>JAKWBJ010000162.1:785000-1210000 GCA_023159175.1 Wohlfahrtia magnifica | reverse complement strand
TATAATATAATATAATATAATATAATATAATATAATATAATATAATATAATATAATATAATATAATATAATATAATATAATATAATATAATATAATATAATATAATATAATATATAATATAATATAATATAATATAATATAATATAATATAATATAATATAATATAATATAATATAATATAATATAATATAATATAATATAATATAATATAATATAATATAATATAATATAATATAATATAATATAATATAATATAATATAATATAATATAATATAATATAATATAATATAATATAATATAATATAATATAATATAATATAATATAATATAATATAATATAATATAATATAATATAATATAATATAATATAATATAATATAATATAATATAATATATTATAATATAATATAATATAATATATATATATATATATATATATATATATACATATATGTATATATACATATATATTTATAGATAGACATATATATATATATATATATATATATATATATATATATATATATATATAATGGGGAATATATATATATGTATATATATATATATATATATATATATATATATATATATATATATATATATATGTATATATAATGGGGAATATCATATATGTGTGGACTATCGGGCGTTGAACAAGATCACTGTCAGTGACAATTTTCCGCTACCACTTATTGAGACATGTTTGAAGTATTTGGGCAATAAAAGGTATTTCTCTACGTTGGATTTGAAAAATGAGTTTTTTCATGTGAAAATGGCTGAGGAGTCGAGGAAGTATACATCATTCGTGACACCAGATGGGCAATACGAGTACAATTGTATGCCATTTGGTCTGAAGAACGCACCTGCAGTATTCCAACGATATATACATTGCGCGCTACGTGATATGATTGAAGCGGGTAAGATAATTGTTTACCTTGACGATATATCTATAGCGACGCCAACCTTTAAGACCCATTGTTGTGTCTTAGCCGAAGTTTTGCAACGCCTAGCAAGTTTAGATCTAGAATTTAATTCGAAAAAATTTAGTTTTGCATATGAAACTGTAGATTATCTAGGGTATTCGGTTGATGCTAATGGGATACGTCCTAGTGATGCACACTTACGGACTCTCGCACAGTACCCTCCCCCGCTAACTTCAAACAGTTGCAATCGTATCTTGGCCTATTTTCTTACTTCCGGAAATTTGTGAAAGATTACGCGAGAATAGTACACCATCTTCAGAAACTACTTGGAAATGGCGACGTCTATAATTTTGATGAATCTTGTAGGCAATCATTCTATGAACTGAGGGATACATTGACTAAGCCACCGGTATTGTATAATCTGTATAATCCGAAACATGAAACCGAATTGCATACAGATGCAAGTAGGGTAGGCTTTGGGGCTGTATTATTACAGAAACAGGGGGACGGGAAGTTCCATCCTGTTTTTTTTTTCTAGGGCAACTACGGCGACAGAGTCGAGAATGCACAGTTCCGATCTTGAAACCTTGGCTATTATTCATGCTCTGAATCGTTTCGACATTTATTTGAGGGGCATTCCTTTCAAGATAGTTACTGATTGCAATGCTCTGGCACTAACTTTGAACAAAAAGGATATCAATCCGAAGATCGCTAGGTGGACTCCATCTGTGGACAAGTTACAATTTATATATATATATATATAAGTTACATATACATATACATATATATATATATATATATATATATATATATATATATATATACATATATATATATATGTATATATATATATATATATATATATATATATATACATATATATATATATATACATATATATAATTATAATTATATATATAATAAATAAATATTATATATATACTAAATAAATAATTATATATATATATATACGAGGGCGGATTGATATTGAAGCTACCTAGGTAGGCAAAAACAATTTTTTTTTCAAAAACCATTCATTTCTCAACATAGTCTCCTTTCAACTCAATACACTTAGTAAGACGATTTTCCAACTTTTTTATACCATCTGAATAATACGATTTTGGGAACTCCTCAAAATACGCATTAGTTTCGGTAATCACTTCTTCGTTTGAGATGAATCTTTTTCTTGCAAGCCATTTTTTCAAGTTTGGAAACAGGAAAAAGTCACTAGGGGCTAAATCTAGGCTATAAGGTGGATGTTCAACCAATTCGAAGTTGGTTTCTCGTAGTTTTAGCATAGTATCTAAAGCTGTGTGAACCGGTGCGTTGTCTTGAAGAAAGTGCTCTTTTTTCTTGTTAAATGTGGTCGTTTTTCCTTGATTGCATCAACCAATTGATCCAATAATGCACTATAATACTCTCCTCTGATTGTGGATCCCTATTCAAGATAATCGATGAGCAATATTCCGTGTGCATCCCAAAATGCAGTGGCCATAACCTTGCCAGCCGATTTCGCTGTCTTCGCCTTTTTCGGAGCACTTCCACCAGCTTCCACCCATTGCTTCGATTGATTTTTGGTTTAGGTGTGTAGTGGTGGACCCACGTTTTATCAACAGCTATTAATCTACGCCAAAAATCAGCAGGATTATGCTTTATTATGTCCAAACACCGCTGTGAAGTGATCTGTCAAAATCGTTTTTGTTCAACACTGACCAAACGCGGCACCCATCTTGCCGATAGCTTTTTCATATGTAAATGTTCATGCAAAATGTTGAACACACGTTCATATGATGTGTTTACCATTTCAGCAATCTCACGTATTTTGACCCGGCGATCATTCATAACGAAATCGAGGATTTTCTTGATATTTTCTTAAGTAACAATCTCTTTTGGCTTTCCTGTTGATGGAATTATTGCAGTGCTTGTTCGGCCCCGTTTAAATTCAGCAATCCAATATTTTACCATATAATCTGACGAATCAGATTCGCCGTAATGTTTATCAAGCTATTCTTTTGTCTCTTTCGCTGTTTTGCCTTTCAAATAATAGTGTTTAATCACTACACGAAATTCACTTTTTTTCCATTTTCCAAGAAACACAAAAGTTTCTTACTTCAAACGACTACAACAAATAAACTAATCGATGAATTTGGCTAAAATTTTAACATCTGACGTTTGACAGATCGTAATTTCTAAAAAAGGAAAAGTTTTTGTGTTGTGCTGCCATCTAGCGCTAGTTAGCTTCAATGTCAATCCGCCCTCGTATATATATATATATATATATATATATATATATATATATATATATATATATATATATATAATTAATATAATAACTCGTAGACGGTGGTCCATGTCACCTTTTTCGATTTGTATGTATTGGTGTCAATTTTTGAATTTTCAATTATATCAAGTTTGTCTAGCACTAGAGTTGAAAGTAGATCCTGCAAACAAATGTCATAAAAATTACATTTGGAATTCAGCATATGTATGTATGTATGTATGTATATTCATCCTTATTCCAATCTGAGGATAATTTTTCCAATGACTGTGACAAATTAAAATTATTTTATTTTGCAAATTTAACAGAGACTTTTATAAACAAACTGAAATGTAAACAGAGTTGATTTTTGTTATATCGGGTGGCATTAATAAGAAAGAATATGGTGGCACTACAATTTTCAGAGTTGTTTTTAAAGCTATTAGATGACAGACAAAAATTACTAAGGGGGGTTTACACGGTAATACAAGTCGTACGACATGTCAAATTTTTGTGTGGACGAGAGCGAATAGTATCGTGTAAACACAATATGTAATGAGAGCGTACGACATTCAGAGAAAATACGAATGAAAATTTCACAGTCGTACGGTCGTACTGACATGGGTACGACAGTTGAGGAGCAGTAACTGAGAATTATCCCAGTGGCTGGACAATTCTGTGGGCCCATAAATATCCCAGTCGCTAACGGAGCATCTTGAAGACCAGGCCGAATTTAAGAGTAAATAGCCATGCCACGGCATACAGGCTCTGACATGGTTGACCGTCTAGGATGCGGAACATATTAAATTGATTTGCGGGCTTACCAAATGGAGCATAAGCTCTATGAAGACATTCTTCAGAGCTCTTGGATTTAGGAGCAAAATAAAGCCTCCAAGAGGCAAACAAGAAACTCTGAAACCAGTTGGCCAACTGGTTAAAACGGGAAATAAAGCGACGGCAAGTGTTGAAGAATCCAAGGGTACAACGGGAGCAAAGGCCTCGGTGAAGAACGATGGCAGTACCGCACATGCAGTGCTGGATGATGGGCCAACAACATCCAGTTACACAGCATTGCGACAGAGAGTGGGTATGAAGACCACGGTAGTACCAGCGGATAATGCCGGAAGACATGCCAACAAAACCCGTTGTGTTACAAAGATACCACCAACCTGGTCAATCTGGAGCAATTGATGATCCAATCCGTAAGTGGCGCAATCAGCAGATGGTATCTACAGCACCTGGAAAAAGGGCTAGCGCCTGAAGAGGTCAGGAAGAAGGCTGAAGAACATCGAGCCAAAGAAGGAGAATCAGTCCCAACAGCCCAACATACAAACACACCCCAGACTAAAAGACTCTATCAAGAACCAATTTAAGAATACGGGCAAAAACTGCGCAGATATTCGAAAGCGGTGAGATTGACGATTGAGATTGACTGACCTCCTCGGAGCTAACTGTTTTAGAATAAGCAATAATTTCTGAAATAGCTAAGGGATTGATTCATAAGCTGAAGTTTGGGGGCATCCGCTTTCGGCCGGGACATGTACTAGTAAACTGTAAGGATGTAGAAACAACAGAGTGGCTGAAAATAACTGCTCCTAAGCTATCAAACCGGAAGAGTGTGCGCGGGAGATGAAGTACTAGTAGTAATATCACATTCTTCCTTCCAAGAAGCACATGGCAAACACCGGAGCACATATTGGACTGATAGATGCACAAAATAAGGGACCTCGGATGCCTCTGTTGCGGGTCCTAAGGGCCAAAAAGGAGCGGAGTGGTAAACTGATAACAGTTGGCATTGGCGAACAGTCGCAGTAGCTCGAGGCCATAAAAGAATCTGGCATCATCATCAGCTACAGATTTTGTGATATCCCCGTCCATGGCATAGAGAAGCAGAACAACGTCCAAGCTTCTGAGAAAACTGGAGAGAAAATGGAAGCAATAGTATCCGGGATAATGGTTCCGATGGATATAGAGCGGGTAAAGGCAGCCAGTTGTGAAGAGCAGAGCAATTCCATCAATCTCCCAGTCACCGAATATCCCAGTGAGGAGCGAATGCTGCTCAGCGACAGCAGTGTGGGCTGCCCACTACGATAAATCTTCAATGAAGAATAACGAATCAAGTATGAAATTGGTTCAGGTTAAGGTCCATCATGCAAAAGGTACCTCGGCATTAATTACAAGGACATTTGTCAAATTTAACCTGAGCATGATACTGATCCAAGAACCCCGGCATCATAAAGGTGCAATCAGAGGACTTGGCTGCAATAGCGGAAAGGTAGTAGATTTAGTTTATCCTGTATCTTAATAAGAAAAAGTGTTAAATATATTTGTCTTACAGAATTTACGACGCGGGACCCAGTCCACATACAAGTCAACGTCAACATTGGGGACAGCAGGCGAGTCATAAGCTTCGGCGTATTTTCCAGGAAATAAAGTTTTACTTCCACCGGTAGAGGTACCGCTGCTAGTGGACATCCGCGGCAGGCAGAGACTGCCACTTATACTATGATGCGATGCTAACGCTCACAATACAGTATGGGATAGTACTGACGTTAACAGTCGAAGTGAATGCCTTTTAGAATACTATTTAGCATCCAATTTGGAGATATTAAATGTAGGAAACAATCCAACTTTCGTTACAAGTGCAAGAAAGGTCGTATACATTACCATAGCTAGTCCGAGCGTGGCTGGGATGGTGCACGATTGGGGGGTATGAGATGAGGAATCCCTCTCGAATCATAAGATAATTGAGTTCTCGCTGGAGGCCCTAGATACCCTGTTACCGGTACTTAAAAATCAGAAAAGAACGAATTGGGAGATTTATAATGAAATATTAGGCCACAATTTAAGGAGTACTTCATCGAACAAACGTATAAGCTATGGTTATGAGCTCGAAGAAAGTGTGAACCTTTTGAACGGGGTAATAATAGATGCTTTTGAATGCAGCTGCTCTGAGAAACCTATAGGAATGGAAAAAGATATGGTCTGGTGGAATAGTCATCTCTCTGCACTTAGAAGCGAACTCCGCAAACTCGGAAATAGTGAAAAACCGAACGGCGGAAGGCACGGGCTATAACAAGGCAATGAGGAAGGCTAAAAGAGATAACTTTAGAAATTTCTGTAGGAGCATAGGGTCTCTACCGGAAGCGGTAAGGATTTACAAAGCTCTAGCAAGAAATGGATCAGGGATGGAAATGTTACTGAGAAAGGAAGATGGTGAATACACCAATAGTGACCTTGAAAGGGCAGAACTGTTATTTGGAACGGGCTTTCCATTAAATACGGCGAATTATAAGAGGGAGAATGAGGTTGGACCCAACAATGTTATATATATATATAATATATTTCTCACTGTCATAGAAATAGAACCATAGACCATGACAAGGATAATGGGAGATGAGTTTGGTACGAGGATATGCAGGGGTCATGTTGACCCGGTCGATTACTCCCTACTTTTCTGTCCTGTCAGGACCGGGAAACTCTGACTTTGGCAAATGCTTCAGGACAACACTGAGTAATAGGAGTGGAAGGGTTTGGAGGCTGTATTCTTCTTTAGAGAAAGGACCGTTCTGTGGAACATGCATGGGTCACGGACAGAAAGTGGTACAGGTGCGGAGGTGTTTGGTTCTAGCAGGGAATATTCGGAACCTATGGGAAAACTCGCAAGAATATTCCAGGGGGAAGTTTATGTAATTGAGAGATGTCCTCAATTTAACCTTAAGAGGAAATATAGAGGACAGGATAGCCATACTATCTGATAGTCAGGCCGCCATTCCTATGAGGTTGACTCAGGACTAGTTTTGGAATGTCTTGGTAAACGAAACCAGCTGGGCAAGGACAAAAGAGTCAGCTTATGCTGCGTTCCGAGCCATGCGGGAATTCCGGAGAATGAAAGGGCCAATGAACTGGCTTCCACTCCACTTATGGGGCCAGAACCCTTTTGTGGACTGGGAAGAGGGGTGCCTGAAAGGGCATACTCAAATGAGGATAATGAGAGGTGGGTACGGGCCTATGGGTAACTATGACAGGAGAAATTTTAATCCCGCATAAGGATGTCCAGAGACAGCCTGAGGATACTAACTGGGCTTTTAACCGCTCATTGTAGGCTAAATGGACATCTGAGGAAAATTGGATTATTCTCAAGTCGTGGTTAGTACCAACCGACAATCTCAACTTCGTCGCATCGACAAAATTGTGGGAGATATTATAGGAAACCCTAAACATTTATTTATTTATTTATTTAAATGAGGTCTATGGATTACATTTCCTTACAGACTAAAGGAAAAAAAGCAAGTATAGAAAATTCAAAAACATTAATTCATATATAAAATAATTTTTCTCTTTACAACATCAATAGAATCAAATTACAACATCAATAGAATCAATTTTTATCAATTAGGTGATAAAAATGATTAAATTTCAAGCATATCTGACGAAAGGAGTCGTTGTTCGCATAGACTGATCGATAATACTTCAAGGTTAATAGTTGAAAGTTGCGGGTTGGTCTAGTAGGAACATTGAGCATTATACGACTTAATAGGAACTCCGAATCAATGTTGCCTTGAATTAAACTCCACAGAAAGGAAATACTCAGCTTAGTTCGCCGGCTTTTCAAAGTAAGTAATTTAATTCCATCCAAGTCCTCTCAAGCAAAATAGAAAAAGCTGTTTTTGCAGCGATTCAATTTTGTTACTGTAAGTATTGAAGTAGGGGTCCCATGTAATAGATCCGAATTCAAGGATTGGGCGAACTAAAAATGTAAATAGAAGTTTCGTTACATAAGGATCGGAAAATTCTTTTGACCATCGCTTCATAAATCCGAGTACACCATTAGCTTTATTCACCATCATTGAAATATGATCATAAAATATTCATTTATGATCCAACAAAATTCCAAGATCCATGATGTTAACTACATTATTCAGAACACTTTCATTAAAATAATAGTTGGTATCAAGTTTCGAAGAACGGAAAAACGACGTATGTTTGCATTTTTTAATATTTAAATCCAGTAAATTAAAATTACACCATTCTGTGAAATAATTAATATCAGTTTACATCAGGATATTAGAATGAAGAATAACGCTTGAAAGATCGTTTATAAATAAAGTAAATAATACCGGACCAAGATGACTGCCTTGAGGCACTCCAGAGGGAACATTAATAGATTTATACATAGCATTTTTAAATTTTACTTGTTGGGTTCTGCATGAAAGGTACGATTCAAGCCATCGAAATCACTAAATCCCATGCGTGATAACTTGTAAAGTACAATATCATGATTCACTCTATCAAACGCTTTACTAAAATTAGAATAAATTACATCAGTTTGTTTGTTTTCAATAAAACCATAATTAAATTTAGTTGTTAGTTCCAAAATGTTAGTAGCCGTTGAACGAAATTCCGGAAACCATGTTGGAATGGAGATAAAAGTGATGAGATTTGATGATATAAATTGTCAGTTAAAATCTTTTCAAAAAGTTTAGGGATTGCATTCAGTTTAGCAATTCCTCTATAGTTCGACACATCAAGATTTAAACAATGGAATAATGAATGATTGTTTCCAAATGGGTGTCAAATAACCCAATTCAATAGATTTGTTGAAAATAATAGTCATTGGTTCATAAAGATGACCAGGGCAATTTTTAAGAATACAATTTGGTATGCCATCAGGACCAGGAATAGATGAATTCTGAAGAAACTTTAAGTTTGATAATACTGTTTCTGCAGAAATAAACGAAAAACTTGTTCCCGCTGAATGAGATATATTATAAGGATATGAGGTTCGATTATCAAATATTTTATCCGAATATGTTGTAGCAAAAAAATCCGCGAATAAGTTGCTTATAGATGTATCATCGTCAGCATAACATGAGCCGAATTTCAAATTAGTAGGAGAAGCACTTGCTTGACGTTTAGAATTAATAAAGTTATAAAAAGCTTTCGGATTAGTCTTCAATTTAATTTTTATTCTCGATAAATAACAATTATATGCTAATTTGTTTGCAGCTATGTAATAAGATCTTATTAAACAGTAATTTTTGAAATCCAATAAAGAGCCGGATAACTTATATTTCTTGAAAAGTTTATTCTTTCTATTCTTTATGTTAGATAAATAATAGTTAATATAAATAAAGTTTTATTTTTACAGCAATATATTCAGTATCATTCCTGGATTGAAAATTAATTACTTCAGAAGAAAAGCAGTCAAGAACTGCAATGAGAACACCACCTCCAGATTTATGTTGTCGATCAAATCTAAAAATTTGGTATCTTGGGCATAATATTTCGAAATTGTAAATGTTCTTTCTTTCATTTAACCAGGTCTCAGAAAAAGCAATGACGTGATAAAAAAAATCAAAACTGCCGGCGTAAAGCGTGGTCAATTTAGTATTAAGACCACATACATTTTGGTACGCGATATTTAACGATATTTAGTTTTTTGGAACAGTATTATCACTCAATGAAAGTCGTACGACATTATTTGAAGTTTGAT
Source organism: Wohlfahrtia magnifica (assembly GCA_023159175.1). Lineage (NCBI taxonomy): Eukaryota > Metazoa > Arthropoda > Insecta > Diptera > Sarcophagidae > Wohlfahrtia > Wohlfahrtia magnifica. The sequence goes on along the minus strand of JAKWBJ010000162.1, from coordinate 1,200,323 downwards.
TGTCCTTAATAATGTACTCACGAACGAAAGTATTTACAGCCCAAAATGATGGATCAAGAATTATATCATAAAGATCAAAAGGAACAGTAATTTTAAATGATGTAACATTTCTTCGTTCAGAATACGTAAACTTTTTCACATATACATTCGGAGTAAAATTGAATTTGGATTTCAAATAGTTCTGAATATCATCAGGAGAAGTATCGAATGCAAATCGGGATATAAAAATAGATTTTCGTGATGGTATAACTTTAAGATGAACAGTTTGATTATCTTGTGAAGATGTAGGGTGCAGTAGTAAGTTCCATTTGAGCAGAATTAGACTGGGAAAGATTTTTACTGGATAAAGCATTTTGCTGAACAGAAATTTCAGATATATCCGTTAAGTCTTTTGAAGACAAGATATTGGGTGGTGTTTGCAAATTTAGAGCAGAAGAATTGTTATCACGAACATTCTGCTTTGAATTAGATGAATCTGAAGTAGAGTTTGATTCGCCACTTATCCTAGGGGGAACAGCTTTATTTGAATTTCTGGCAGACTTTTGTCGTTTAGGTGCTGGTTGTGGGGGAGAATTAAGTGTGTCCAATGATTTGCAACTCTCAAACAAATCCCCGTACGAAGTTACACTTTTAGATAAATCGGATAGTTAATCCTGAATTTCTAAAAAAAATTTTCTAGTACTTTGAAAAAATTTGTAAAAATCGACGCCTATATTTCTGCAACCAGTACAGCACCAGTGTAGACCATTATGTTTAAAAATAGATTCGGCAACTAAAACATAACCAACATATCACAAATCTCTCATGATCTGAAGTAACCGTGCAATTTTTATTCAAACAATTTGCCCCGTTATAATTCGCCATGACAAAAAAATCAAAATTTTAAAATTAAACGGAAATAAATCAAAAATTCAAAAAATGTTTGTTGGGTAACAGCAAATAAACTAAAAACCGCAAGATGGAATCACTTAAATTGTCTTTTCTTAGCTATTTTTATTTGAAATACAAAACAGCTGTTGTTTATTTGTTTATGCACTGCAAATTGTCTTGTTGTTATTTTTTCTTTTTTCAATTTCTTCAGTGCTTTTAGATTTTGTTTGTTTTCTATTTGTTGTTATTGTTAATATAATTACACTTGATAGATCGGAAGGCCACAGTACTTTTATACTTCGTTAAAAATAATAATAATAATAATAATAATAATAATAATAATAATAATAATAATAATAATAATAATAATAATAATAATAATAATAATGATAATGATAATGATAATGATAATGATAATGATAATGATAATGATAATGATAATGATAATGATAATGATAATGATAATGATAATGATAATGATAATGATAATGATAATGATAATGATAATGATAATGATAATGATAATGATAATGATAATGATAATGATAATGATAATGATAATGATAATGATAATGATAATGATAATGATAATGATAATGATAATGATAATGATAATGATAATGATAATGATAATGATAATGATAATGATAATGATAATGATAATGATAATGATAATGATAATGATAATGATAATGATAATGATAATGATAATGATAATGATAATGATAATGATAATGATAATGATAATGATAATGATAATGATAATGATAATGATAATGATAATGATAATGATAATGATAATGATAATGATAATGATAATGATAATGATAATGATAATGATAATGATAATGATAATGATAATGATAATGATAATGATAATGATAATAATCGTGTAAACACAATATGTAATGAGAGGATACGACATTGAGAGAAAATACGGATGAAAATATGGCAGTTGTAGGTCTTTCTTTGTTTTTAAAAATTTTTAAAAACCATTACACTTCATTATACCAGGGATTTATTTTTATGTAAGCAACTAAAATAAACAAAGAAAAAAGCATTTTTCATTCGCACTAATGGTCTCTTTTAAACCAACTGCTTTCATTTTACTTTGTATCGCGTAAATATAAAAAATCTTTCGTAACATTTTTACTCTCATTTTTAAAATATGCTTAAAGTTTTATTGATAAACTAGCCTTTACAAATAAACTCTGTGCTAACTACAAACTAAGGCTAATCGGTTGACAAGTAAGAATATCGTTGAGTGTGATATGTAAACAACAGCTAACTTTGCATTATAAATTCGGAGAAAAGTTTTTATTAAGTAATAAAAATATATGTAAATTACTATTTGCATTGATGGTACTTTATATTTCTTTCGTTTTATTTACATTTTGCCTCAATATACGCTACGATTATTTTAAATAATTGATGAATTCATTCACAATGAGAATGAAAATTCGATTTGATGTCGTAATTAGGCAACTTTATACGTATCGAAATTTATTTTCGTACAATAGACTATTCGATATCGAAAGCGGTGATTAGACCGCTTTTGAAGCTTAACATAACGCAAACGGGAAGAGAAACAAATTCTCAATTACTTTTTTTTTTGTTATTAAACCCACTATTTAAATATTATTATTTCTCAAGATTAAATCAAAATATGTAAAGTGAAGACATTTGAGAGACAAGTTCGATAGTTAATAAATTAACGCCGTTTTTATCTATTAAGTGAGCACACACAATAAGCATAAAGATATTCATAAGCCAAAAGCAGATTAAGATTAAAGTATTTATATATTTATTTTATAATATGTTATCATAATGCAGTTTTTAAAACAGATAATTTACGAAAACTTGTGAACAAACCATTAAATATAAATGAGCCAATTGATGTTTTAACATAAAGTATTTGTGAAAATAATAGTAAGTTTATAGGTTGGTGAAAAAGTGTGGCTATGATGATACCGATGGTGGTCATGAAGTGCACATTAAGAAATTGGAAATTCAATATAAAGAATATTGCAAATAAAACAAGAATGAATATGAATATTTTGTACATATTTAGGCGCACTTTGTACTGAAGGTCAATATTTATATGAACTAGAAGTAAAAAATTAATAAATGAAAAATCATCATTTAAACAAGCATTAGAAAAACACATTCAATAATGCGATTGATTTAGAAAGCAAAATGAAAGGTTAAGAATGATAATAAATGTTTTTGTTTTTTGCAAATTATGTATGTACTTTTAATTATCATAAACCAAATTGCGAAAATAACAAAAACAATAAAATCGATAAAAATTTTAGTTATTTAAATTTAGACAATAAAAGTGAAAAATGCTTTTATCGCATTTTTACAATTGCCCAAATTTTTTAAATTTATTAGCCATTAATAGGAACGGAAGGAGAAGAGATTTAAATTTTGATGTCTTTTAAATTGTTATTTGTAGTAATTGGTTGGAAAAAGTTTTGTAAATTACCCGTCTGCATTTAGTATTGGTTGTAAGGTTTGCGGATTTATAAGAATACTGCCTTTTGGCACATTTGAAATATCTGTAACAGCCCACACAAGTCCACTAGGAAGCGATGATACAACTTCATTGATCTCTCTGTTAGCATTGACTGAAGAATGATCTGGCAAACGGAGTTCATCACTGCCATAACCACCGGTTGGAGATGGCGTAACCGAGTCGGAACGTATCGATTGCGTTTGAGTTTTATATCTAAACAATTAAGTGTTTAAAAATAACAATTTTAACTCCTTAGTTACGATTTTCCTCATTAATGCAAAAAAAAAACTTATTTTAATTTTTTAACATTGACTGGCGTTAGCAAATCCTGAACATTATTTGTAAACTTACCCACTGCTTGAGGGAGATAGTCGCCAAGATGTATTAGAACTTCCAGCTGAATCTTGTTTAGAAAAAAAACGGGTACCATTTCCACAGTTTGCCCCCATGCTTTTGTTAGAATTTGCCGAGTCACCTCGAATAAGAGGTGTACCACTCTGGCTTGGACCACTGTAATTGACAAAGTTATTGTTTGATTTTTGTACAACATTACCGACATTGCGACCGTCTGGGGACTGCATAAACAACAATAATATTAATAAGTAAATCCAAAATAAAAAACAAATAAAAATATATTTTTACATTTTGAATTTTTAGAACTTTTCCATTTGGGCGACCTCGAGAAATCTGTTGTTGTTCCACAGAACTAGTCCAACTAATATAGTTGTTGTCGTCTTCTGTACCTTCAGATGCGCCTATACATGATTCATTTTGGCTACGATTGAAAATTCGCGATCTTGCACGATCGTAATCTTCTTCACGTTCTTCAAAACTTTTCGCTTTGCGATCCAGCATACCACCCCGTTCAGGACACAAGTAACTACTTTGTCGGGCTTCATCGAAACTGTGTGTATCACGTTTTAATATTGATTTACGAGAATCGTCGCGATTATTAATAACTAATGTTTTAAATCTTATCTGTAAAAATTAATATTTTTGTTTATTTGGTTTACGATATTACTCAAATGCAAATTTTATATTCGTTTATTTACATCGGGGATACGGGTATTTTTAGTTGGTGCCACAATAACGCACTGTTGTGTTTCAGTATCCACATTATGTTCCATACCAAAAAAGGCTGCGGTTCGATGAATTAACATCCGATTATATGAAGAGGCCTGAGGGAAGCGTATTTCACCTTGACTAAAACAATTAAATTAAATCAATGATTAAACAATAGTTCACTCGAGCGTTACTTACTTTCCATCTTGAACAAACTCAATAAGATCCTTTTCTACTTTAAGTAAAAATTGGCGATCTTTAACGTTTTTGTTTAATGTCTCTTTGAAAAAGCTTAGCAAATCTGTGCCACCGTGATCTGTATATTGTTCATTAGAGTTTTCTGAATTTGTGAATACTAAAGAAATAAAAATAGACACAATTTTTTATAGATCAACTTGATACAAACCTCTTGATATAAAGCCTGATGTGTTGTTACTACTATTTAGACTATTATCAATGCTACCAGATGTCATACCACCAGCAGCAAGACCTCCTCCAGTTCCACCTCCGCCACTTCCTCCACTATTATTACTACTTCCTCCAATATTCTTCAAACGAGGCTTGGAACCTTTAGAATTTGAATTGGTGCGGTGTTTTTTACCACTACCACCACCACCACCCAAACGTTGGTGATGTTGTTGTAGTTGCTGTTGTTTTTGATGGTGTTGTGTTTCATAATGTAGTTCATCACCAGAGTTCATACCATTTTGGCCATCATTGCGTGGACAGCGATTTTCCTTATCGTAGACGATAATTGATTGTTGTTGCTGTTGGGTGCTACTAGCATCGTTTGGATGCATTTGATAATTCATTGGGGAATTGCATATTGGCGCGGACTGCGTGTCATCGATATAAATTGAATTTAAAGCATCACTTAATTTTCTCTGATGCCGCGATTGACTGTAATTTTTATTCACAGACCCAGAAGATGCACTCATATTGGTGGATTTATTGTGCGTTTCATTAATACAAGTCATATCATCATTTGATTTTTTATTGCTGCAAGTAGTAGTGTTGCTGCTATTGCTGTTGTTATTGTTGCTAGTAATATTATTGTTGTAAGCATCGGATGTAGTGTTATTACGTCGTTGGTTGCAACTGCTACTGGTGCTATTGTTTTTATTATTATTGCTATTGTTTTCCTTATCATAAGGAACAAATGGCTGCTCTTGACTATTTCCATCGTTTGAATGCAATTGGTAATTCATTGGAGAATTGCAATTGGGTGTTGATTGTGAATCATCAATAAAAAGTGCACTTAAAGCTTCCTGTAGTTCTTTCCCAGCTCTAAGCTTCTTGTGTTGACGCGTTTGATTGTAGTTTTTATTTGCATTTCCAGCACTAGAACTCAAACTATTACTGGATTTAATGTGCGTTTCATTAACACCAATTCCATCATCATTTGCCTTTTTATTGCAACCAATGCTGCTGTTATTATTGTTATTGTTACTGCTGTGAACTTCTGAAATATTATTGACACGTCGGTGGTTGTTGCTGTTATTACTATTATTTTCCTTATCGTAAACGATAAATGTTTGCTGTTGCTGTTGACTATTGGTATCGTTTGAATGTAACTGATAATTCATAGAAGAATTGGCGATCGGTCTCGATTGTTGTGCATCCTCCAAATAGAGAGTATTTAAAGCGTCATTAATCCCCTTTCCTTCACTTAATTTACGCTGTTGTCGCGATTGATTGTAGTTTTTACTCACATTTCCAGCATTTACATTCACACTGTTAGTGGATTTATTTTGTGTTTCATTTATAGATCCACTAACACCATTACTGCCTTTGGATTTGGGCGGACTTAACTTGGGAAATTCCGCTTCATTACATAGAGATACATTTGTTTGTTGTTGCTGTTTGTGTTGACTAGTTACAATAACAGTAGGCGTATCCATTGTTGGTGAATTGCCACGAGTTGCTGATGATTGTGTTTGTAATTTATTATTATTGCTAATATTGCCTTCTTTAGTATCTGTGTGTTGCTGTTGTTGGTATCCATTTGGTGACATTTGTGATGTAGACTCAGACGCCCTTGGTGTTGGAGTCCGTGGTGGTGAAGTCGACTCTCTCATAGCATGACTTCTCGTTAAATGTTTACCTTTCATATTGCTCTGAGAAATAATAAAATAAAAAAATTATAAGTAAATGGTCCATTAAAGAGTAATAACATTTTGTATTAATTTTCTACAACATATTTGTTTCTACTTTTCCATCTAATAGTAAAATATGAGTACAGTTCTGTAATAAAATAAACGCTTGCATTTGGGCCTTAACCAAAACTTTTAAACTAGAAAAATTAAAAAATTGGATGCTATAATTATTTTCTTTTTAAAATAAGATTCTAGTCTTTTATAAAAACCCATATACGGTATTATCAACACTGCCGAACAATAAATATGATTCAAGCTAGAAACAAGCGAATTGCATACATACATGTATATATATTAAAATCCACTACATTTAAAAATCACTATAAAATGGAGATATTAGCTCTTATTTTAAAGATACAAAGCTGCAAAATTTGTTTTTGGGAGTTGCAGCATCTTTCGTTTTATAATTTCAATCCGAAACCAAATTATTTCGTTTATTATGTGACATAAGTTATAAAAGTTGAGTAGACAAACTAATAAAGGTCCAGATTACAGTCCAGCTAGGATATTTCTATAATAGAAGAATATGAACCATGCTTGCAGAACACTCCTGATGTGTAGAGATGCTTCGGACTTCATCTAGGAGTCAAGCCAAAAAAGTTATATATTTTTATACCAAACCATCATGTAACAAGAGGTATTTTTTATTTAATTCAGAATCACCCTTCCATTGTAGCTAGAATTTTAAAACTTTTAGATTACACTTTTCATTGCTCTAAATAAACTAGCTTTACCCATCCGAATCCAAACACTATAAATGGGGGATCAATTTCCTCTTTTCCAAATACTAACAATTTTTTTGCCACCTGTCAGTCTTTATAAAGAAAATGCTAAGACGCCTTTTGATGTCTCCCGCTGATATATTTATTGAGATGTACGATATTTATTATTTTTAATGTAACGTGTAACTCCCACTCTTCCCTTAAACTTAATTTTTGATCTTAATGCGCAATTTGATAATAAAATAGCATGTGGAAAGTTTGAAGATTCTATCTTTTATAGTTCTCAAAATATACCGTAATAACCAAATGTTTTATAGGAATAGATTATAAATCAAAAACAGTCCCTTTGCCATCTATTAGCCCCACATAGTGTAGCTTTTGAAAATTTACTTTTGTACAACACATTTTAGCGGAAAGTGAATGTTAGTACACAAAAAACTTTGCTTTAAGAAGAAAGTATGCTCCCCATTATGCTTTCGTTAGTTTAATCTATACAACTGTGCTCCAAATTTTAAGAAAATCGATTTAGTCATTTACGCGTGATTAACTCATAAACAAACTAAATAAACAATATTCGCATATAACTAAATTTGGTCCGTTTTCCCCAATTTTAAACTCTCTCACGTTCAAATTTAACTAAAAGCATACCCTATAACATTTTCGTCCCCTCGGCAATTGGATCTACGTTTCGGAACTAACCGAATACTTTTCGGTGAAATATTTCCAACTCAGCATCAACTGTACTCCACGATCAATTTTTTTCAGGTGAAAAAATTATGTCGCTAATTTGCTCTTATTCATCTTAATTATAGCCTGTATCCCCCGGTATTGTTCAGTTTGCCATGAACAGATAAGAAGAAATGCTGCCTCTATCAAATTTACAACTTGAGGGAACTGGTGTCACCTGAGGATCTGTTCGGGACTCACGAGTCACCGAGACTGGAATTTCACCTTTCACCACGCCTTGTCGTCGTGATCATTCGCTGGATACCTGGATATGCTCTATCTGTGGATAAAATCAGACCTAATATGACATAAGTTCGCTGCAACAACTGATTTCATATGAGAAGATGTACCAACCTTCTATCTATCTACCTAGATCACCATCCCATTCACCATCTCGTTCACTTGGCACACATTTACTTCTGAGACGATCCCAATCGACTCTTCCCGGTCAACCCAACATTAACGCAGGTAGTGTTTTCCCCACACCACTGCAATCTACATGTTTGATACGAGACATCACGTATGGCCAACAATCTTTTACCATCATGCAGCTTAACTGTAACGGCCTGAGGAATAAAGTGGCTGAAATAACAGCCTATATGCTTGAGAATAATATCCTTATCCAGGAGACGAAGCTGACTGCGGACTCCACACTGGTAGTGGCCAACAGATTCTACATTATAAGGATAGGGGAAGGGATCACGGCGGCGGTCTAGCTATTATCGTCGATCGGAATGTGTGCTATACACTAATGCCAACACCTACAGCTTCTAATCCGGACCCGCTACTTGAGGTAATGCGTATTAAGATCAAGACAGGATTTGGAAATTCTCAACGTCTACATCCACCCCGTTTATAGCATTTGTTATCATTATCCCAGCATTGAACATCTTTTACGCTGCAAGATGTTTCATACCAGCCAGTAGGATCCCAAATTTAAGACCAAATTTTCCATCTGATGTGGCCCGTTTGGCTGATCGGCGTGACCTCCTCCGCGCAGACAACCCTGTTGACGAACAAATTGAGCAATTATCGGCTGAGATTGATAGGATCACCAACGAACACCAGCGTGTCAAGTGGATGTCATCTTTTTTGGCTCTAAGCTCTGGACCACAATAAAAAGTCTATCAGGTAATAGGAATAAGAGGGACCTTACGGCAATATCTTTCAATGGCTCAGATTTTATAGATGCTAGGAAATATGCGGCGTAATTCTATACACAATTCATTGAGTATCCACCAACACTAGAAAAAGCTAGGAGCGCCATCCTACGGAAGATCAGACACCTTGGAACAAAAATTTAATGGGAGATTTATGATAGCAATTTTCCTTTCGAGGGGAATGAAAATTTCATGGGAATAGAAAATTCCCATGTTATTCATGATAGGGGTGATTATATCTTTATATTGGGTGGGCCATCTATCGGTTTAAATTTGAACCAGCGGTTATTTCGAATCTGGCAATACTTATTTTATTATAATCTGTCACAAAATTCAGCATATTATCTCCACTAAACGAAATGAATCGATTTACGCTTGAGCAACGTTAGGATTTATTGGAAATTTTTTTGCAAAACAAAAAAGACAAAAAAAGAAAAAGAAAAGCACATTTTTATCTTGTTGAGTACGTTAATAAGCGAAATTGCCGTATTTGGGGCTCAGAAAACTCAAACATGATTTACAGAAGCCAATGCACCCATTACGAGTGACTGTTTGGTGCGGCTTGTGGAGCGGGGTCATAATTGGTCCATATTTTGGTCCATATTTCTTTGAAAATAAGGACGGCGAAACACAATGATAACCGATTTTTTTGTGCCTGCTCCTCATGGTATTGATGTGAACATTGTTTGGTTTCAACACAATGGTGCAACTTGCCACACATCTCATGCTACAATCAATTTATTGCGTTAAACGTTTAATGGCCGTTTAATTAGCCGAAACGGTGATTTCAGTTGGCCGCAAAGAAGCTGCGATTTGACACCGTTGTACTATTTTCTGTGGTGCGCCTTAAAATACAAGTGTTATGCCGACAAACCAGAGACAATTAAGCATTTAAAGGCCAACATTCGTGACGCCATTGCCGAGATACGACCCCATCACTCGAAAAAATTCTCGAAAATTGGCCCGATCGAATGGGGTAGTGTGAGGCCAGCCGCGGCAGCGATATGAAAGAAATAATATTTCATTTCTAACCGGAACAATTGTACTCCACAACAAAAAAATTAATATTGGCAAAATTTCAAAACCGTTTTTGTTTTATTGCATTTTTAAATTTTAATTTGAACATATTTAACGCAAATTGTGGTGGTTTAATACACACACATACTTAAAACAGAAACTAGAAAGCAAAATTTCTTATTTTTTATTTATACTTGATTTATTAAAGTTTATTATTAAGGTAGACTAAAACTATTTTGTATATTGCACTTAAGCCAAAAATGCAAAAAAGAATCCATTAGTGGTAGTAAACGTACATATCTACACACACTCACGCTTTTGATGAGTAATATGCAATATTAGCAGCGTTGTCCATTTTTAAATTTTTAAAAAGCACTAAAATCGATCGTTACATTTTAACCTTTTTAAAACGTTTGAGTTCGTTTATATTGCGTCAAAATAAAATAAAACTCTATTTTTTATATTAGTTGTTTTACAATCTGTCTCTTTCTTTATTAATTCCACTGTACTTTAATACACCAAATTCGCTTTAAAAACACTTTTTATTTGCGCCTTAAACAGTCTACTTCTTGAATAACTTACCAGCCGCAATTCGCCGTTTTTATAGTATTTCATCTTAGTTTAGAATGTTCTAATATGGACATGAATCTTCGATTATTCGCCGTTAATTCAAATGTTCTAAAAATAACACAAAAAGTAACCGATCCATGCATTTGGCAGCACTCTTAATTAGTGTAGATAATTTTAGAAGTTTTTAAGCCTTGACACAAGCCAATACATCTTTTAGCTAAAAGCTCAAGAATTTTGTCTTTAGCATTTTCATTTTCGTAACAATATTTAATTTTTTATATATGTATATTAGGGTAGCGCTATATTGTTCAACTTGCGAAATTGTACCGTAACTCCCCCTAGAAATGTTCTTCCCATCAAAAAACCATGTTTCGCAAAAAATTGGGCTGATCACATATCGGGAAGGTGACAACGTATATTAAATTTCCACATGTGTTTATTTCGAGTTAAACTAATGTAATACGCTTTACTTTTTAAAATAAATCATAATAATATAGGAATCCGAATTCATCGAATGGATCAGAAGCGGTCCAAAGGAGGGGGGGACTATTTATTTACCCGTAGCACCTAAAGGTAAACTTTTATAATTGTTTAAAGAATTCTCGATATATTGAGTTCGTTTACTCGTAGATATTGTCGCGACCTTTTTATTATTTATTTTACGGTATACATATATATTAACCGTCAAACCACAAAGATACTAAATCGAAATCCAGCACATAGTTAAAAAATGGAAATATTAACTATTTTTCGAACTGCGAAAATATTTTTCTTAACTTCATAAAAACAGAAACTCTCCAATAAAAATGACAGATGAAATATATTGTGAAAAATAAAGTTAAAAGTGAATATTACTTTCGAAGTTGTATTAAACTTAAAGTTTATAGAACGAATTTGAATTATATCCGTTGTTTATGGCTAACTAGCAAAAAAAAATTAAGAGGACAAGAAAAGTTATATCTTCTTGATCATGATGCGAGCCAGATTATCGGTGCCAACTTACCCTCCAATGCGCAAATTTTGCGAGTAATATTCTGTAATAAGCGCAAAGTAAAATAAGATTTGCGAGCCTCTTTTGGTAAGAGAAATAGAAATTTTGTGGAATAAAGCGAGAATTCCAACAAGAACATTCGACAAATGCGTTTCAAAAGTGGAAAGTTTATACTTTAAGTGGAAGACATTGCAGAAAAATTGCAAGCACCGAACATTATTTCAAGAAAACCACGAAAAGGAATTCTCGGAAAAGTTTGACGATCTATTTTATGTTGCTCACGCCAATGCTTTAGATATGGTAAATATGGACAAATTATTTTCGATGAATCAAATTAAAAAAGGAAAACCTGGTTCAGTAATGGGCAGTGACCGTGTTTTAGCAAAACAAAAAAATAAAACGTCTTCGCGGAGAGAAAAAGCAAAACTTTAAAGAGAAACATAATCCATTTTGGAAGGTAAGTATTAGACGGTTATTATTCGACCGGTTTTAACAGGTTTTTTTGGTTTTGTCGAATACGGTTTTTTCAAAATCTTCATTTTTCGAATACCGAATAAACCGGTTAATTTAACACGAATAACCGGTTAATTTAAATAAGTATAATTATTATACGTTTGTATATTTTTTATTGAAAATTTGCTCATCGTTTAATTATTTGTATAAATTTAATCATTTTTGTATATATGACAACCTTTAAAGTCTCACAAAGAACGCTAAAACCAAGGTAGATCGAAAAAGATATGCACTCTTGAGCAAAAATAACACTTTTCTCATCTTCTGTAAATAAATATTGATTTTTATATATAGAGAATGATCAACTAGATTCATTGAAAGCCCACAAACCCACTAACGTTGGTTCCGAACCGCAGATATAGTTAGTGAAGTTTTTCACAGCGTAAATACACGTTACTAGTCCCTAGTAATGTTGTGAGGTGATATCGTTGAAAATTGTCAGATGATGTGGCCTAGGATTGAACCGACGACTTTTTGGCTGGAAGGTGGGTTCTTACGTAACATACTACAGTGAAACACATACTATTAAATAGATGCTGCATAAATTTACATACAGTGCTGCTCGAAATCTAAGCAAATTTTCTTGTCGTGGCAATTAAGCACTCGTATATTACTAATAGATTTATTCAAAGTAAAACTTTTACTTTTTTATCTTAGGCACCTAAATTATAACTATAATAACAAATCATTTACTTTGTGTAATAAACTTTGTTTTTTACGGCCTCTGCACACCGTTTTGGCATAGTTTTTATGAGATTTGATAGAATTATTGTTAGTATTGATTGCCACTTCAATTTTAAGCTCTCGATCAGCCTCTGCTTATTTTTAAAACGACTTGGTCCAGCTCAGCACTTCAAAAATTAGGAATAATTTTATTTATAAAAGAACCGATTAACCGGTTATTTGAATTATAATTAACCATAAACCGGTTTTTTTAAGTGCTACTTTCGAATTATTCGGAAACCGGTTTTTGAAAAAAGTCGAATAATCGATCTCCCCAGTAAGTATGTAAAAGTGCTATTATCAGGCATATTCTAGCTTTCGAGTGGATTTAAAATGAGCGAATTTGTCAAAATGAAAAAATCTTCTGGCCCCAGTGTACAAATATTTAAGAAATTTAGAGAATGGTGGGTAGAAATAAAAAAAAGTTTTAAATCTGGAATGGAAGATGTGCATGTAAAAAACATACTAGGCGATATGAAAAATATAGTTGAGTTTGAATTCAGTACCCTAAAAGAGATGCAACCACGGGACGATTACAAAGAACTTCTCCAGCTGGATTTAGTTTTTCTTGGAGAGTCGGTTCCAGAGTGTACTTTCCGAATGCCAGGTGCCTTTCACCATGCGCGTTGGATGTCCAAGGCCATTTATACATTAACAATATTTTTATTTAGAGAACAATTGCTGCTAAAGCCCCTAATCAAGATTTAAATTTATTAAAAAATTTATATGATGAAAATATTGTTACAAAAATAAGGTTGGGCACCCCAGCGCTTATTACATCGCTAAAATAGATAAACAAAAGCTGCAAGAAGAACTATACGTGCTGTTTACAGATAACCAAATCTACAGCAACAACCATTAGCAGAGATAAAGTAAAGAAAACAAGTAACAGACAATAAACAAGCAACAACAAATACTAAGAGCTGAAAGAGGTAGATGTTCACATACGCAGAACTAAAAAGAAATTAAAAGAAAGAAATGGAGTCTGCCTGAAGTATCGAGAGGTTCGAGAGCTTTCGATGTGTTGCTTATTCAGCCATATAAAAAGCACATCGATGCGAACAGCAAGCAGTTTATTTGGTGTAAACTCAGCGAACGTGTTATTGGTTTGAACTCAGTGTAAGAGAGTTAAGTGTGGATAACCTCTGGTTGAATAGGTTGTGATCGAACCTAAGTTATAACTACGATTGGGTTGGAATATCCTTAGGAAGAAAGATCTGTCGAGTAATTGCTGTTGTTTACAAAGTTGTAAACACTCAGAGTAATTAAGAATAAAAATTGTTATTGCCTGTAAAAAGATTACAAGCAGTGGTGCACATAACTGTGTTCAATAAAGGATTTTTAATTAAAACCAAATACAAAAAGGTGAAACCTAACAATATAAGTAAAAAATTATTACATAAATTTTGCAACTATTTGTGGTACTTATCACCAGAAGCCGTAGGTTTGGCATTTTTCGATGAACAAATATCTAATAAATCACGAAAATATGGTGTCTGCTTTACAAAAGCACAATAAAACTGACATCAAAAAGTTTAACATTCCCCCTGCTAACATAAGCTCGATCATGTGTATAAATATTGAGGATTTTGTTACAAAGAGAAGACTTTAAATTTCTTCAAAAGATTTTCTATTTCAACGAATTTTTAAAGAAAGATCGAGAAGAATGGCACACCGACAGTGGTTACAATGCAGGCTTGGATATTGTAAGTAACCTAAGAGTTGTTAATGACACTGAAGAACGGGCGGTAAAGCTGATGGAGGAATTTAATCAAGTGTAGTCATATGACGAGGAAGAAAAGCAAATAATAATGCTAACATTTGCAGATTATAGAAAAAAGTATCCTCATTCGACCAAATCTACCATAAACAATTAATACGATAAATGTACGAATAAATAAGTATAAAACAAAAATCTAATTAATTGTAAACAAATTTTATAAGTAAAATTTGAACGTATCAAAAAAATAATATTTTTCTGTATTTAAGAACGAATAAAAAAATATTAAAACTAATAATATATTAAAAAACAAGAACAACAACTCTAAAAACACAAATATGAGCTACTCAACTTCAACAACAAATCTTTCTACTCCATCGCGGGAATGTTTTAGAGAGAGTATACAAAATTCAGTTTTTAATGATGTATACAATGAGAGTAATGCAGAATCTCCACTTAAGCTCATAACAGTTATGGATAAGCGCTTTGAAAGACTCACCGAGCAAATAGAAAAAGTTATAGAAAATAAGCTCAATTAGTATAAAATGGAATTTTTACATGATTTGGATAATGGTAGGGTGACACAAATTGAAGCGGCGCCGAAAAATTTTAATAGCATGCGTGAGGAAATTTTGGAAAATAATAATTTGTCACGAGCAGTACGCTTAATTGGTGTACCATTTTATGAAAATTAAATCTTTATAACATTTTTTCATCCATATGCACAACACCCTAAATATTTTTGCTCCTGCTATAAAATCTATATATCGCCTGCAGAGCTTAGATAACAAACGTGATTCTTAAAATCTCTATCGAAGCTTATGAAGACTGATAGAAACTTCTATCTATGTTTAAGGCACATTGGGATTGATTCGGACAGTAAATTTTATATCAACGATAATCTTACGAAGGAAAACTTTCAAATATTACGTGCTGCAGTTCGGCTTAAAAGGAAAAAACTCGTACATAGTGCCTTTACGTTGCATGGCTTTGTTTTTATTAAAAAGTCTTTGGATGATGATATCTCACGAATCGACGATATTAAACAGTTATCTGATTTGTTTCCGCATTCTATTCAAGTTATGTAAATGTATTAATAATTTGTTACTTTTTAATTTGAAAATTAACTTTATCAATAATTTCGTACATATTTTTGCATCGTTAAACTCACAAAATTTTTGAACCATATTTATTTAATCCATTTTAATATATTGTTTTCTAGATTATACCAAAATTTGTAATAATTGATAAATGTATTTTTAGTAAGCATTGCCAATGCCTTTATGAAAAATGTTTAACCGTTCCAAAGACTGTTTGTACAACATCATAAGGATTCTTTCCAGACAAAAACCCGGTTTTAAAGTTATTCACTTGAATGGGCAGAGCTTGGAGAGGAAAATAGACGAACTCTGTTATTAATTTGTGAAAGCACATGTTGACATTATTTGCATATCTGAAACTAGGTTTCCTTTAGAAATGCATGATTACATTTTTAATTTGCCGGGATTTAGACTTTTTCGCTCTGATAGAGAGACTCTTGTTGACGGTGTCGAATTAGGATGCAAAGGAGGTGGTGTGGCAATATATGTGCGTAATAGTATTTCTTGTAGGGAGAGCCTAAAAACTGGGATTGGTAGTGAAATCTATTCTCGAGATATGTACCCCAGACAGAAAATAGCTATTGTTAGGTAGTGTGTATAGGGTTTGTAGCAATATTAATGTAGATCCATTCTTAGCTATTCTTGAGGATATTTCCGTTCAGTATTACGATATTATAATTGTGGGTGACGTCAACAAGAATTTATTAACGCACAATCCCCTTGTTGGACCTATGCAGGCTCTAGGGCTCATTCCTGTGAATGTCGTTGTTCCTACACATTATCATTCGTTATCGGATAGTTTAATGGACCTGGTTTTTGTGAATCGGAGGTCCAAGGTTCTTCCCTATGACCAAGTATCGGCACCGGCTTTTTCGAGACATGATTTGATATTCTTAACCTACGACTTCTGCCTTGTGTGGGGTGGCACTTGGGTTTCGTTTCGTGATCTTCATAATATTGATTATTTTCTGCTGCATGATTATATTGAGCGGATATGTTGGGATCGAATTTATACTTTCCAGATTGTTGACTTCCAGGGTCATGTTAATTATTTATATGAAATATGTGTTCCCAGGCGTATAATAGCTGGCCTAATAATGGAACGAGATGCTGCTTACAATCGATGGAAAAAGTTTAAGATTGAAGACCTCATCATTATTTATCAGGTCGCTCTCAGAACTGTTACGAATAGAATTAGGGTTGCAAAATCTCTGTTTTACGACGAAAAATTTTCGTCTGCAATTGACTCCAAGTCCAAGTGGAATGTGATCCGTAGAATTGGTATGGGTAGGCAGAAATCCGCACTTTATGATCGCAATATTGACTGTAATTCTTTAAATGATAAATTTGTAAATTTGAGCATACCATCGTCAACGGAAAATGCTTGCGCTGAACTTTGTCAGCCCAGTATTCCTTTCCAAACCTTAGGGTGCGAACCACTTGGAGGGGTTGCAGTTGGATTATTCAGTGGTGAAGGTATAACACTGGCTGCTGAATAATCAAACAGCAGTAACCCATTTCCTTGTCGTACGCATTCAGAGGGGGTTTGTTTGATTTTTGTTTACTCGTGGTTAATTTATATATTTATTTTTTCTTTTATTTGGTTCAATTTACGTAATGGCAGGACGCTTTCGGATTGATTTCTGCAATGTGCGTGGGCTGCGGGCGAACTCTTTCTCCATGTATGCGTACATTTGTCTCCATAGGCCGGATGTTTTCGCCTTATGTGAGACCCAGGTTTCTGAAAATGCTGATCCACAGGATTTTCATATCCCTGGGTATCACCTTTTGTCCTTTTTTTATTTTCATAGGGGTCTTGCTATGTACATTCGCAATGAAGTTGTGTACCAATGCCAGCAACCTCTTGGCATGTATGATGCGGAATTTAACTGTCTATAGGTTAAGTTCAGAATCAGGGCATATCTTTTGCACTTCGGGTTTTTGTATAGAAGCCCAAACGCGGGAAGAGAGGTTACCATATCTGGCTTCGACTCTCTTTCCGACTCAATATCGAGTATCCTTTCGAATTATCCGAACAGTGAAATTGTTGTTGCTGGTGATTTCAATGTTCATAATTCGTCTTGGTTACGCCATTCAGGCCGTACAACTCCGGAAGGCCAATACGTTGAGTTATTTGCCGCGCACAATCACCTTGCGCAATTAGTGAATGAACCTACACTTATATCGTGTGTAGATGGGCACCAGAACAATACCCTCGACCTTTTCCTCACTACACACCCTGAAAAGTATGTAGTTGAGGTTCTTGCACCTCTCGGAAATTCGGATCATTGCACAGTTTCTGCCTCATTCTCGTCCACCGCTTTTCGCGAGGTTCCACCAATGACTACGGAACGCTCTATTTTTAACTACGAGGATGCTCGTTGGGCTGAGCTGAACGATTTTTTTGGGCATTTTAATTGGAAACTTTGTTTCCTTGACTCAAACGTCGATGCCATGGCAGAAATGGTGATGAATATAATAAGGCTAGGGATGAATATTTTCATCCCATCCAAAAAGCTTTCGATTAAACCCAGAAACAAATCTTGGTTTAATCTGACGTGTAAATTGGCAGTCAGATCCAGAGAGGAAGCATTCAGGAATTGGCGCAATAACAAATATGCCCACACTGATTTCTTGCTCTTATAAAGAATGACCACTCATTCACGAACCCGGTTGAAAAGGCAAACCTTCTGGCCGAAATGTTTGCAAGTAATTCTCACTTGCCGGAGAGCGTTCAATCACTGCCCGAACTTGAAAGAGTATCAGTAACTATGCCTAGTATATTTTTTCGAGCTCGTGCTGTAAAAAGGGTTCTTGCAAATCTCAACGTTAACAAGTCTTCTGGGCCGGATGGCATACCAGCACTGGTCCTGAAGAAGTGCTCTTCGACGCTTGCGCGTCCATTAGCTCACCTTTTCAGTGCGTCATATCGCGCCGGTATTTTTCCATCTTGCTGGAAGGTTGCTAATGTAACGCCAATCTCCAAAAAGGGCGAGGCTAGTAACCCTGAGAACTACCGTCCAATACGGTTTGTTCCACACTCTCCAAGGTTATGGAGAGTATGATTAATCACTACCTTGTGGGTTATCTGGAGTCCAACGATTTACTTAGCGATCGTCAGTACGGTTTCCGAAGGGGCCGTTCTACTGGTGACCTGCTGGCGTTGCTCTCGGAGAAGTGGAACAAGTCCATTCATGGTTTTGGCGAGAGTAAGGTTGTGGCTCTGGAGATATCAAAGGCGTTTGATAGAGTTTGGCACGAGGCTGTCATTTCGAAACTTAATGCTTTTGGTGTCGGTAGTCACTTCTCTCGATTTATATAGAGTTTTCTCAGAGATCGCTCTATAAGAGTGGTTATAGATGGGGTCTCATCCGACGAGTTCAGGGTAAACTCAGGGGTACCGCAAGGCTCTGTTCTTTCTCCTACTCTTTTTCTAATATTTCTTAACGACTTTCTTCTTCTCACTTCTAATCCTATCTACTCTTTTGCGGATGACAGCAACATTTGTCACTCATATTCCTTTGATCGTAGACCGAGCCTTTTGGAGGTTGGGGTAAGAAGGATGAATATGAACGTCACACTCACAAGTAACCTGGTGAAGGTCTCCGAGTGGGGTCGTGCGAACAGGGTCGATTTTAATGCACGTAAGACTCAATGTTGTTTTTTAACACACAGGTGTGGTGGTGTGCTGTTATCAGTGTCAATGGGTAATGTGGATATTGAGAAATCAGATGCTCTTGATGTTCTGGGCATAAGAATTCACTGTGAAGTTTGTTGGAATGATCACATATTTCAAGTGTCGAAAGAAGCATTCAAGTGCCTTGGTTTTTTGAGACGGTGCAAGAAATACTTCACCCCATCTGATCTCCTTAATATATACAAGACCTATATCCGTCCCAAAATGGAATACAACTCTCATGTATGGGCCGGTGCTTCAAAGTCTATTTTGGAGCTTCTCGACCGCGTATAGGAGAAGGTGAAGATGCTCATCAATGACGGTAGGGTAGCCAACTCTATCGATTCATTGGAGCACCGTCGCAATGTGGCGTGTGTTTCATTGTTCTATCGGTACTATAACGGAAGTGTTCTAACGAAATTAAGGAATTAATTCCCAAAAATCATATATTTTTACGTAGTACTCGTATTTCTCGTAGAGCGCATCCCTTTGTAGTTGATTGTCCAGTAAATCGCACAACGCATTATAGGGAGAATTCGTTCTTTGGTCGCACTGTTCGGTTGTGGAATAATCTTCCAGCGAAATTATTTCCTGCCACCTACGACATGAGTAAATTTAAATCTAACGTCCATAAACACTACTCCCTCTGTCCTCCTTCCAATAACCTATTTTCCTAGTACCAGCACAATGCACTGCATGAGTAGGGGCCATCCCCTGGGTGCTGGTCTTATATAAAAAAAAAACTATTTAATTCAATCTTTACTCACTCCTGAGGAGTAAAAAATCTCGAAAATTGTCCATATTCCTAAAACTAATGGTGAGTTTCGACCAATTCGACCTATACTTCCATTTTTATCGAAGGTATTTTAGAAAATTATAGGCAGACAGATGACCGAGTACTTAACACGTGGGAATTTTTTAACAGATAGGCAGTCAAGTTTTATGAAGGCTAGAAGCTGTGTAACTGCACTAGTGGATGTCATAGAGAGTCTAAGATCTGGTTTGGACTCTAGAAAAGTAGCCATTCTTATTTTCTTGGACTATAGTAAGGCCTTTGACGCATTGAATCATACGATTGATTTTTCCGAGACTGCATGTAATCTCTTGTCTTCTTATCTTAAACGTAGATCTTAGGTTGTTCAATATAGGGATGCTATGTCTTATCCACTTTATACAACTAGGGGTGTTCCTCATGGCTCTATTCTTGGGCCACTTTTATTTTGTCTTTTTATTAATGATTTTCCGGATATTCTTTCTAACTGTGATATTCACATGTACGCGGATGAAGTACAACTGTACAAGTGCACTGATGCCATTGATATCATAAGTTGCATTAATAACATTAATAATGATTTGGATATTATCAGTAAATGGGCAATGGCTAATGGACTATGTGTTAATCCATCTAAGTCTAAGTGTATTGTTTTAACAAAAACTAGCGAGACTTTTAATGTTTCTTACCCGATAATGATTACTGACAAACTAATTGATATTGTAACTTCGGCTTCAAATTTGGGTATAACATTTAATAACAAACTTACATGGAAAAATCATATGGGCGTAGCAGTGGGAAGGATTTATAGTATGCTTCGTAACCTTTGGTTTGTCAAAGATTCAACTCCATTTGTCATATGAATGCTCCTGACAAAAACTTACCTTATTCCTACTCTTATATATGGTTGTGAAATCTTTGCGAATTGCGATAGTGAAGACTTTCGCAAACTTAAGGTTACATATATCAACATAGCTAGATATGTTTTTCTGAAGAATCGTTGGGAACACATATCCTTTTATGCTAACCAAATTTACCATATGACCTTTGAAAACTTATTGAGACTTAGGCGCCTGATTTTCTTACATAGAATTATCATATCCCATCAACCTCCATATTTATATGAGAGAATAACATTCACTAGGCCCAATCGTGGAAGAAGGATAATTCAGCAAAGGTTTAGAAGCCTCTTGTCACAGCAACAGTTTTTCATTTATACAACAAGTCTTTGGAACTCTTTACCAGGTCATATTCAGAACATTGGTAACGCCAACGCTTTTAAAAGGGAGTTATCTAGATTTTTGCAGGGCAATTAAATATCTTAATATGTTTCTAACGATGCTTCGACTTAAATTTTATTAGTTTCTAGTTTTAAGTTAGTTTTAAGACTACTATATACTAACTATTATGTCCTTAAGTTTAAGTATTTTTTTATGATTTACTCATTAGCACTATAATTTATAAGATATTAATCTTGTTGTGTTAGGTCTCAAATGAATGAATAAATAAATAAATAAATAAAAATAAAATACGTATATTCATTGGATTCAATTATTAATAAAAATCTTTTATTTGTGCATATTAAATTAAACCTTTTAATTTTTTGTAAAAAATTTTAAACTTGGGGAATTAATGATATTTTTGCAGAAATAATTTAGAAAATAATTATAGTGTGATAAGTTTTTAGGGACTTTGTTTTAAAACGCGTTGATTAACTGTACTCCACTTAAAAATAGACAAACTTATTTGGAGGGTTTTGCTCATAAATACCATTTGTATCGATTTTGTTGATATTGGGCATACATCAATAATTTAAGAGCGAAGGAGCCACGCCTTCCCGTTATGCGATCTGAGTAATTTTCTCCGAAGTTTATTTCTACGATGTGAAGAACATTTTGAGAGGGAGTTATAACCGAAAACTTTTTTTGGCCCATACAGGTAAGGCGCACCCTAATGTGCATATATAGGTATTTTTACTCAATTTTAATAAAAGTTTGATAAATCCAAGCAATTTTTACATTTTCGGTTCAAATACACCAATAACTAAATCGATATATATTTGTTTAATTTGCACCTATTGAACTTAGGTATGCATTTGATACAAAAATGGGAGGTATTATCTAGTGCCAGATACTTCTTGAGTTGTATTGTCAATGAAGTCACTTACAAAGGCGCCAAGAGGTAGAAAACCTCGAGAACTCCGAAGACACTTGTCTCTTAACGACATGCAGGGCAAGCTAAACTCTGCACTAGTATATATGTATTTTGTAAATCTATGCTGCAAGCCTTTAGAAACCAAAACTTGGAAGAAGTTTGTCTTTTGATGATCGTTTGCTGGCTTCCTAAGGAACTAAATCATCCAATCTGCATACATCTCATCTAACAAGTAAATAATCAATTCTAATTCGTTTGTAGAGTCTAAAAACGCGTTGTGAATGTTTTTATTACAATATAAAATAATGACTTAGCGTCACCAAAAAGAAAACAAAAGCACTAAATTTTGAAAAGGAAAAGCACTAAGCACTAACTCGAAAAATTTTCGCGTCGAAAAATTTAAAAAGCACTAAAAACAGTGCTAAAAGCACTAGTTGATAACACTGAGTTTAAGTCCTTCACATTTACATAGGCGAACAAATACATTAGGTAAAAATAAAGAAATACACCCCACCCTTCACAAGGAGAAAACAAACTTCAACCTTGAACTTGAAAAATGTTTTTATTGCGTAATTAAATAATGTACAGAATAAAGTACAAAGATTTCTAGGAAATACGTGTTGATTGACATCAAAATTCCAAGAATGCAATAAACATGAAAACTGTACTAAATTGTTCATTGCATGTGCTTATAGTTTGTTAGTATGGTTGAATTAAACTCATTTTTATCAGGCCGAAACCAAAGCTAAATTAGAAAGAAATTGTTAAAGTTCAACCAAATTTTTTATATACATAAGTACTTAGTTAGTATTTTGAAAATATGTCAACTTATATCTACATAATATTACGTTAAGTCATTAAGAGCTTTATAAACTATTGTATACTTTACCGATTTATCGCGAGACTAATATTGTTAACAAAGGTTTGACCTAACAGTTGAAAAATAATCATTTCTTCATATATTAGTTGTAGTCAGATAATATGTGCATATATATTTAACGGGAGCAAATAAAAAATATCTACACAAACCAAATTTCGTCATATTAAGTGAGATAAGATGAGGATGACTGTTATGAAGAATATCAGGTTTCAAGTGGTTCTGAAAGTTGTTTATATTCTACTGATGTTAATATGTACTCCTTCAGATCGTTACTATCGTGCAGAAAGGTCCTAACACCAATAATTTAAATTTTACAGGAGATGGAAAAAACATAAAAAACTGCAATTATCAAAATGGACCTCTTTTTTATATGCAGGTTTTATTCAACACCAGATATCAAATCGAAATCTGGTGTTTAGATTACAATCTGTTTATCATATGCTTGGTGACTTACCGTTTTTTTGCAAGAAGATATTTTTAAAATGAGTTAGGTCTTTTTGTACAACTGTTTGTAAAACCGTTATTTCTAATGCTATTGCATCAAAAGATGGATTTGTGTGCAATGTAATGGAATCACTAAAAAACTGATTTCGAAAAAACACAAGTTAGGGAATTGTATTTATTCATTATATGGAACTGTAACTATTCATTTAAAAAATTGTATTTGATGTCAAAAAGTAATTAATAATAAAAATAATTTCCAAATTAATAAATCGACCAAATGAAAATGAATAGTGTTAAAAAAATTTTTAAAGCAATTGTTATAAGAAAAATTTTACAATTTTTTATTTTAGTTTATTTCTAATTACTATTAGAGGCAGCAGTTAGTGGTTTCGAAATATTTTATGTATTTAAAAGTTCAGTCTAGTGTTTAAAGTATTTCAATTTATGCTTTTATTATCATAAAATCCTTTAACTATGTATATTGATCATTTAATTTATTGTTTGTGTCACAATCGTAAAAGAAAAACATTTGTTTTAAAAACAAATTATTTCTTATGACTCACTTTATTTAATGAACAACAAAACCGCACTTGTACTGTTAAATGAGTCAACTAAGAATGTTCAAATTTTCAGTAGAAGCAAAAATTTTTCAGTTTAATATGAAATTATGTTACAAAAGGGGGTAACAAGCAGTGTTGCCAATTTAGCGCCTTTCGCGCTATATTTAGCGCGTCTCAACTACCGAAAAGTCGCATTTTTCTCTTTAGCGCTTTTTTCAAAAAAAAAACGTGCTAGGTTAGCGCTTTTCTACTTGCAATTTTTTTTAAGAAATATAAAATTAATAAATTAAATAAACTCATTAATTCCTATAAATTATTGACTTAAAAAGCTTCATGCTGTAAGAATTACATAATTCCAGATAATGAATAAAAATAGTGTTTTTGAAACATATCTCAAATCTAAGAGCCCATTTTTCAAGACTTATAAGTCATTTTAGAAGAAAGCTAAAAATTTTAATTATTTAATTAAAATACTAAATTTGTTATTTGTTATTAAATCTTTAAAGATCCCAGGGGGATCACAGAGTCATAACGAATTCTTCCATTTACGTCTATCTAAATTCGATGATCTAATCTGATAACAAGTCAATCTATGGGATTTTCTTTCAATCCGCCTTCTCTAGTATGGGCTTGCCTTCCGATTCTTTTGTTTCTCTGCGAGTTCCATTCAGTGGGTAGTTTTACTAAGTCGTAGTTTGGTTTCCTCAGAGTGTGCCCAGTCCATTTCCTTCATTACAAGAAATTGGTGTGATCTGGTTTCTGGCCAGATAATTTTCAAAATCCACCGTAGACAGTGGTTTATAAATGCCTGTTCTGAATATCAGTGCTGGAGCCTCTGGACGTCGTAGGAACGTCAAAAAGACGGGACATCTTCCAAATTTCTGGTTCAAAATTCGGAAGATCGTTTTGTTATTAGCGTTGGTTGATTCGTACAATTTTGAAGATTTTTATCCGCAAGCTTACTCTGTATGCTTCTGATTGTATAGAGTGAAATTTTCATTTCATTTCGCAATGTCTGTTAGCAAAAAAATAGATGTCATCTGAGTAATCTATGTCTTAAAACTTTGTGTAAGGTTGTACCACGTTGCAATACATAATCGAGTACAACGTTAAACAGCAGTGGAGAAAGAACCCAACGCAGTCTAACACCAGCACCAAAAAATTAAGAAAAGGTTTTTAAGTTGTTGTTTTGTTCTAAATCGTTTTAATTTCATTTTTTAATCGTTCAAATTATTAAAAAATCTTTGTAGAAGCGAAAATTTTAATAGTAGAAAATTTTTTTAGTGTATTTTTTTTCTTTAAATATTATTAACGCTTTTTTGCAGCGCATTTGGATTACAAATAGTTACATAAATTATAATTTAGTGCTTTTTAGCGACTTTTGAGTACTAGGTCTGCACGTATTGATCATAAAAAGTTGGCAACACTGTTAACAAGTGTATTTTTTTGGCGGAGTATAAAAAATTGTGTAATATTTTTACAGTGGGACCACTGTATATCGTTGACAAAACATTAGTTGACTAGTGGTACAAATGCGATATGTAGGATACGCCACTTTTAAAAGACAATTCCGCACCGAGTGTTGAAGGACTAAGCTTGAATGAAACTTGAGTCCTCTAAGAAGACAATGATACTAAGACATACTCTCAGTTACTCAATGTTATAGCAATTGAATATTTGTGGGAGGACATGGATAGGTAAACAAAAAGAAGAAATCTAGTGGAATTGACGTTCGGAAATTTACAATCTACTATATAACCTAATCAAATTGAATGCACACAAAATACTAAATTCTTTAAAATGGTCTGTTACATTTTGTGCATTTTATTTTCTCGTTTTTAGTGATTAAGTAGGTAATTTATTTTTTTCGTTTTTTTTTGCACATTTGTTGTATTCTTACACCCAATACATAATACATATAATGACTTTTACGACGTCATTTTTTTAAATTCTCTTTTGTAGTAACTTCCATTAAATTAAAAGTAAAAGTTTTTGGAAATCTGAACATATAAATTTTTGACATATTAAGAAACTATATTTTAAACATAGCTAAAAATCAAAAATGTAAGTAGTAAAAATCTCTAGGGACAAATGTGTTCTGCCAACAATCTCTGGACTGAAAAATTAGTCCAGGTGCTAATATATATAAAAGTACATTCTCAAATTAAAATATAAAATTCAAATTTAATTAGATAAACAGATTTTATTGCTTATTTTATGTATCAATCCACACACCGATTTCTGTATGCTGTGAAGTATAAATGAACATTTCATATTGCACAAAAAAATTTTAATTTGTCGTTTTACTTTTCGTGAATAGCTAACCAACCTTCAGACGAAACAAAGTTTTGTCTATAATTATTCGGTAGGCATTGCCATTGATTATAAAAATTTGTTTAATTTTAAAGAAAACCATTTTTGAGTATTTGGGACGCCGCAGTGTGGTATTTGTTGCTTGCAGTGGGAATCAAATCGGGGAGCCTTTCTCTAGAACTAAACTCAATGGATATTGATCTACTTTAGTTAGAAATGTATAATAAATTGTTTTTATGCAAACTAGTGCAAATTTTTGTTTTCTTCTCTTTTTTATTTTTAATTTCTCAATACTTTTTTTCTCATAATAAAAATAATGTTATTATATGAAAAAGACTTTATTCATATCATCGGGCTTATGACTACCATTGCCATCAACATCATCAGCAACATCATCATTATCGTAATCATCATTATATTATTTTCTGAATTTTGTTCAAATATTAATAAGCTCACCGCTTCTTGTGAAAAATGTTTACCTTTTTTCTTGTAACTTTCTGATATTGGAAATAATAGGATCGGAAGTCACTAGAAGTCTTCAATATATACCCTCATTAGATTTTTCTCTGAATATTCTGAATATTATTATTTTGAATATTTTCGCGAAAAAATCTCTAGTAAATTTTATAAGTCTATTTCGAGCTTCTTGGGCATCTTCTGACAACTGCCTTATTGTTATGATTTATTATTTCTGGTCCACTAATTAAATATTTGTGAACATATGGAGACATACGAGTATTGTACCAGGGATACATTTTCACAAAATATTTAGCGGTATCAAGTGCAAACTCCCGAAAAGTGTCAATATTTATTTGATTGAAAATCACTTGAAACTGTTACAGTTATTACGTGCACTCGCTTTATTAAATTGAGGTCAAGGTTTGTTATTTGCACGGAAATGTCTGCATTTTGGACATTGGAATTTCCAAATCCGGGTTTTGGTTGATCAATAACCAAACTTATTTGACGCCTAAATTCACGTTGGATCATGGTTGGCAAACTACTGGGTCTTTAAACCGGATGGGTTTTTTGTTCCAAAGGTTTTCGTAGTTTATTTACAAAAAATAATTAAAATTTAGGTATAGGGAGTACAAATTAATTTAGTCCGTTTGTTTAGCTTAAAGAAGATAATGAATTAAACAATTTATCAAAATAAAACTTTATCAAGTCACGCTTACATCTTTTTTGCATCAATATCCGAATCCCGGCTCGGAAAAACTTCTCGTATTTTGAGGCGATCCGCTTTGAAAAGAAGTGATTCGGTGACATGCCAAAATATATTGTATCCATCTAAACAGTCAATAGTCAGAAGGATCAATGTTTGGAGAATACGGCCGGTGTGGCATTTGAATATTTCTAACAATTGTTTGTTCGCAGCGTGAAATCTTTTTAATAATGCACGGTTCAAACGAAGTAATCGCAGTCTGCTCCGATGACCGAGTTTTAGCAGCTCATAGTATACAACACCGCCTTGATCCGACCAAGGTTTTTGCCAACCCTGCTTTGAATACAGACTTTGTTAATTCAAATAATTTTCTTTGCATCTTCAGACCTAGCTTGCCTCTTCACTATTGAAAGTTTATACGATAAATGAAGAAGCCATTCGAAGAATCGAATTCATCCATGAAGGATTGAAAGGCCATACTCTAAATTATCCGCTTTTATTTTCTTTACTTTTCCATCAATCATCGACAGTATCAACTTGTGACTTACTTGTACGCATCGTTCTCCATAAAAAAGGTAGAAGTTTTTAAGTTATTTATTTCCTTATCCACTCTCCGTTTTATTTTTGTAAGCAATATTAAATTCCTTTGTGAATTCTACCTTTAAAGATCTACAATATCTCGTTGATGCTGGTCGAGGATTTTGTCATATCACTTTGTTATCACAGATCAATTTAATTGGTACAGCAATTAGTTTTAATGAATATCTACTTCTTGTATCTATATATATAATATTATGTTCACACTACTAAAGTCAAACACGTTTAAGAAAAAATTAAACAAAGTTGTTCAGACTGTAATTATAGTGTTTTCCTTTGACATTTTGTTTAATTTTTAATTGACTGTTTCAAAATTAATAATTGCAAATTTATAGATATATGTATATAAATACAAAAAATTGATAAGTTTTAAATTGTAAAAAATTCTTTTTAATTCAATATTTAAATATTTTTAATAAGTTGCAAACATATGGATTTAAAGAGACTGGATTTAAAAAGACTAAAGAAGTATTGTTCGTTGAAGAAAGAAGCATTCACATCTATACTCTGGAAGCTGACACTTTATTTCCTGATATGTACATACCATATGTATGTGTATACATATGTATATAGTTATATCTACTGGCACCTTTAAGATTCTTATTTTCCAACCGTTATTAAATTTAAGGTTCTTTTTTTCTTAACTACTTATGTATGGCTTTTTCCATTTCTTTTTCCTTTTATTTGGTTCCTCCATGTTTGGTCTCAAATTTTGTTTGTATGCATATAGGATAGGAAGAAACAGTAACCTCGAGCGCACAAAGCGACTCGATACCATGTGAAACTATGTAATAGAGCTTTTCACTAAGTCCAGAATAACCGGTCCTGACAATTAGCACATAGACTTCGTCTGGAATCACATATCCCTAAATTAAGTAGGAAGCCATCCATACAGTATACATACATACATGCAAAGGAATTGTTTTTAAATTAAAAAAAAAAAAATTAATTTTTTCTTTTTAATTTTTGACGTGTTGTCATTTATAAGCTTGTACAGTGAAAAATTGCAATCAGAAAAATGATTGAACATACTTCAAACTGGTATCCGTTCCCTGACTTTTGGTAAGAGTTTAAATATTAAACATATTTATGTTATGTGTTTTCATAACAATTTATTGTATGGGAAAACATTTCAAAATTAACTTGGCTAATTCAAAAGTTGCTTAAACACGATAATATGAACACCATATAAATCAATTTATTTTTAAATGGTGCAAATATGAGCAAGCAGTAGTTGCTGGAATGCTTGTATTTTTAGGAAAAAAAAAACTTCGCTTAACTTTGCTGAACTCACTACTTTAAGCCCATATATTCCCCAAAAATGACTGATTTTTAGTCTCTATTTTAAACAACATAAAAAATGTATATATTGACTAAACATAAAATAAAAAACGCAAAAATAATCCCACTAGCTTGAAGTTAATGGTAGTAAAATATAATTTGATCTACTCTTACTTGATATATTTTTTTAAATTAATTCCGTAATCAAATACCCCAATGTGGGCCGGTGTTCCATATGCGTCAGGGGTTAACCAAAGTTAGAAAAATAATAAAACGTAACAAGAAGAGAAATTAGTTTAAAGAGAAATATGAAAAAATTACCTGAAAAATACAAATCGTGTTTTTTTGTTAACCCCTCTCTTCCTCTCTAACTCTTTCTTCTGAACACCGATTGTCCGCAAACAAAAAGAGACTTCGAAAAAGCGACGTCTTAAAAGTCATCGTATAAATTGGATGTTAAAGTTTTGAATTTTTTTTTTTATGAAAAACACATACACACATACATAATGCGAGTGCTTTACCTACCATACCATTGGTAGGATTTTTGGCAGCATATGGATTCAGCTCCAAAACAGCTTATTGTATTTTAGGCCAACAACGAAGCGAGACAAACTGTAGTCGAAAGGGGCAAATTTTGAACTAAAAGGCAGCTGAGGCAAAACTGCCCAACCAGTAGTTCTTGAAACATAGCTAACATTGAGATAGCATATTATGGTTTTATTCTGGTCACATAACTCGGATGTTTTTTTTTATCAATGCAGCTTATAACAGATGGGACCATAGAGTAATGAGTCCAATACATAGCTTTCAAACCCTTTTGCCTGACCTGGTCGTCTCTTTGTCGTCCGTGTCAGAATCGCCACTTCTAAATCGCAATAGATGTACATCAACTGCTTTTTTAAATTGAATAAGTGAATCAGAACTTCCTGCAAATAATGGCTTGTTGACACAGAATCCGGCACTTTTCAAACAAAACGAAAACTTTATATTTTACACTATTCCGTTCAATGACTAAGTGCGAATAATTTACAGATATTTACCTTTCAAAATGAAAGTGGCAATGGTGTAGTGGTAAGAGTGCCGGCAGACAACTCAAACAACCCAGGTTCGAGCCCCAGCAGAGAACTTAAGAGCAGAAAACATTTAATTGCGGTTTTCGAGTATTTCATTAAGAGACTTCAACTCCTCCGGACCAAAACACTAAAAAGAAGCCTCCCTGACATTCCAGCTTTACGTCTGGCGACGATGACAGCCATCACAAGAATGATCAGGAAAAACGCCACCTACTGGGAAAAAACGGCAATGCTAAGTAAGGATCACCACCACCAATACACTTAGCAAGGATCCTCACGATCAATATACTTAGCAATATAATGGAGGTGCCGTTACTAGAGGGCGATTTGATGGCAGCCCAATCATCCTGGAACGGGCTACAGTAGACTAATCATCTGCTTAGCTTGTAACTAAAATGATTAACGAAACTGAATCCACGCTCACGGAAATTCGAAGAGGTGATATCATCATACTCATGTGTGACTTTAACGCGAAGATAGGTGCGACAATACTAACATCCGGTCCACTATGAGAACACAGGGTTGTGGAGTCAGAAATAAGAACGGAGAGAGGCTAATAGAATTGTGTCAGATATTTCAACTAGTCATAGGTGGCTCCATCTTCCCGCATAAGGAAATACACTAATATACCTGGACATCCCCGAGCGGCAATGCACGCAATCAGATAGACCACATATGCGTGAGCAGAAGGTGGAGATGCTCTTTATCGGATGTCAGAAATAGGAGAGGAGCTGACATCGGCAGTGACCACGAGCTCATTACCGGTGAAACCAAGATTAAATTGAAATGTCAAAGAAGCACCATTAGGCACACAAGGCGAAGACGAAAAAATCTACATAAACTCCAGAATGATGCAACCAGGCACGCATTAACCTTGGCAATTCGTGAACTGCTACTAACAAACCAACGTCACTCATTGGAAGATATCAGAGCAATATATAATCAAGTCGCGGAGGAAACACTTGGTGTAGTGCAACAAAATAGAAGAGTTTAAATATCAGATTACACGTGGAACCTGGTTTCTCAAAGAAGGGAACTGAAACTGCAGCTGAATATCAACAATACCTTGAGGCAGCAAAGGTAAAGAAAGCTGCAAGAAGAGACAGAAGAAAGTTCCTGGAACGACTGGCAACGGCACTAGAAGAAGCGGCTGGCCAAAATAATATGAGAAAACTACACTAGGCGATTAACTATCTCACTAATCAAAAGTGAGAACAGCGAAACAGTTGAGAGCATAAATGAGAAAAACAGTTTAAGAATACCATGCAACCCTCCCAATCTAAATGAGATAAAAGTGGCAGCAGGTGAAGATGGACTACCAGCGGAAATTGTACGCGTTGGCATCCAAACCCCAGCTGAACTTCTACTGCCTCACATCACATCAGTATGGGAAAAGGTGAGGCTGCCTCCTACGTGGAAGAAGTAGCGACTTGAGACTGTAATAATTGGAGAGGAATTACTCTACTGAACACCATATATAAGATACTTGCAGTCATAATACAGGGAGGCTTGAGAGCAGAATAGGCAACATACTGAGAGACGAACAAGGTGGTTTCAGACCGAATAGAAGCTGAATAGATTAGGCTAACACTTTACAAATAATCATCGAACAGTCCATAGAATGGCGTACCCTCCTGTATCTACTGTTCACCATCAGGCGAACGGCTCTATAGAAAGCACTAAGAACAAAAGGAGTACCCCAGAAGATAATTCGAATAAAAAGAGCGATGTGTGACGATGCAGAACTCTATAGAAAGCAGGCTCTATAGAAAGCACTAAGAACAAAAGGAGTACCCCAGAAGATAATTCGAATAAAAAGAGCGATGTGTGACGATGCAGAACTTTCAGTTCTTCACAACGGAAACATCAGTCAACCACTCCACACCAATGCTGGAGTTAAACAAGGATGCCCACTATTACCTCAGCTATTGAGACCTAGAAGACTGGCTCGTATTGGGCTTGAGATAAACATCAAGAAAACCAAGGAGAATAAACAATACGAGCACGGAGAATATAATACTACAGGGTCAACAAGTCGAGTATGTAGATAGCTTCTGCTATCTAGAAAGTACAATGACTACAAACGGTGGCGCAGAAACAGACGTAGATAACAGGCTCAATAAAGCGAAAGCGGCATTTGGACGACTGCAGTCATTATGGAGAAGCTCACATATATCCAAATGGACTAAGCTCAGAATATTCAACTCATGTGTTAAATCAATACTGCAGTATGGCAGTGAAACCTGGATCGTATCGAATAACATCACACATAAACTCCAGGTATTCATTAACAAGTGCCTCAGAATCATATGCAGAATATTCTGGTCTAATACCATAAGTAACACAGAACTGTGGAGCAGGAGGAACCCACACTGAAACAGATAAGGAAAAGAAAGTGGGGATGGATCGGTAACACCATTCGAAAATTCCAAAGAGTATCACCAGATTATCACTCGAGTGGAATCTTCAAGGCTCAAGAAATCGTTGTCGACCAAAAAACATCTGCAGACGTACAATTATCCAAGAACTAAGACAGAACAACCTAACATGGGAGGAGACAAAGTAAACAGTAAACGGTGTTAGATGGAGATGCTTTATGGAAGCCGAAAAACGAAAAAAAAACCTTTCAAATGCAATATAACGTAATAAAAACACAAACAATGTATAAAAGATTTACCATCTTTAGTTTAATTTAAAATTAGACTGAAGACATAAAAGACTAATTTGTATACTTTCTTTTGATAATTACAGTCTAGGCTTTGTTAAAAAATCTATAAAATATTTTATGTTGACTTCGTCAAAAAAGTTAACTTGGTCAAAGTCGTTTAAAGCTTTGAAAATGTATGATTTAATATAGGGATGACTGAAATACTATATCATTTTAAAATAAAGAAGAAACTTAGATTTTTAATATATGACGCTATTACCATACAGGAGCGATATGTTCAAATGTAATAGAGTCGGAATAGGTTACTGGTTAAAGTGCTTGCATACAACACAAGCAGCCCTGAATTATTTGTTAGCGAGGACAAGAAAAAATGTTTATGTTTAACCCCTCCTGATGAAATATCCAAACAGCTACTCACCTAATCCCCCCGGAGGAAAAAAAGCAACAAAACGTAATCGGAAGAATCAGGCATTACCACCGCTTGGGTAAAAACGAATAGGTCGAAATCACCAAACTGAAACAAGACAAGCCAAAGATGCCTTGGGGCTAAAAAAAAATCTAATATAAGACATATTTTTATTAACAATTATTTACACTCGTGGAATTTTGGATTTTCGAAAAGTGCTTCATAAATATTCTATGAAAGTTTTTGTTGAACACCCAATATCACTTTTTGTTATTGTGCTATTATTGTATACGAGAAACGTCTTTTCTTTTCAGTTTAAATGCCTAATTTCTAAATCGTGTACATTCTTAAGTACCTGCCCAATGCCTACAGTTGTGTAAGTAAAAAAATAAAGTACACTGGGTCGAACCAAAATCCGTACATGATGCAATTTTTTCTTCTTCTTTAGATTCTAGTGAACCCTAACCATGCTGATAGCATTTACACATTAACATACACATACACCATTATAGAAAGCATCGTTAAGTTGCTATTGATTTAAGCAAATATTGTATTATGCCTAATACGTTTTGGTAATGCTTTTACAAGAGCAGCACCTAAACAAACCAACAAAGTCGAATCGATCTCCAAATTTATGTATGTCGTTAATATCTAGATGAAAATGTGACAGTAACTATTATTTTTCTTTTTTCATACAAAATTTAAAAAGATATTTACGGATAAGGACTATTTGACTTTAGGTGGCTATACTTTAAAAAATGATTAGCTGAAGGAACTGGCGTAACCTCACATCTATATTTTGTTTTGTTTAAAAAAAATTTGGCTTTCAGGAACGTTCGGGTACCGAGGTACTCGTGTCAGGAGGGTTAGGATGGGTTAAGCTGTACGAAATACAAAAAAATATATATATTTTAATATTTTATTCATAATATAAGCAAAATTAAAAAACTCAATAAACTACATTCAGGTTTATCATAAAATTAAGTTTAAATTGATACAAAAACCAAATTGTTACGTATAGATTAAAAAAATAATAATTCGTGAGAAAACCTTTAGCTTTAAATACCAAATCCAGCCTCTTTTGCGTGCTCACCACCAACTTTCTGTAAAAGTTTGCACTAATTTGTATCCATCAGGGACCATAACGGTTATAAGTGATATTAACAAATTTTTTTAACGGTTATTTTAAGAGTTTTCCAAAAAAGTTAAGCGAAAAACCTATTTTTTAACGGATAATAAAAAAGTTAGAATAATACCGTTAACACCGTTTTATTTTTTGACGTAAAAATAATAGTCCCTAAATGATTTTAAAAAATAAAATTCCCAAATTAATTTTAAAAATATCATTTAAAGTCACTCTTAGGATTGTTTTTCGGATATCTCAAAGATTCTGAAAGAGCATTCAAATACGATTCGTTTGGTATATAACATATATGTCAGTCGATTCTACACCACGATTTTTTCAGTTTACCATCTGTCATCATATGATGGCAGTTATATAAATACCACATTATACATATGTATGGGGAGCAAAAGACCTTAAACATCCACGACGTTATGCTTTTTGCTTTAAATCGTTATCTTGGTAAATGTAATAGCTGTTGCTTAGACCTAGCTTTTTCTTTGAGCATAGGTAAATTGAATCCTACAATATCCAAATCAGTGATGTTCACAAAGACCGAAAAACTTAAAATGAGAGAGTACACTGAAATTAAAATGCTCTAAAGAAATAGGTATTCATACAAAGTATAAACATGCAAAAATGTATGTAGCTTATTATCGAAGTGTTGAAATTTTGTATCAAACAAATTTTTAACTCTCTTCAAAATCTCTTGAGATTAAAAAAAAAACACAAAAACATGCGCTACACTCCTACTTCGTTTGAAGAAAACAAGGGACTGAATAAAATTTATGTCTCACACACTAATTTTTTGTTGTAATTATTAATTTTTAACTCTCTTCAAAATCCCTTGAAGTTAACAAAAAAAAAAAAAACGCAAAAACATGCGCTACACTCCTACTTCGTTTGAAGAAAACAAGGGACTGAATAAAATTTATGTCTCACACACTAATTTTTTGTTGTAATTATGGTTGCCGTTTGGAATAATGTAAGCAAAGTGAAAGAATCTTGTTTCCACAAGATTTTGTAACATAGTTAATTTATTACAATTTCTTATGTTTTTGAAATGATTTTCATTTCACAAAAATAGTTTTCCAGGAATTATAAAAGCAATATCAATCAATAAATACTGTCTGATATTTTAATTAAAAGAATGATTTTAGTGGATTTCAAGAAAATTTTTGGTAGGAATTTTTTTCTTTGGTTGTAAAATTCACACAGAGAATAAATAAACAGCCGAACAACTTCGTAACCAACTTCGGAGGAAGTTAAAATCGGAGGGAAACATCTTCTGAAATGACACGTATTTTTTTGTCTTAAAGCTAAGGTTTTTGTTTACTAAAATTCGTCATTAATGGCGTTTTCTTTTCTGACAAAAAAGTTGCACTTTGTTTGTTCTTTGCCATTAAACATCGTTAAAAAATAAGAAATATCAGTTTTTTAAAAGTAGCATTTTAGAGATAAGCACAGCACCATTTCTTTGTATTAAATTAAAAAAATAGCACAAAAAAGTAAGAGCAACAAAGTGCAAAATTTTTTTGTTTTCCAGAAAAGAAAACACCATAACTAAAATGTGATGAACATTTTTAAAAGTTTATTCATTACAATGAAACCAGTAGTTAAGTTATTACGGTATATCTTAACTCGGGAACTATAAAAGACAACCTTAACATTTTCCACATGATATTTTTTTATTAAGGTGCATATTTAGTTTTAAAAAGCAACTCCACAGGAAGAGGGGGCGCGCCACCTTCAATAAAAAATAAAATTTATTGTCGTGCATCTCTACTCATGTCAACGAAATTAAAGAGCAAAGCAAAGAAAATGAAAAAAAGATTGGTATAATAGAAAATAAATAACATACAGTTTGTAAAAAAGTCTTTTCAAAGTAGATTTATTTATGCTATAAATGATGAATCTTCTAAACTATGAGGATGTTTTAAATAAAATTGCATAAAAATTTTTTATAGTATTACTTCTTCTGTTTTGCTTTTTTATAAAAAAGCTTTAGAAAACTTTTTACAAATTAATACTAAATATTTTTTACTTTTCATTACTATTGTTAAATATTCAATCAATGCACTTGGCACCAAGTCATTATTTCAAATGGTAATAAATGAAAGTAAGAACGCAATAAGAAAAAAGAGTACACTGTACAGACGAATTAAAAATGCTTTTTTACTTGTTAGAGAAGATGTATAGAGATTGAATGATTAAGTTCTTTAGTACGCGGAAGCTAACAAAGGATTAGCAAAAAGACAAAACTTCTTCAAAATTTTTTTTCTAATCTAAAGGCGTACTTTAAAAACCGATCTAATACCTGTGTAATTTGGCAATTAATAAATGATATACTAGGTTAAAAAATCTAATAATATTGATGAAATTCCAAAAAAATTTTAAAAATATAAATAAAACTGGTTTTGCTGCCAGTTTAAAACAAAACATAAACGTGATATAAACGTAGTGTATAATACTTCTCAGATACTCGCAAATTCCTTTTATCTTGCTGAAACGAACGAAGAAGAGATGTATGCAATTATCAAGAACTTGAACACTGGCAAAAGCGCCGGCGTAGATGGCATATGGCCATAATGCCCATTATAACTAATATAATTAACTTAATAATAAACACTTCTACTGTTCCCGGTATTTTTAAAGTATCTTGCGTCCGACCAATATATATAAAATGAATGAAACACTGATTTCAATAACTATCGTCCTTTTTCAATATTACCCGTGAGAGAAAAAATTATGAAAGAATAACTTTATAGATAAATATCATATTATTAGGCAATATCAGTATGGGTTTCAGAAAGGCAAAATTATTAACAAATTGCTTGGAAATTTTGAAAACTATATAAATAAACAGTTAAGTAAAAACAACCACTATTTAATTCTCTTTATTGATTTCAGCAAATCCTTTGAAACACTCTCACATGCTAAGCTCCTGTCCACATAAAGGCAGAAAACATAGGTATATGTGGAAACTGTTAAACTTTATTTGAAAATTAAAATTTAGAAATTTGTTTGTCAAAGTGTCAGGCAGTTTAAGCCAAGAAAGAGCAATGGATTACGGTGTGCGAGAAGGCTCAAAATTAGGACCCATTTTGTTCATCCTATATTCAAATGAACTGATAAGCTATATTAATAGCGGCAAAACATATGCTTACGCAGATGACACAATTTAAGTGGTTGCACATAAATATTTGGATACTGCCTTAAATATTATGCAAATCCAACTTGAAAAGGCACAAATATGGTATCACGATCATGGCTTAAAAATAAATGCCTCAAAACACAAAACCAATGCATATCAAACCACCTTACGTTCTCTACGCTGATTTAAAACTTAAGTTTTACTGCTCGGAATGCCTAGACGATGCTAATAGAACAAGTGTCAACTGTGATTTTGCTTAATGTAATATAGGGTGGGCAATTTAAAAGTATAAATTTAAAAATGCAATAAAACAAACCCGATTTAAAATTTTGCTAAATTTATTTCTTTGTTGTGAAGTACAATTGTTCCGCTTAGGAATTAAATATGATTTCATTCATGTGACTGCCGCAGCTGGCTTCACAGTACCCCATTCGATCGGACCAATTTTCGAGAACTTTCTCGATTGTATGGGGTCGTAACTCGACAATGGCATCACGCATTTTGGCCTTTAAATGCTCAATTGTCTTTGGTTTGTCGGCATAACACTTGTCTTTAACGGCGCCACACAGAAAATAGTCCAACGGTGTCAAATCGCAGCTAATTAAACAGCCATCAAACGTTTGACGCAATAAGTCGATTGTGGCATGAGATTTGTAGCAAATTGCACCATCCCGTTGAAACCAAACATCGTTCACATCAATACCATTAAGAGCGGGCACGAAAAAATCGGTTATCATGGTGCGATAGGTGTCTCCATTGACCGTAGTGGTTGCCAAATATGAAATATTGGTCAATGATGGCCCGAAAAACCGTTTTTTTTTTTATCCATAATTCGAGAATTTGGAGGTGTTTCAAAAACAAATCCTTGATCTACTCGACAGCGCCTATCAGAAGAGTATTATCATTTCGCAGGCATTTCAACTTCGTTCATTTTTGTCACACCGTGTAACACATACTCGTTAAAAATATTTTGATTTTAAACATACTTAAATTTTTTACATGCCGTCACAAGCAAATAAGTTAAACTTGATCTCATAGTTCAATATCACATTGTTCCAGAAATTTGGTTTTTGCCAATACCAACAAATTTAATATATTCCCAGCTTTTTTTAAGTTCATTATTTTCCCCAAATTATAATACAAATCCTTCGAGTTTCGACTTCTTTGCGGGTTAAATAGTAGGTATTATTATCTGTGTAACTCTATGTATGTATGTACTTATGTGAAAAAACTGATAAATCATTTTTTTATTCAATTTGTTTATAAATCGGTCACGCGTAACGACTAAATCGATTTTGTTGAACGCAGAAATATACAGCTAATAAAAGTCCAATAAAATATAGGCTTTTTTTTCAAAATACGACCTAGGAGAGGTTAAAATCGGTAAAATTAGTGACTTTTCTTCTTTCTACTTGGTATTCTATTATTAAGGTGCACATTAAGTTAAAAAATTAACTCCACAGGAACAGTGAAAAATAATATTTCTTATTGTACATCTCAATAAATATAACAACGTGAGGCTTTAAAACTACATACTTAGTTTGACATGCCCTTATATATTGTTACGCCTTTTTGACTTGTGAAAAAAATCAATTGATGTTAAGCTTTATTAAACTTCAGTTGTTATTTTTACAAATAGAAGGCTACAAATTTGTTTTTGTTGTAACAGCTCCGCTGCTGCTGGAAGTTGCTCTCTAAGGAATACATGTAGATAGAATATAAAAATTTGTAGTCATGTGCTTTAATGAGCTGTACAATTATCAAACAAAAACTGCTGCATTTTAGGTGACTCTATATATCGTCCCAGGCAACGCCGAATGGGTAAAGCTAGCAAATCATAAAGCTAAAGAGGCTTACGTCTAAGAAACTGACGTATTTCTAGCATTAAGTGTTCTTATGATCAGAATTAAAAATTTCTTACTGAGTAGAAAATTTTAATATTGTTTAGAAAAAGTATCTGTAAAAAATCATTTTTGAATTATTACTTTTTCCTATGTTAATACGTTAGTCGGAATTCATTACCACCACGTTTTAATGGTAATAATTGTTTGTACCATTTTCTCAAATCTATGATATCTGTTGCACGTTATTTGTTTTTCCTTCTCTCATCCAATATCAAAGTTGGTATGAATTGAAAGCTTGACCAATTAAAGCTTTTATAGCACAAGGCCTTGAAGAGTTGAAATATTTCTGTATAACCGCTTTATATAAATAAACATTTGCTCTAACAATTTATTTGGAATTTCAGAGTGTAACGGCCGTCTGTACATTGAGTTATTTGCTAATTGTAGCACAATGCTATACTGCAGAAAAATTTAACAAATTGTTTCACTTTTTATATAAGTTAAAAAAATTTAAAGTTAGCTCTAAAGCGATTTTTTTTTATTTTAACCGTTTCCATACTTCAGTCATATAATTTTTTAATGATGCCGTCTGCACTGCTCACTGAAAACAACACTATTAATGAACATGTCTCATATTGTTACAACGATTTATATTGTATAAAAAGTTTTATTTTGTATATATTTTAGAGCGAATTTTACAGCTTGTTACAGATATGTCATATAAAGAGTTAAAATATTGTTACGTTTTAACCTTTTTAAAACGTTTGAGTTCGTTTAAATTGCGTTAAAATGTAATAAAACACTACTTGTCGTTGTTTTACAGTTTGTCTTTTTTATTAATTCTACTGTAACTTCAATACACTATCTCTTGATACAGCAAATTCACTTTTACAAAACTTTTGATTTGCGCCTAAACAGGCTTTTCTTATGGACAGCCAAATGATCACCAAAACTCACCAATCACAATTCGCCACCTCTTATAGCATTTCATTATCAATTTCGAATGTTCTTGTAGTTGCTACAAATTTCGATTTATGTACGGTAAATTCAAATGTAAAACCAAACTATCCCAAAAAGAATCGAGCTGGCAACTCCGTTAAACACGCAGGCGTCAGTACTCTTAAATTAGTAAAGGTAATTATTGCAGCGATGGTAAGCCCCAACACAAACCAATAAAGTCCATAGCTAAAAATCCTACAATAAATCACTGATGTGGTGGATTTTTCTCTTCGGGGTTTTAATTTTCGTAACAATATAAATACCAAGACCGATTGAGTAAACAACAATATCACATCACACCTATTTTGCGTTCCGATTACGTCTCCGAAAATCGAAAATTCGTATTCCAAAAAAAAGGAATCGAAAAGAAGAGGACAATATTGTACTCCAAAGTACTTGTTTTGTAGAGGAACGTATAAAATAGAAAAAGAGAAATAAGCAATTTGTAAATATTATTTTAATAAAAACTTAAAATTTAGTGCATACAGAAAGGTTTGTGTGTTATTTGTATAAATGGACAAGTGTATAAGTTAATAACAAGACACATCTGTTCTTTTTAAATCTGAGTCAAAGACTGATTTTATTTTATTAAATTATTGTTACATTTTTTGCAGTTTATAAAATTTGCTTATTCCATAAATTTACCATTTTTTAATAATTTATAATGCAACCGAATCGAGCAATAATTTAAATGCTGACTATGCGTCTGTGAAAAAATAAAGAATTTGAGTTGCGCATGTAAAACAGGGAAAAAAAATAATAAAGGGGTTACGCGTGCAAAGCAAAAAAGGAATAAGTGTTTTTACGCAATGAAATTATAGTGCCAAAAGGTTCTGCGCTTGCAACTTATACTGTGCGTGTTAACTCCCACCTCCTTAGGAGCAGGCGTCCC
Organism: Wohlfahrtia magnifica; assembly: GCA_023159175.1. Classification (NCBI taxonomy): domain Eukaryota; kingdom Metazoa; phylum Arthropoda; class Insecta; order Diptera; family Sarcophagidae; genus Wohlfahrtia; species Wohlfahrtia magnifica. Next base: position 1,158,474 of record JAKWBJ010000162.1, on the reverse strand, counting down.
GACTGCCATTAAGTTGCATACGAGTTTGTTGATTTCGGAACGTTTCTTGTAATGTTTATAGAATATGTGAAATATACCCAATATTACAATTAGAAATATCACTGTTGAAAATATGTATGAGTGCTTTCCCACACTCTGTTCCAGGTTTGTAAATGTATCTAAATTTTTGAAATGAAGTTCGTGGAGATAGGGTAATGAAAGGGTTTGAGATTGTTCCGAAATGTCTACTTTATAAGCAGATGGCATGTTTGGGCTTACGAAAATCGTGTTCTTTTTGTTAGTGAATAGGGAGTTGTTTACTTCCACGGTATTTGCGTATGTAACCAGAAACGTACCGTTAATGAAAATTGGAGTCTTGCCCTGTTCCTTGATTCGCGCAAATCCTTCGTTTACGAGTAGTACACCGTCACTTATTTCCGTGACTATATGGTGTGAAAAGACTTTCGAGACAAGTATTATGTTCGAAGCTCTCTTTGCAAATGGCAGGGTTCAAATCCGAATTGCATTTTACAATTTTATATTTATCTTTACATTTAGCAGTAATGTTACTTTCTAGTGTTAATATTTTCGTATTATGAACTACGGGAAATATTTGGACAAAACTTCGGAAATTATTGGATATTTTATTAGTATTTCTATGAGATTGTCACTGTCTAATTCGGAATTTGGAATTGGTTATTATTTGGTTTATACTAAATTCATTTAATTTCTCTGTTTTAAGTATTGATCCTAGTTCTTCTGAATTAAGTATTATTGGATTTATAAGACCGAGTTTCCCAAGTATTATAGACATATGTAGATAAGTTAATAAGTTCGGAAATTATGATCTTATTTCTGCTATTTAGCATGTTAGAACGGTAAGCAATGTGTTCCCCGGAATGTCTAATACTATTTTGTATATTGTTAATTGTACTAGTAAGCTCATTCATCTTTTCCTCCACCTGTCGATTTATTATTTCTTGTCTGTCATTGTTAGTTTGTATTGTTCGTTGCGCAAACCTAAGTTCCTCAAAGTCATCGAAGTCCGGAGTCCCAGTTTTTACTTTCAATGCAGTCCCCAATATATTTATGCCACGCGCCTGCCAGTGGTGTGTGCGAATGTTGTCTATTTGTTTTGTTATTAAGTCAAAGTCATCTGTTAAAATCTGGCGCATCCGCTCGTCCAAAAGTGTGTTTTCGGCTTTAATATTGGTATAATGTGCAATGTAACCAAAGTCCTCGTAAACACCTATAGTCCCGTCCTTTATTGGTACGTAATATGAATGCATATAGTCGATCAACTTGCCCCTCAAAACATAGCACCATGTCAGGAAAATTCTGGAATAGGATAAAATATTTTAACCTTTTTTTAAATAGAATTAAAAATTATATGTGCAATTAACGTATATTATCCTTGTGGACTATGCCGTTGTCCACAAGTACCGAGTCTCCTATGTCTTTCTGTACTATTTTTTGTATGTATCTTTTGCTTAGCTTATTTCCTATTCTTCTGTTTGTTTTGACGAAAACTGTATCCCCTGGAGCGAAAAACCTGTTATCTCTTTTCTTATTATGATACGTCCGATTTTTATTCTGGTATTAGGTGAGTTTCTCCATACAAACTTTGCAGTTTCTCGCTATATCCTTCAGCCTGCGCTTTAATCACGGAAAATAGTAATATTCTAAGATTTGGTTATAATTTTCTTGAGCATTCCTGTGCGCCCTATTATGTTCTACTGTTACTATTTCGTCTTGGTCATCTATATTCTGGACGTCAATTACCAATTTCGTCGAATGCACAAATTTAACTGCTGGGAACGTTTTTACTAACTTGTTTTGTATCAGAGCCAAGGTATGGTTATCGCATAGTATGCAGTTAACGTTTTGGCAGTTCACAACTTTAAATATGAATTCTACGGCTTCGCGCAGATTCGTAAAATCTATCATGTGGCGTACTTGGGTCCCTAAAAATGGTGATTGTCGTGAGGCTTGGGGCAGTACCTCTGTTCAAAATTATTTGGTTTTAAAGCAGTTAATTGGGTTTCTAACGGTGCGTATAACATCCGTTGAAGATTCATCGCTATGGATGGTAAACACTTCTTCTGATGCGGTGCGTGTATCGGCCGTTCTCTCACTGGCAGTGTGTGAATCAGCCGTTCCTTCGCTTGCGGTTTCCGTTTCCGAAACATCTTCGACACCCGTGGTGTCAACACTTGAGCCTTCCAAGTCGGAATCGATGTGGTGTAGGTGTTGTCTTCATAACGCATCGGCGACCACGTTCTCTTTCCCAGGCGGATACTCTTCGATGAATGCTCTCCAGCATTCTAAAATTGGGGTTTGGATTCTTTTCGGATATTGAATAAGATAACGGCTGATGATCGGTGAAGATGTACAAGTTTCTTACCCCGTACAAATAGTTCAGCAATTTTTGCAATGACCAAACGATCGCCAACATTTCCCGTCCATTGGTCGCATAATTTTCTTCTGCGGGTGATAGAGTTCGCGATATCATTGTGATTGGCCTATTGTTTTGAGAAAGCACAGCTTCAATCGCCGTGGATGACGCATCTGTCGTCAATTCAAACGTTTTGCTGAAGTCAAGATGTAACAATAATACAACCTCGTGTTTTTTGACTTATTGCTTCCAATATTTCCATTTTCCCCCTAAGGTATCTTGTCAAAGGCTTAGTTATCTTTGCGTAATCTCTAATGAAACGCTTATAGTAACCAGCCAAGCCCAGAAGTGACCTTAACCCTCTAAGTGTCTGGGGCATTTGAAAATTCAAAATGTCTTTAATCTTGTCGCGGCAAGTCTTTATCCCCTGTTCGGTGACCGTAAAACCCAAAAATTCTACAGAATTTTTAAAGAATTTAGATTTTTCATATGAGACCCTCATGTTGGCCAAATAAAATTTCTGTAATATTTTCTCTATGTCCTTTAAATGTTGTTCTGCCGTCTGGGAAAAGATGATTATATCATCTATATAGACGTGACATATGGCGCCATTTCCATGGACAGACTTTACTGTAAAAGATTTTTCGACAGCTTTAATTGCTTTTACAATTTTTAGGTCTTTTATATAGTTTTTTGAGGTTCCAGTGTCGATAAGAATCTTTATAGTTTGCCCCCCTATCACTTTCTCTACATATGGTAGGAGGGAACATCTCCTAAAAAATTCACTTCGTTATTGATTTGGCCGTCGATTCGGTCTTGCCGAAATTCCTGCCCAAGAACATCTGGCATGACCATTTCGCTTTGCCAACCAGAACCTTCCTCATGCCACTGGTCGCCAAGCCGCGGGTATTGGTCCTTCTGCTGCCCCCATTGTTGAAGGTGGTTAACTCTCTGAATTTTTGGCTGCTGTCGCGTTGATCCATCCCACGGACGCTTAATGGCCTGAGTTTGCTGCTCAGTCGTACGTTGTTGCATGCTTCGCTGCATGCTTCTAAGGCTGCAGTCAACTTCCATCGGTTCAGGTCGCTGTTGCGGAACCTGGATTCTTCTTGTTGCCGAGTTAAAATTTCTTGATGCCAAAGTTCCAGTTTGAGGTTGGTATTACTGTTCTCTTGATATAATCCTCCTTTGATAATGAGGTGAGTTCCATTCGCTGTTCATCCTGCCGGTTTGGTTCCAGAATGTTGTGGCGAAACTATACCGCATCTGGTTAGTTTCTAGTTCCTCAGCCAATGCCAGTGCCGACGGCATGTCTGGAGGCTTGCACGAGAAAAGTATGTCACAAACCGGACGTCGTAGGCCGGAGATAAACACTCTTAGAGCGTTATCTCTATATTTTTGATTAAGTGCTCCAATTAGGGCTTCATCACCTTCATTTGACATAGCTACCTTATTGACTATAAGGGTCAATTTTTGTTCAACCTCATCATAGAAACTAGTTATAGACTTTGAGCCTTGTTTGAGCGTTGAAAGCTCTTGCTCAATCGTAAAAATAGAGCGTTTGTCGCCATATGCAAAGTCTAATCTAGAGATGATTGCTTTAAAATTCAAAACCGTGTTATAGGAGCTTAGCACTGTGTCCACTGCTCCCACTACTTTGTTCCTAATAATGACAACTGCTTGATAGTATTTGGAACTGCCGTCAAATCTTTCATAGAGTCTATGCGCAGTAATGGCCGCCTGCCTCCATGAAATGCACCTACTCGCATCGCCGTTGAATTCTGGAAGCGATTTTACAATGTCGAGTGGCTCATTACATTTCACGCCTTCCCCTATTTCTACCGGTCTGTATATTTCAACATGTACAGGGCTTTCTATGTTGGCCAATCTTCTTGTCAAGTCGTCTATTGTACTTTGAATGCTTCTACGAGTTTGCTCAGTTGCTTGAGCAATTGCTGTAGTTAGGAGGGTTTGAATTGCTGTTTTCCTTGTTAAACCTCAAATTGGTTCTTATAATTTCTTAGTATTAGAGTCCATCAAATTTATTTTACTTTCTTTATTATTTTTTCTAATCTTTAATTATCATCTAAGAGACTTACAGCACTATGACAGTTCACATGTTTCCCGCTTTATCGGTCCTTTGGTTCCTTTTTTTTAACGAATTAAAGACGTTTGATTTTTATTGAATTGGCAACTATTCTTTCTATGGCAGTACTTTAAGACTTTTTTGGTTGTTCTTCTCGTAATGGCCCTTATTTCGGAGGAACACAATGGCAAATAACCCGTTCGCTATTTGCTTTGGATCTTTTTTTTTAAAAACTGAATAATTTAGTTTCGTTTATGGATAATTCCTCTTATTTTAAATTGCACTAGGTTCTGATTAAAAAACTTTCAATTATTTAGATTGATATCCTTTTGATTTTTTTTTTAGAAAGATATTTTTCCAAAAAATTTTATTTATTTAGTTTTTACGAGTAATCCTATTAAAAGGATTTTTTTATTTTAAATTGCACTAGGTAAACACAAATGTTCAGTTTTTTTGAATGATTAAAGTTTCTGGATTTTAAAGTTATTTTTCCACAAATTTTTATTTATTTAATTTTTAGAAGTTATCCTATTAAAAGGATTTTTTATTTTAGATTGTGCTGGGTAAACACAAATGTTGAGTTGTTTTTTATTTTAAAGTTATTTTTCCACCAATTTTTATTTATTTATTTTTTACAAATTATCCTATTTTATTTCAAACTGCGCTGGGTTTTTTTCACAAAATTTTTATTTATTTAGTTTTTTTAAAGGTTTTTTTTTATTCACTATTTTTTAATTTCCACTAACTATGTATACTATTATAAAGACTTTTATTTTAATTTTTAGAAGTTATCCTTTTATAAGAATTTGGTTCTTAAGCGTTGGGCGCCAGTTAATAAAAAGACACATCTGCTCTTTTTAAATCTGGGTCAGAGACTGATTTTATTTTATTAAATTATTGTTACATTTTTTGCAGTTTATAAAATTTGCTTATTCCATAAATTTACCATTTTTTTAATAATTTATAATGCAAACGAATTGAGCAATAATTTAAATGCTGACTATGCGTCTGCGAAAAAATAAAGAATTTGACTTGCGCGTGTAAAACAGGAAAAAAAATAATAATGGGGTTACGCGTGCAAAGCAAAGAAAAAGAATAAGTGTAATTACCTGATGAAATTATAGTGCCAAAAGGTTCTGCGCTTGCAACTTACACCGCGCGTGTTAACTTATATATATTTAATTGTTTACTTTATATTTTGTAAATATTCGTTTTGTGTTTAATCTAAATAAATAATATAATAACAAATTTCAGCCAATAAATTTTGGAATACAAAAACTACAATCGAAAGAATCTTCGTCACAAAACATAGCCATGAAAATTAAAAATTAAGAGTGATTTCATTCTGAATTTTTTTTTTTTTGGCTATAGAATATCGACTATCGATTATCAAATTGGTATTATGAGCTGGCAATTCTGTCGAATATTTCGTTGAGCATCGATTTATTTATCTAACAGTTGTTAGCTTTCGCCGCTGATGTTTAGTGTGTGAAAATTATTAAAGTGTGTATTTTTAAATTCTGAACAATATATTTAATCAATAAAAATATTAAAAATGTAAGTCGTTTACCATTTTTTTTTTTTTTAAGAAACTAAACTTCATTTTTAATTTATTTTTATACAGGAATAAGATCGTAAGTGCCAGTCAACAATTACATTGTACATTGCTGCAGTTGCTCATACATAAAAGCTTCCTTGCAAAGTCGGAAGTTATCTATAAAACTAAAAAAAATTCTTCACTTTATATAAATGCGTATATAAACACCACTTGAATGGAGTACACTTACGCCGTTGAATTCATTTCCAAAGGATTAGAGGCATCCCTTATTTGTTTTCGGTATCTAGCTAGTTCCACTAAGTTATCATCCTCATCAAACCACAGCTCCGTTGAAGTAGTCATATTTTTTTATTTTTCAACAAGGATGCAAACGAAACGCATTTAAGCGTAATTTAAATAAAACTTTTCTATTGTCATTATTATTATCTATTCACAATAGATAAAATTCACAATAACACTTTTTTCTATCGAATGCGCGTCATAATACCAAACAACAATTCTTTCGATAAACTCTTTCGTTGGCTATCGAACGTCGAAAGCAACTCATAATATGGGCCAATATAACACATTTAATTTTATTTTCACTAAAAAGTAAATTTAAAATTGTTTTTAATAAACAAAATCGTTTTTTAAAGAACAGTAAACAAAATCAATCGGAATTGTAAATACGGCATCAAAACCCATTCGTTCGGAATGTGTGACATACCCGTATATTGAGTGTTATATGCATATATGTATGTACATATGTAATAATTATTTTAGTAACACGACAGCAAAATGAAAATAAATTTAAGTGTAAGCTTTTAAAAATAATACTGCAATAGTGTAGCCATTTTTTTCACTTACCCTTCTGTTTAAACCAAAACTATTTTGACGCCCTAAGTGTTCTTCAGTATTGTAATCCTTCTGTTGTTGTTGACCAGATGGTATACTTGGTACATTTGTAGCCGCTGCTACTTGCGATTTTGTGGAACTCATAATTACAGTAAAATGTATAAAAAATCTGAAATTAAATGAACAAAAAAAGGAATAATATTGTTGCGACCATAAAAAAATTAAGTAAAATTTAAAAGAAATATAAATTTAATATTTACCCTAAGGTAACTACTGCATTTTGCCAGTTTCTTGTGTTTCTTTTAACAAAATATATTTAAATTGTATATACATTTTTACTAAGAAAATAAGAAGTTTTTTTTATTGAATTTAGATAACTAGTATAAAATTGTTTAATATAAAAATATGTTCAAGATGTTCATCCTTTTCTTAAATTTTATTATTTTCTTGACTTATTGTTTATTGTTATATTGTTTGTTGCTATTTTAATAATTTTTAGACGAAGTAACATTAATTTTTTATATATTTTTTTTTAATTTTTATAAGTATAATTAGTCTGACAGTGAAATTAATCAAAAATGAATATATTCACTTTTACTGCAAATATACTATTGTGCACTTTACATAGGCTTTTTATTTAAAATATTATTATTATTAATAATATTTATTTGTAAACGTTTCCATATTATCACATTTTTAATGGGAAAACTTATGTTGAATAAAATTTATATAATAATATTCACTATTTACTTGAATAAACTACATACAGTGGTGAAAGAAATAATGGAGACACATCAAAATTTTCTTAAATTAAAATTTTCTTAATATTTTATTTATCATTATAAAAATCAAATAAAGAATGCATTGGAAAAAAATTTTCGAAAAAAAAAACATCTTTATCTGTTTTAATGTCATCGATTAAACCCTCTACGCCAGTTGGGAAAATATGGCGCAATATAAGATATTTTACTGGATATAAGACCACACACGGCATTCACTGTATTACTTCATTCAATGATCCTGAAAAGCATATCACTGGTAGACAGGTGATGGCACATGAGTTGGCTTATTTTTATTCAAATAATTCTAGGAGTGATAATTTTAGTGCAAACTTCTGTTTGAACAAGGCATTGTACAAGAATGGGCCACCGACAACTGTGCCCTGCAGTATTGCAGCGAGGTTGGAAGAGGATATATCTTTTATTGAACTTGAGTCAGCTCTTAGTAAACTTAAGGGCAAAACTCTGATATCTTTACTGGCAATATTCCTCAGAAGTATAAGACTAGCGTTATTTTACCTATCCTCAAGCCGTGTTCGAAAAAATCATGACTTGCAATATCTCTCAATCCCTGTATATCTACAGGCTTTTGATAAGATAGGCATTCACTCAGTTTTGGAAGATAGAATGGAAATTGGGCACAAGATTGATTCGCTACGTTTATAACTTCATGACGAATAGGAAAATTATTGCGAAAATAGGGAACCATCACTCCCCACCTTTTCCGCTACACAACGGTATACCCCAGGAATCTCCAATATCAGTAATTTTATTTCTTATTGGCTACAACAAACTTTATTCACTTATTACTATTAATAAGGATATTTGTCTTTCCGCTTGTGCAGACGACGACAACATTATTATTAAATTAAAGAGAAAAAATTACGTTCTCAACTTGAATGAATATGATTAACCACTGGTGCCAGTATTCTGGGCGTCATTATCACGCACTAAATGTAAATATCTCCATATCTGTAGAAAACTTGACTGTCGATGCTCTGTAGTTGCAGGTGATTTTGATTTAACTGAGATTAGTACCTTGAGAATTCTTGGCTTTTACATTAACAAAAGATATAATTGGAAGGATCATACATCTCTTTTATGTTCATCTCTTTCTCAGAGGCTCAGTGCTGTAAAATGTCTGTCGAGTTTTAGGTTTAACTGTAATCGGAGATCTTTATTATATGTTCTTAAGGCAATCATTCTATCTAGGATAAATTACCTGTTACCTATTTATAGTTATGTCCCCAGTACTACTTTAAGAAAAATCGAATCAATTTTGAACTCTACATTAAGAAGTACCCTAGGAGCTTTTCGTACTACACCCACGAAAAATCTTCTATTTGAAGCAAACATTTTACCACTTACCACCCAAAGAGAAATTGCGACGTCCAAACTATTTAGAACAGGGATGAGCAACACGCGGCCCACGGGCCACTTGCGGCCCATTGCGACTCGCCAAGCATTCTAAAAATTTGGTTTATTTTATTTACTTTTTCCCATCAATATTTCCCAGCTCAGACGGTAACAGATTTTTTGCAAAAATTTTTATTATTCTTGTTTAAATTTGCATTTCCGTTTAAACAATTTTTTGAATTTTTATTTATTTGTCTCTTTTTAGCTTTCAGCATAAATAAATATTCATATTAAAAAATAAAATTAAAAAATAAAAAAAAATAAAAATGGGGACAAGAAATTAAAACAAATATCAAGTACATGAACATGTTTACTCTTTTATGTTCTCTACATATGTATACATATGTACATAAAGTTAAATTTTATGCAAGAAAACTCATATCGTCTAAATTGCGATTTTATTATTATAAAATTAATTACGGGAAACCCCGCATAACGCGGTATTTCTACAACACGACTTTAATAGAATTCCGTTACAGTTCATCGTGACACTGAGACTTGTATAACGCGAAATTGAAAAGAAGTGTTGGCGACACTAATTTGTGCATACCTATTTCTTTTTAATGTAAAACGGGGGATTTCCCTTTTGTTCAAACATCAAATACGAACGCAACGCCTCTGTGGTTATTTGTGTTTGCTTCTGTCATACAATTAGTTAGACTGGTAAGCTGTTAACTAACAATTTTTGTATTTCTTGAAAAAGTTTGTGAAATTTTATTGTCGTAAAGGTAATATTAGAGTTTTACTCAAAATTAAGTTTTTCCCCAAACTTTGTTAACTCTAAAATTTTTTCCATAATAAAATGTCTGAAAAGAAAACAAAAAACCGACAATTGCGGATGAGCACAGGAATTTTTAAGAAAAGTGGAAATTTGGCTATTTTTTCACTTTTGTCAAAAATAAAGCTGTATGCTTAATATGCTCAAAAACCGTGTCGACTTTAAAGGAATATAACATAAAAAGGCAATGCGATACAAAACATGAACAACAATACAAAAACCTAACAGGACAACTCCGGATAGATAAGTTTAATCAAATGAAGAAAAACTTCTGAAAACAACAGGATTTTTTTAAAAATCATACTGTTTTATCAAATATCGCAGTAAAGGCTAGTTATATTGTCAGTCAAATACTGGCAAAAAAAATGAAACCCTTCGCGGATGGAGAGATGATAAAAGAATGTCTGACTGCTGTCGCAGAAATAGCATTTCCTGAAAAATTATTTCAAACATTCGTTTATCAAGATTCTCCATAGCAAGGAGAATTGAAGACTTGGCTGAGAACGTTGCTATGTGAACGTATTGCAAAGTTCGAATACTGTTCTTTGGCACTTGATGAGAGTTCCGATATTAACGATACAGCACAGCTGGCTATATTTATACGTGGTGTTGACTCCAGTTTTAATATTACCGAAGAATTGTGTTCACTGATTCCTATGCAAGGAACTACAACCGGTAAAGACTTGTACGATGAACTAAAGTCTGGGTTGGAAAATTTTTCAATTTTATTAGAAAAGATAATGGGTGTACCGACAGATGGAGCACGAGCAATGACAAATATGGAGGTTGGATTTTCAGGAAGGCTGTCTCAAGGCATTAAGAAGGCCACAGGAAGGGAAATGTTCATTAACCACTGTGTAATTCACCAGGAAAATTTGTATGCGAGAAGATTGAGTATGCCAAATGTCACATTACCAATAATTAAATTAATTAATTTTATTAAGTCGCGAGCGTTAAATCACCGCCAGTTTAAAGAATTCCTAAAGGATTTAGAAACTGAATATGGCGATGTGGTTTTTAATACCGAAGTACGTTGGCTTAGTAGAGGTGCAATGCTTAAAAGAGTATACAACTTAAAAAGCAAAATACAATTATTCTTGGATATGAAAGGATATGACTTCCCTCATTTTGGTAATAAAGAATGGATGTGCGACTTTGGGTTTCTTATCGACGTGACCCAGCATCCAAATGATTTTAATATTGAACTTCAAGTGGGTTTCTTATCGACGTGACCCAGCATCTCAATGATCTTAATATTGAACTTCAAGGCAAAGGAGTGTTTATTCATCACTTGCATGATAAAATTCAGGGATTTGAGTGCAAATTAAAATTGTGGAAACAGCATCTTTTGCAGAATAATATGTCTCACTTTCCACATTTAGAAAAAAAAAACGTTACCACTTCCCAAAAATACGCACCATATATAAATATTTTAATTAACGAATTTCAATTACGATTCCAAATGTTCAAAACTGAGAAGACAGCGATTCCACTAAAAATGTGTTTCTCACCATTTAATATCGTTGTGGATACAGTTCCCAAAGAGTTTCAAATGGAAGTGATGGACATGCAGAATAATACCGATTTCAAAAATGTATTTCTTCTTTCTTTTCAGTAAACATAGAAAACTTTTATTAATCATATATGAGCCCTGAGAAATTTCCGCTTTTGACGAAAAATGCAAAGCAAATGATGTCTCTATTTGGAAGTACGTATGTTTGCGAACAATTATTTTCAACCACGAAATTCATCAAACACTACCACCGATCAAGACTAAGTGATGCACGATTAGAAAGCTGAGTACGTGTAGCCATCTCATCAATTCCAGCTGATATCGATCAGCTTGTATCGAAAAAACTGCCAAATTTCTCACTACAAATAATTTGCATACTTTTTTTTGCATTAAAATCTGTGTGTGAAGTCTTTATGTCTTTTTATTTTTTTATTTTTTATATTAATGTTTATTATAAATAAAATTTTGTAAATTATTAAAAAGTGTTACTTTATGCAAGGCCCTCCAAAAAATTTAAAAATTTAAATTAGCTCGTTGGTTAAAAAGGTCGCTCACCCCTGATTTATAACATTGATATACGATAAGTCCACGCAACTTAGGAGTATAGTGAATAAATTAATTCGCAGGAAAAGATAACCCAGAATCCCATCCCTCATTTATAGGGTTATACAAAAATGCTATGCACTGGATATCCCCTTTAGAGCTATTTCTTTAACCAACAATGCTAACCCCCCATGGATTTTAGATGTCAATATATTTGAAACGTCTATGACTGAGTTTCTAAAATTATTTACTAGTCCCATTCCCTATTTAGCGAAATTAGGAAAAACTTTCCACTCGTATATTTTTATTTACTGACGGTTCTAAAAATAATGATTTTGTGTCAGTTGCTATCACTACGGAAGATAAGATTATATGGAGGTCATTGTTGCCACCCTACAGCTCGATATATACGGTGGAAATAGTCGCTCTATACGAGGCGGTCATATTTGCAAAATCTCAAGCGGGTAAATTTATTATATGTTCTGCTTCCCTTTCGGCTATTAAATCTATTAGAAACATTTCCAACAACAATATCTATGCTTTCCGCATCGGGGATACATTAATAAATGAGTACCCAAATATTTCTCTCTTCTGGGTACCAGGTCACTGTGGAATCAATGAGTTTGCTGACTGTGTTGCTAGGAGTGTACAGGAACATCCAACATATAGTTTTGCAAATTATGATCGAAATGACCTTAACAAATTCATCTTTTCTCACTATGCTACAACTGACAGAATACAAATATTCGAGAATACATCTACGAGTACTTGGTACCAGACAATTAACACAGACCGCACGACTATTGACAATTTAACCTCGAAGGATATCAGCAGATTGGATGTTGTTAAGTTTACTCGTCTGTGACTTGGACACACCAAATTAACCCATGGTCACTTACTGTATCAAAGTCGCATAAATTATTGCGACTCCGCTAGTAACATAGCAACCCAATTCATTTTCTTATAGAATGCAATATATTTGACAGTATTCGAAAGCAAATATTTGGAAATACTAATCCCAAACTATATTTATCTGCTTATTCGCAATTCCTAAAATGAACAAAATTATATAACCATATTTAAAACTTCTCACTTATATTACAACTCCTTTATATTACAACTATTATTATACTATCATATTATTATACTTTTATATTATCATACTACTCTGAGCTGTAGGCCTATGTTGTCATTGTTCTCTAAATATTAACCTTTAATTTGTAATTATTTGTTTATAATTAAATAAATAAATAAAAATAATACTTGCATAAACTACATACAGTGGTGAAAGAAATAATATGGACACATCAAAATTTTTTTTAATTAGAATTTTCTTAATATTTTATTTCTCATTATAAAAATCAAATAATGAATGCATTGCAATTGAAAGAAATTCGTACATACGATTTTCCATCTGACCAAAATAAATAAATCTTCGTTTCTTCAGACCATTTCACGTTGTTCTAGTTATTAAAAAAAAAGAAAGTATCCCTATTATTTCTTCCACCACTCTATGTACGAGAACAGTTTGTAAAAAAAAATCTTTTCAAAGTAGAAAAAAGATAAAATCTGATTTTCATTTGAGAATTCCAACAACAATTCTTAACATGTTTATTTTTTGTACATATCCCGTTACCTGATTTCTTCGCTGTAAAATAAATGTTTTCAAAAATAAGAAATTATTGCAATTTCTTGGAATTTGGATCTTTTATGAAAAGATTTGTATTTTTTATTAGTGTTATCGTATGTAAAATACGTCACATAGTGCTTTGCAATAAAAAATTGGACAAACGTGCAACAAGTGACTCTATATTTATATGAAAACATTCAGGGAACACGAGTCTCAAAAGATTGGGGTATATCCATTGTTTTAAAGACAAATCAACTAGAAAATTCCTTGATTTGTTTTCAGGGCCGTGTACAAATTCATACCCCGCGCTAAAAAGTATTAAGAATTGAGTTTTTTCTACTTTGTAAACATTTGTTTTACAAACTGCATTCATTTATACAAAATAAATAATCAAGTAATTTTATCTTAACTTTAGTTGTCATCGATGGCTTCAAATAACAAGGTACGACAAAAAAGAACGGAGTTGAAAGACCTTTTCTGATAGGCGCTATCGAGTAGAGCAAGTGTTTTTGGAATTTTCGAAACACATCCAAAATCACGAGTTACGGGTAAAAAAGTTATGAGTTGTATTACGAAAAAGCTAAATAATTCCGTTAATTTCCAACGAATTTCTTAATCTTAAGTCTCACTTTATTCATAACTAAATAGAGTTTCTTAGTTAATTCATAAATAGTATGGTTTCTGTATAAAATAGTATAATAAAATGTGCAAAAGCGCATCTAAACTTGAAGAATATGTGAAAAATTGGATGAAAAAATCTGTTTTCTTAATAAATACACCCAGGTTCTTCAACGATACTAAAACGACATACATAGTTTGTCAAGAAAATCTTTTTACATAGTGAAAGGAGAATTGGGGTTGACTTTTATCATTAAAAAGAATAGGTTTTTTGTTTAACTTTTAATTTTTTTTTATTTATTCTATTTTATCTGGATATAAGCTAACAAATAACAGCAAAACAGAAAAAACAAATAAATTTTAATTCAAAAATGAGTTAAAAAACAAAAGAAACTCTAGAATTTCGTTGTCAAGAAAATGTTTTACATACTAGCAGAATATTACTAAATGGGATGAAAATATTGGGTTGCAAGATAATCAATATTTTGTTTGACCAATATTGGCATCAATTACAGCTTAGAGACGCCTTTTCAGGGAAGAAATAAATTATTGCACACATCCAGTGGAATTTTATCCCGTAATTCACCTTGATTTTTGAGACGCCTGTTGGCAGTACTTCTTTTAAGATAAATCTATAAATTTTCAATTGGGTATAAGTCTGGACTCTGAGCATAAGTATCCAGTACTTTGCGACAGTTATAAAGAAGCCAAGTTGTTAAGAAAAGAGCATATTGTTTTGTGGTATTATCCTGATAGAAATTGAACTTCGGTTTTCCATTAGTATAAAGCCTATTTTTTAGCACTGTTAATTAAATGGCACTTTAATATAGGGTCCGCAAATAATTTTTTTTTTTTTTTTGAAAATGCTATAAAAAAAAAACTACTGAATATTTTCTCAAATTTCTTTTTTTATTTGAAAGTGCAATCCTTCCGGTTAATAATGGAAAATAATTTCATTCAAATGGCTGCCTCGGCTGGCCATGCAGTAGCCTACACGATCAGTCCAATTTTTAAGCACATTATCAATTGTGTGCAGCTGTATTTCACCAATGGCTTCACGAATATTGTCCTTTAAAACGCCAATTGTCCCTGGCTTGTTGGTGTAGCACTTATCTTTGACGGCACCCCACAAATAATAGTCCAACGACATCAGCTCTGAGGCTGATAATGCGATCTTCAAAAACAGGGCGCAAAATATCGAGTGTAGCTCCGGCTGTGTGACACGTAGCGCCGTCCTGTTGAAACCAAATGTTGCTCATATCCTCCTCTTCAATTTTTGTGAACAAAAATTCGTTCAACATGGCCCGATAACCATCGCCATTGACTGTAACGGCCACTCCTTGCTCATTTTCGAAGAAATATGGCCCAATTATGCCTCTGGACCAAAATCCGCACCAAACAGTGACTCGTCTTCTGTAAGTCCATCGCAGGCCCAGATTCCCAGCGTTGTTCAAGCGTATACACAACCATATTCGTTCAGTGGAAGGATAAAACTACTTATCTGTCAAATCATGAACTAAGTGTTACCATTCACGAAATAAGCAGTAGTTGAAAAAAAAACATTAGATGGCGGACCCGTTATGTCAAGATATTAATTCGCATCAAACCCCCAAACCATTACCGAAAGTTTTTTATATTTTCATATACCAATGAATTATTGTCCACTTTTCTTCGTAACACACGTTCTGTTTTCTTCTAATTTTAAAATGGGACCCATGGAAAATGTATTAATGTTAGCCTATTTTCGTTTTTAGCGCGTCTTAAACTTTTGACATAGTTTGTCTCCTTGTTGAGAACATTTCAGATATTGCTTGAACCGTTATCCCGAACGGGTGACTTAGCAAACCAACTAATTTTTATCCGACACTGTTGTATTGTGAGGCATTTTAAAGTCTCGTATATTCAGCATTTATTTCATAATAAAAACAAAAACTTTAATTTAAAACTTTCAATGGTTACTTGACTAATGAAACAAAACATAAAAAAAATGGAGAGCAAAATCTACCAGATTAAAAAAAATATAAATTGTAACAACATTTTCTTGACAAACAAATTTTTTTTATTTTTTATCTTATTTCCTTATCTCAATTTTTCAATTTTGTCTTTTTTTGCTGTTATTTGTTAGTTAATAATCAGATCATTTTGAATAAAAAAATATTAAAAAATAAAGCAGAAAAACCGTTTTTTAATGATGAAAGTTTCACTATGTAAAAAGATTTTCTTAACAAACTGTATATATCATTTAAAAGGTATATTTCTCTTCTTTCCAAATCCTAAAAGAAACTTAAAATAGAGTAATACTATATCTAACTAAGTTATAAGCTTATAAATGCATGAAGGTCTGAAAAAACAGTTTTTTACCTGTATCTCGAGATTTTGGACGTTTTTCGAAAATTCTAAAAACGCATCCTTGTTCTACTCGAAAAATAGTATTACTTTTCAGGTATTTTTTTTGTCGCACAGTGTAATTTGTGTTTTCAATTTGACGAATTACGTGGGCAAAAAACTGCAATGTTTGGAAACGCTAAAAGATTGTTGACCACACTGCGAATCCTACTCCCAATGATGAAGAAAAAAACGAACGTAGACTTACATTGATTAAACTAGTTACAGCCGATCAAATTTGCTCACATAGCGGCGGCGAACGGTTGAATGCTTTTGGAGCTTAAAGGTCTGACCATAAAAAGGTCGAAATTCTTAAGCGTTTGGTCTAGTTTAAGTTTTCTTTGTACAAGAATACGTAAGTCAAATGATCACGAGGTCGCTGAAAGTTCAGCAAACTGCTTTGAAACTGGATGACGAGTTGATTGTTACACTAACGTTGGCAGGATTGCCAGAAAAGTTGCTATCCTTCGTAATTGAAGTCGAAAATTCCAAAGCATAATTAAGTGGTAATAAGGTCAGCAATTTTTGCACATATTTGTGAGAATAATTTGAAAAAGGTAACAGGTGCATCGAATGGCACACATTGAATGCAGTGTTGATGTAGTCGACAAAAAATTGGTTGTTTGCATAAAAAGTAAGCAAACACGAGTCCCATTCAAGAAACCTGGCCATAGATTTTACAAAGTGCGCCAGGGCCTTCGTTCCTGGAATGAGGGGGTAGGATTTCTATAAGTTCTGATATTACAGTCTTTAAAGACAGATACAAGATGTTATCCAGCATTTTCGGCATCCTTTAGATTATCGGAGACCTCTAATGTTTTTATCTCAGTCCTAAGGAGGAGATGAAGTTCCTCAATAGTGCATGTACTACTTAATTTGGATCTCGGGCTGATGAACTTGCTAGGAGGACTTCGATGAGGTTGTGAAATCTGCCATCTCTTACTCTGACATCTGCTGTTATCTAACTGTTTTTAAGGGGAAATCTGTGGGAAGACAGAGAGCAGGTAGAGCTTACTCGTGTGCTATTTCGAGGACACTATAGCCCCGGTATGACGAGGATTCTTTTCCAAACTCATTGCGGTGTACATGGGTCATTGTACGATCGGGGCGCACACTGAGAGAATAAGTTTGCCCTTTAGCCCTTATTGCAGATGCTGCAGGGACACTTCTGAGAAGAAAATCATTCATTTTCTCTATGAAACCATAAATAACCATAATAAACCATAAATCTGATGTTTCCGAAGAGTTAAAGTTGATCAAAGTGTTTTCCGAGAAGCAGTGTAATGTAAAAACCACTGATAATGGTACGGAGCATATGGAAAACAATTTGAAAGATATCTGGCAGATTGTGGTATACAGCATCAATAAACAGCGTCATATAAGCCGGAAAAAAGGCGTAATCTGCCCGGAAGAAATGCAGTCTGACAAGAAATCTAATTTGAAATAAAGCATGTAAACCAAAACTTGTTTACATTTGTATTATTTAATATCTTATTAACAAAATTTTTCCATCGGACGAAACTCGAGGCGGTTTGATGGACTACTCTGTTTCAACAAATCTTACGTTATTTTTTCTGAACGCCCCCACTGTTTAGTAGAAGTAATGAATTGTAACAAATGATTTTCTAACCACTTTTTCTTGTGCATTTTCCAGCTCAATGCTCCTTTTTCGTCAAATGCTTTGGTGAATTGAAAATTGCTTGCCAGGCAATGAACTTTTTTTTTCCAAATTTGTCTACCCTTTTATATTAAAATATTTTTGTTACACCTTCAAAGAATATTACGATTCTGAGCAGTTATTCGAATCGTTTTTGTTAGCCTTTGGATGGTTGCAAAGGGGGCATTTGGGTACGAAATAAAAATGTCCAAAATTTGTTTCCTTTTTTTCTAAATTTGATATTAATTCTATAATCTTTCCCGTTAAACAAAAAACTTGGAAGGTATTTTATTTCTTATTTTTTTGTTTTGATCGGAATATTTGCGTTTAAATTTGTAAAAAAATATTTCGTTTACATGCTTTACTTACATGTTTCTGGCAGCCTCTGCATTTGTACGCATATCGGGTCCGTCATCTAATATTTTTTTTTTCAACTAGTGCTTATTTCGTGAATTGTAACACTTAGCTCATGTCTGATTTGACAGATAATTAGTTTTATCCTTCCGCTGAAAGTATATGGTTGTGTATGCGCTTGAACAACGCTGGGAAATATTGAGACATTACTTTGAAAATCATGGTAATGTTGCAGAATGTGTGCGATGTGTTCAGATGAAGCTTATTTTGACCTGGCGGGTATGTAAGCAAGCAAAATTGTTGCATTTGGGGCACAGAAAACCCGCACGCATACATTGAAAAGCCGATACACCCAAGACGAGTCACTATTTGGTGCGGATTTTGGTGCAGAGGGATAATTGGGCCATTTTTCTTCGAAAATGAGCAAGGAGTGGCAGTTACAGTCAATGGCGATCGTTATCGGGCCATGTTGGACGAGTTTTTGTTCACAAAAATTGAAGGGGAGGATATTAGCAACATTTGGATTCAACAGGACGGCGCTACGTGCCACACAGCCAAAGCTACACTCGATGTTTTGCGCCCTGTTTTTGAAGATCGCATTATCAGCGGCAGAGCTGATGTCGTTTGGCTACCTCGGAGCTGCGATTTGACACCGTTGGACTATTATTTGTGGGGTGCCGTCAAAGATAAGTGTTACGCCAACAAGCCAGAAACAATTGACGCTTTAAAGGACAATATTCGTGAAGTCATTGGTGAAATACAGCTGCACATAATCCATAATGTGGTTAAAAATTGGACCGATCGTGTAGGCTACTACATGGCCAGCCGAGGCAGCCATTTGAATGAAATTATTTTCCATTATTAACCGGAAGGATTGTACTTTCATTAAAAAAAGAAATTTGAGAAAATATTCAGTAGTTTTTTTTTATAGCATTTAAAAAAAAATTATTTGGCGGACCCTTTACTACATTCGAAATTTAGCAAGTAAAATACAAAATCTTCAAAGTGATTTTATTCGTATATAGCAGTGACAGTTCAATACAAATGGCGAAGAAGTGTGTCATAAGATCACTAAATTTATATTTGCTCTAGCACCAAAACATAATCTCAAAATACATCACTTAGGTGGGCAATTGCGTTTCTTAATGGTGATTTTCAAGATTTTTATGGTGCATCCAGAGTAAATCTCGTTTGGCTGCTGTAAAGATGGTAATGATGGAAACCCGAAAAAACCCTTACATAATCTACTGTACTTTTTAAGTTTAAATGAACTAAGTATTTTTGTTATATAGTACTATAGGTACACATGTCCCCTTCCTTCAAAACTAGTTTGATGCGAATACAACAACAACTACTGTAGCAGCAAAAAGTGTTAATAAAAAGAAAGGTTACAATTTTGCACCGTTAAACAAGTTAACAAGTATTTTTGAATGCTAAAAAATCTGTGAAAAACACTAAAGCTAGCATGCCTAAAAAGGAATTAACTATTGAACAAAATTAAATAATACGTAATAAATTACCACAAACGGGGTAAATCTTATAATGACGTTGCAAAAAATAAATGGAGGATCAAAATCAAGTACACATGAAATAATGAACCGTTTCAAAAACAAACAAAAATAGTTGAGAATTAGCCATGAAGTGGACTTAGATTATAAAGAAAATCCATTTCATAGGGCAACTAATACATTTTGGATATTGAAAAATTGTTTAATTAAAATATATTCGGCTGACGCAGTTTGTAGAACTATTAAAGGTGCTGGATATCAGTCACGAGTAGAGTTGTCATCCGTCCTGCTTTTCCCGGACACTGCCCTCTTTTTGTATATCTGTCCTTTAAAAAAGTTAATAAACTTCCCGGTCCTCCTTTTATGATTTACTGTTTAGGTAAAACATTTCAAAAGTCTTGTTTTAATTTCTTTTCTATTTTAGCTCAAGTACGATGCACTTTTTTAAACAAAATATGAAAATTATTTCAGTCAAAAAAATTATTAAGCTTATTTTCTATGTATATTCCAGCTTACAACGCAAACTTGCACCTTTTTTCGGTGAAAAAAGCCAAATTGTTTAGATTCACACACAATATATATATATATATACAGTTGAAAGTCAATATGATTTTGAAATTAACCCTCTGGAATTGTACAATTATTTACTGATATATTATAAAATTTTAAATGATATATCAAGTGCTAATAAATATTAAACATAAGAATAAATTGGTAGAATAACTATAATACGTGTACATATTTATGCACTATAAAATGCAAACTTTTTGTAAGATTTTATTGATAACACTGGGTAACAGCCATTTTGTTGTCTTAGATCTGTGACTTGTTTTTAGCTAATTTATGGCCTCTAAATAAGAAATCATCCTGAGTTTTTGTCTATCAGGTCAACTTTTGAAGCTACAACATACCCGTTTTTGTCTCAAAAGTCATATAATTATATATAATAATAATAATTAAGCACCGTCACTTTTTGTGTTAACTGTGCTCTCTATTTAGCCATAAGAACTCTCCATATAAGGGCCGATGATTGCGATTCGGATCACCTTTGGTCTCTGAGATATTGCGAAATCAGATGTGTGTGGACGATATCTTAGCTGGTTCGCATTCTATTGAAGAAACGATAAGTAATCGTGGTGATATAATTAGTGTTTTGAAATCTGCTGGTTTTTCGCTTCGCAAATGGTCTTCGAATGATAGAAGTCGTATTGAGGACTTCCCCTCCGAGCATCTACTTGATTCCGACTTTTTGGAATTGTCAGACGCCAGCACTGCTAAAACTCTGGGTTTACGTTGGAATGCGAGCATTGATGCATTTTTCTTCAATCCAGCACCAACACTCGATTTGTCTGAAGTCACCAAACGTTCTGTTTTGTCTCAAATAGCAAAGCTATTTGACCCCGTGGCGTGGTTGGCACCCAAAATAATGATTGCTAATTTGCTGATTGCTTTTGCAACAAATGTTTGAAACCTATAACGCTGAACAGGTGGCGTGAGTTTGTCGATGACTACCCTGCCATCGAAAGGATTAACACCCCCCGTTGGGTTAATTTTAACCCCTAATTTGAAGCACAACTTCATGCATTTTGTGATGCTTCTGAGAAAGCATATACTGCCACATTGTATAGTAGAGTCCTACCACGTCTGGTGATATTATCTCCCATTTGCTCGCTACCAAGATAAAAGTTGCGCTCACAGAAGTACAATATTTATCCCGTTTAGAGCTCTGCGGTGCAACTCTATTGGCAAAAGTGGTACATTCACTTTGAAAGGAGCTGAATATTACCAATTCGAAAGCCTTCTATTGGACGGATTCTACTAAAGATATGTCCTGGCTTCAAAAATCTCCGTGTCATTGGCCAACTTGTGTGGCAAATCGACTTTCGTTTATCGTGGACCAAGTAGGTACTGACAATTGGAATCACGTAGAATCTCATTACAACCCTGCTGATTTGGCTAGTCGATGCATTACCGCTAGAAAGCTTTGTACTTCCGATATTTGGTGGAAAGGTCCTGAATGGTTGAACCGCCCACAGTCGGAATGGCCTCGTTCATCTTTTCAGCCGGCGACACATCTGAAATGCGTTTGGTACAGGTCAACGTTGCACAAGCGGAGATTTCCAAAGAATTCTTGAGTCGATTTTCGGACTCTGCGAGTTTTGTCCTATATATTTCGTTTTTATAGCTCAATTGAACCGAGAGAAAGATCGGCTCAGAAAACTCTGTCTGATAAGTTTAGTCAGACAGAAGTCAGGTTTGCTACCGATCGTTTGATCATACTATGTCAAACTACCCATTTTCCCAAGTATTCTTTATAGAAGAATAGCTCCATTTTACCCTGTAAGAATCCTTTGCTCGCTTTTAACCCATTTATGGACTTTTAAGGATTTCTCCGTGTTAATGGTAGAATTTTTAGGTCGCCACTTTGACCTATAATCAACGGCTTCCGAACTTATAACCCTATAATAGTCGCTTCACTCGCCTATATTTGGAACAAATTGAAGAATTTTGTTAAGACAGTTGTTCACAACTGCAAAGTGTGTTCGGTATATAAGCGAAAGCTCGGCCAACAGATTATGGCGGCTTTACTCCCTGAGAGAACCACACTTACTGGCCCTTTCACTCACACAGGACTTGATTTTGCTTGTCCATTTGAAACAAAATCGTATATAAGGCGTGGTTGTAGAGTAATGAAAGGATATGTCTTGGTATTTGTTAGTTTTGCTACCCGGGCCATTCACCTTGAGGCTACGAATGACTGAGTGTTTTTTGGCCGCTAGCTAGATTCTAGCGATTCGCTTTTTCTAGATTCACGGACAATTGTTAAGCTCATGCTGCTTCCAAATAAAGTACAACACTAATTCGATTGTTTTTCTTTTGTCTGTTTATCGTTTTTGTTTACAGATGTTTGAATTCGCATCCCCTAGACTGGCTGTAGGACACCCCGCAAATGAAGCTCTCCCCCTACGAAAGTGCCCCAAATTTCGAAGTATGAAGCAATTCGTTCCAACGGTTAAATGTGGTAAAAAGACACACGTATTGCATCAAATGCCTGGCACATTCCCATTTGTTAGGGGTTGCATTTTCTTGTGTTCGGCACAGTAGTGGTTTGTTGAAATGCCATCAAGCCATCAAGGGGAAAGCCGACAATTCGAAGAAAACTGCACGCCATAAATCGATGCAAAAGTGCACAACCCGCAACCATGCTCTGGTCAAAACGTGTTTTTGCGCAGGCCACCCTTCATCCACGCACAGCAACAGTACCGTGGTTCGAGCTACAAGTCCCGGCGGCACCATCGTGATTAACGCCCTCGGCAGGCTATGAAGAAAACCTTTTTTTATTTATTTTGAATTCCTTGAATTTTTCTTTATGTACATATATTTATGTACATATATATATATGTAAATATATATATATATATATATATATATATATATATATATATATATATATATATATATATCGGCCACGTAACTATCGCTTCCCCTTATTTATTGTAATCTTGCAAGGGTGGCGGGATGTTTACGCTGGTCACCCTATTTTTTAAGTTATAATCTGTTTAGTTTTTAATATTATGTTATTGTACCAAAACGAGGGAAAAAGGAGAAAATAATAAAAAGGATTATTATTACTCGAACAACGCCCAAACTCAAAGATACGTTGTCACTTACCTGAAAATAAATTTACATATATAGAAAACTAATTTATAGAAAACTAATTCTATTTGTTTTTTTCTTTTTGCACTTGGAGCAAATATTTTATTTTTACATTTACCCTTTCACCCCCACAAACAGTAAAAGAGCACAAAAGTGAATAATTAGGATAAGGAAATAAGATAAAAAATAGAAGAAAGTCCAAAATTTTGTTGTCAAGAAAATTTTTACAATTTATGTTTTTTTTTTTTTAATCTGGTAGATTTTGCTTTAAAATGCCTTACAATAAAATAGTGTCGGGTGTAAACTAGTTGGTTTGCTATAGTCACCCGGTCGGAAAAATGGTTCATTATCTGAAATGTTTTCGAGACAAACTATGTCAAAAGTTTAAGATGCGCTAAAAACGAAAATAGGCTAACATTAATACATTCACCATAGCTCCCACGTAATAATTAGAAGATAGCAGAACGTGTGTTTCTAAGGAATGTGGACAAAAATACACAATCCACAAGAACATTTTCTGATGAGTCCAGAGAATATTGAATGACAGTTTCCCACGAAACGGTAAGGCAAGATTGAAAAAGAACGACTGTTTTATATAGAGTAGCGCCAAAAAAACACTGCTTACAATTCAACACAAAGAAAGGCGAGTGTCTTTTGCTCTATCGCTTATTTCCAAACTTGACGACTACTGGGATCATATTATATTTTGTAAGATCATAAAAGCGTTTCTTTATAACAGCGTAGCTAATCCATATTGTTCAGATTACGAAGTTTTTTTACTGTTTTTTATTCTCTTCGTGAATATTACAACTAGGGCTGCTAAAAGAAAAAAAATCCTACCAAAAATTTTCTTGAAATGTACCAAAATCAACCATACCGCTAACCTTTATTACATCGTTTTTCAAATTATATATCACACTGTATTTTTGGATATTGCTTTCTTAATTCCTTAAAAATATTTCTTTATTACTTTCTTATCAAAAGTTTAAGATATTGTAATAAATAAACAATGCTACAAAATCTTGTATAAAAAAATGCATACGCTTTGTTTATATTACTTCAAATGGCAACCATATGTACAAGAAAAAAATATGTGTGTGCGCCACAATTTTAAAACAGTGTGTTGTTTTTTGCCAAAGAAGAAGGACTGTATCGCATGTTTTTATGTTTTTTTTTAATTTCACGTGATTTAGAAGAGAGTTAAAATTTTGCTTATTACACTGAGAAGTTTGATAAGCTACATAAATTTATGCATGTTTGTTTATACTTTGTATGAATATATATTTCTTTACAGGACTTTGAAAAATTTTATTTAATAAGTATGTGGGATATTGAGTGGGGAAAATTTTTTCTATTTTCTACCAATACATTTAATAAAGCCGAATGCCTTGTATGTTATCAAGTAATAAAAAATATATTTGCATCTTGTCTTAAGCGACATTATGATGGAATACATCATGGATTGCATTGTGTTTCTGGAAATGATAGAAACCAATTCGTAAAAAACTTGAAAAAAAATTTTCGACTTAAAAATTTTTATGTTTAAAGTGGACATGCGAGTAGTTCTTTAGATTGTACCACTGATAATCAAATGAAAGCTACATATATTATTAGTTTTAAAGAACTATGCTTATCCATATTGCATTTATTTGGAGAAGTAGGGACAAAAATGGGAAATATTATAAATAGAAATACCTTTAACTCGTGAAACAGTGGCACGCCGGACTGATGATATAGGGCTATTTATGCGATGGAAAACGACAGAACGTATAAAAAATGCTAAATACTTGTCTGTGTGTTTTGATGAAAGTATAGACATATCCGATACTAGTCAAAGATTATTTGCTTAAGAGGAGAAATCTTCAAATGCCTAGAGGAGGTCACAACGCACTTTCTCACAGAGAGCTAATAGCGTTTCTAAAAGAAATAGACGCATACTATGGTGACGTTTTACTGTTTATGGAGGTTAGATGGCAAAGTCGAGGAAAATGTTTGGATCGTCTTTTCAATCTTCGATTGGAGTTAGAACTTTATTTCCAAACACAGGATTGTAGCAAAGATGCAGACATTTTAAATGTTTTAAATGTTCTCTACGACTTAGCCTTCCTTGCTGACATAACCCATCACATTAATAGTTTAAACATTGTATTACAAGGCAAAGTTAAAAGTATGACAGAACTTATGCATGCAATAAAAGAGTTTACAAGAAAACTTTTCATTTTGAAAAATCAAATTCGATGCCAAGATTTATCAAATTTTCCAAAAATTCAAATAATTTTTACACAATTTCCAAATATAGAAAATTAGAAAAAATAAAAAAGAAATAAACTTAGTTTTGGAAAACTTTCAAGGTAGATTTAAAAATTTTTTGAGCTTACAATGAATTATAAACATATTATTAATAATCCTTTAACGTGTTCGTTAGAAAATCTACAACATAATATAGAAGAGGAATTGACACTGCTGAGACAAGACTTATTTATTTCAACGGAAATAGCTCTCAACTTTTTGAAAAATGTTTGCCCCAAAAAATATCCGATTGTTAGGCTGTTGTTTAATATTAACGTTAATGTAATTTAATAATAAACCTTTTTTAAATGTTTGGCACCACATATATCTGCGAGTCTGCATTTTCATCAATGTCGCAGATCAAAAGCAAATTCAGAAACAATCTAACAGATAGCCATATTGAGACATTGCTAAAAATCAAAGGCTATCAGAAGGAAATTGATATTGATAAGTTGATGGATTTTATCAAACAAAAGAAAACTGATTTAACTTCACCTACTGTTCTTTAAATGAATCTAATTTTTTATTAAAGTATTTTCGTATTTTAAAAGTTCTACACTCTCTCATGCTATTTCTTTTTTATATTAACATCTTTATCAAAAAGAGAGATTCAATTGCATTGTTTTTTTTTTGCGAAAAAAACCTACAGCTTTAGAAGTACCAGTGCAATATATCCTTTCATATAGAATAGAAAATCAATAAAGCATTTATTTGACAGTGTTTTATTAAACAGCTAATCAAATATGTAAATCGGGCTTTGTTTGTGCAAAAAATTTTAATATATGACAGTAAGTACTCATTTAAAAAATCTAGATTCGGATTTGTCCACACTTTCACATAAATACACGGAAAAGTATCTAGCTTTTTTAATTCCTTTTGTATTCCATTGCATATACTTACATATTTTTTATTTGGCAGATGTACATATTATTTTTAAAATTATTTTTTATTTAAAATGCAAAAAAACAAGTCTTTTAAGAAAAAATAAATCGAAAAACTTAATTTTTCTTTCAGTGTGGTTCTCTCATTTTAAGTGTGGCTCTCTTTTTGAGCGACACTGCTTTATAATGACGGCCCTAACGAGGCATGGAAGAAACCCTTAAAAGCGTTGGAAAGGCGAAACACAATTCAAACTGTAAAATATGAAGAACTTTCGGTAATGGTTGGAGGGTGCATATTCAGTAAGGGAGTGGGAGAAATTTGTTTCATTAAGAACAATATTAATGCGTATTAATACCTGCACATATAATAAACAGTGCGAAAAAAATTAGGCTTTATACTAATAGAAAGCCGAATTCAAGTTCCATCAGGATATAACCCAAAACAATAGGCTCTTTTCTTAAGAACTTGACTTCTTTATGACTGTCTTTATGACTGGCGGTCTGCTCAGTGTCCGGATTTAAACTCAACTGTAAATTTATAAACTTATCTTAAAAGAATTACTGCCAAGAGGCGCCTAAAAAACCAAGGTGAATTAGGGGCTATAATTGTGGAAGAGTGGAATAAAGTTCCAACTGAATGTGTGCAATAATTTATTTCTTTCCCGGAAAGGCGTCTATAAGCTATAATTGATGCCAATGTTGGCCATGCAAAATATTGATATCTTGCAACTCAATATTTTCATCCCATTTATTAATATTATAATAGTATGTAAAAACATTTTCTTGACAACAAAATTCTAGAGCTTCTTTCTTTGCAACGCACGAGATGGGATATATATATACGAATACATACTTTTACCCAGTTTGCGTTGCACGTATCCAATCCCCAGCTTTTTGACTGGCGTGGATGGATAACGAAGTTTTAATTACTAGTGTTTTCCAAACATGCAAAATTCCGTATTTAGTATGAATGGGAGTTTTTACGTCCACTTCTTTAGTCTCGCACAGTTATTGACTGTTCAAGAAGTTGTTTAAACAAAATTTATAAACTTTTACCATTACTGTTCTCAAGATATACAAAAATTAAGATTTACTATGTATGTTAGATTCCACGCCAACTTATCCAATTCCGCCCATTTTAGAACTAATGATTTGTATTGTAATTTAGACCAATTTCAGAAACTGGGATTCTAATCATTCCCTAGATATACAAAAATCATTCATTATTCAATTTCACCCATATTTCTACTGATGATTTGGATTGACTACGAAGTTATTTAGCCGAAATACAGAACCTTCCACTATTATAAAAATATGCAAAAATCAATATTTAGTTTGTGTGGGAGGTGCCACTACCACTTATCCAATTAAGCCCACTGAATGATGATTTGTATTGACCATAAAGTTATTTGGGCCAAATTCAGAAACTCTTATTACCGGTTTAATGATAGACATATAAATAAAAATTTTATATGGGCGCGACAACGCCAAGTTGAAAACCATCAGTGAAAGTCCACGTTTTCAACGCATGTATTGGTTTGCAAATCTGTTTAGTGGTTCTCGAGTTATAAAATGACGAACACACAACTTATTTTAGATATACTAGGCTTCATAAATATGCGTACAGGCTATTTAGTATACTTTAAGGTCTGATTTGGAAATTGATTTTATTTTACAGATAAACTTCTGAAAATTCTGTTAGGTAGTTTCCTTTTTCATTTGCATGATTTGGCAATGATAAGCAACCTTAAAACAATAGTAATGTAAGCTTATACATGCGTACATAGAATAAAATACAAATAAACCAATGATTTTTTATAATTGAAACTGGGTGTAAATAAAAATTCGAATGCTTCCTATGGAAAATAACTTTATTCAAGCTGTTATGGTGTTGATGCAACCAATTTTTTAGTATTTTTTTATTTTTAGAAAATTCGATAGAAGTTTTCAACTGTTTTTTACAATATACAACGATAAAAACCTTTGTATTGTGTGCAATATGTTTTGAGTCGTTGTCTTGCTAGAATATGTTAATTTTTAATGTCCAATTTGTTAGTACTTTCAGTAAGATTTATTTACAGAGTATCTTAGTAATCCCTATGATACATTGTCAATGGAATAAACTCCATATTAACTACGTCTTTGCTTGCCCCACAACCTCAAACGATCGCATCTTTATTAGTATAATAAGCTGTTGTTTTTATGTTTTTGGCAATCAACGCTTTCAAGGCCTTTTTGCAAGGCTTTCACCACAGAAGGTGGCGTGCTTTTATGTCAAAAATACAGTACTTTTACTTCATCCTTAAATAGTAGCTTTTTCCAGAACTCTGTTGGTATGTTTATGTGTTCCTCACCGAAAGCAATTCATTTTGTCTATTAACTTTTGTTACAGTAGTGGCTTCTTCCGTGCTTTATGGCTTCTGTAGTAGACCTATTTCAAAGTTCTGCGTATTGTATCTTTGGACACTTGTTTATCAAATTGTATATATATATTTTTAAGCAATTTTTGACGCTACTAATTTGTGTTCGTTTTTTCCAAAATGAATTATATTTCTTCTTTTGCGTTCAGATAATTTCCTGGGGTAGCAGAACAAAGATTTGAGATTAAAACTCTAGAGTTTTTAACATATTTTAATTATTCTCTGGATAGGGAATTGAGTTGCTTCAACTACTTGACCGACTTCGCTTTAAATTGTTCTGGTTTCTATGAATGTACTATAATTGTACGTTCTGCAATGTTAATTTCTTTTCTGGTCGCCTTTTCTTGAATATATATACTATAATTGCAAAAAACTTACAACAACCGAATAAATTGAGTTAAATATATTTACTTTTTAAGAAAATGTCAGGTTTTTTTGTATCTATTGTTCTCTCTTTCTAGATAAACTCCCAATAACCATAGTCACGAGTAGCTCGAAAAAAACCACTTGTGAACGAAGAAAATCGAAAAAACGTCCAGATTTTGCAATGTATGTAAATAAAGAAAAAGATTCTTGGGACAATGTTATTTTCTCTGTATTTGGCTCTGTTGCAAAGCTATGTGTACGGAGAAAAGCAGGAGACGAACTCAATCAGAGAAATACATGCC
Organism: Wohlfahrtia magnifica; assembly: GCA_023159175.1. Classification (NCBI taxonomy): domain Eukaryota; kingdom Metazoa; phylum Arthropoda; class Insecta; order Diptera; family Sarcophagidae; genus Wohlfahrtia; species Wohlfahrtia magnifica. The sequence goes on along the minus strand of JAKWBJ010000162.1, from coordinate 1,128,526 downwards.
GACTGTGAAATATGGAGGTGAAAGCGTGATGGTGGACGGTGCATGTTATCTGCAGGTGTAGGCAAGTTAAAATTTATAAAAAAAATTTATTTAGATAAAGTAAAAAATAATTTACACCAAAGTGCGGAAGAATTGACAACGATCCCAAACACACTGATGTAGCATAGTTTTTTTGCTGTATACTTTTTTCTGCAGGCGTTAAAAACGGAGGGAAACTTTTCAAGGTGTACAGGAACCTGTCACTCTTTTTTCCGATAACAAAAGTGTACACAATTTATTTTCTAAGAAATTTAAAGACGTAGATCTCAAATTTTAATTTGTTAACGGGGAGTTAGATGATAAGGCTCTTAATGCAGATGTGCATACTTAATAAAAAATTCATTTACGTAGAATGTTATGGATACTTGGCAAACTATGCAAAGCAGTTAAGTAATTTTATATACAGTGGCTATAAGGCAAACTCGGATATGATATAATGTTTTTAATCTTCAGATTCTAGTTAAACCATAAGGGATACAAAAAAGTTTCTTCCTAAGTTTTATACATAATATTAAAAAAAATAATCAAAATTGAAACATTCAAGAGCATTAAACTTATAATTCTCAAATAAAATTAAAAATAACTTTGGATCAGCAACGACTAGTTTCCGAGGTGTAGTCCACTTAGTTTCAACATTTAACTGAGTAGTATCTTGAAATTTTGACAAACAAAAAAAGAAGGATATATATTTCTAATAACTTTAATTTAATGTGGAATAAATTTGGTTACATTGATCTATCGTGAACTAGGGAGAAAGAAAAACATTCGTCTGCTAACTTTTTATAAAATTGCATTTATTTGATAAATAACTTTATACTCCATATAAGTTTTTTTTGCAATCATTTGGTATATAATTTGTTGTATTTTATATTTTTAAATATATACATATATAATTATATTAATTTTATGTACTTAGATACAAAATACTATTTAAATCTATTTGGTACTTTTTTCAAAGTGTACACAATTCGAATTTATAATACCCATAAAACAGCTGTTTCTTTATCATTTTTAATAATTTATATACACATATATGACAAAAACATATGACACGTTTTTATGTGTTCTATAATCGCATAAACGTTCTAACAGTAAGCTACGTTACATTACGTCTACGACAACGTTCGGCTAACCAGGCCTTTACACTTAAATACCATATCCAGCCTCATTGGCATGCTGTCCACCAACTCTCGGTAAAAGCTTGGCTCAGTTTGGTCCTATTCTTTAAAAAAAATATGCTTAAATTTAGTTGTTTGAGAAATATGTTGTTCTCCCACCTCATTTTGGAGATAATCGGGTATTGTGTTTATGTCAGAGCTCTGTTAAAGAGTTTTCATAACTTGAGATTAGTTAGAATCGTTATTATGAATAAACTAAGAGCTATTGCTAAGACTTAGCTTTTCTTTGGACATTGGTAGATTGGACCTCAAAATATCACCGATCAACTATCGCGTTTTACTGTGAGATTTATATATTGAAAAAGAAAGAACATGTTTTATGTTTATGCGGTATATATGCATATGTCACAACGCTAAAAACTGTAAAGAAAAAATTTTACGACTGATTTAAATCACAACGAGCACCTGAGACCATATTGTCTATTAGTAGCATTTACAAGGAACGTTAAAAGGTTTTTTTTGTTTTAATAACTTTGAAATAAAAGAATCATCTTATCTTTTTATATTTCTTTTACATTATGAAATGGATTGGAAAATATCGGGAGAGCCATCTAACGGTTTAAATTTTAACTAGCGGTTATTTTGAATCTGGCAATATTTATGTCATTCTATTCTGTCACAAAATTCAGTATATTATCTCAACTGCACAGTGCAACAAAATCAAAAATGCAAAAATCATCTTTTCGGATGAAGATCATTTTCATCTTGGTAGGTACGTTAATAAGCAAAATTGCCGCATTTGGGGCTCAGAAAACCCAAACGTGGTCTTACAGAAGTCAATGCACCCATTACAAGTAACTGTTTGGTTCGGCTTGTGAAGCGGAGGCATAATTGTCCCATATTTCATATTCCGCAACAATTACGGTCAATGGAGACACATATCGTACCATGATAACCGATTTTTTTGTGCCCGCTATTCATGGTATTGATGTGAGCGATGTTTGGTTTCAACAGGATGGTGCAACTTGTCACGCATTAATTAGCCGGAATGGTGATTTCAGTTGGCCGCCAAGAAGCTGCGATTTGACACCGTTGGACTATTTTCTATGGGGCGTCGTTAAAGACAAGTGTTATGCCGACAAACCTGATACAATTGAGCATTTGAAGACCAACATTCGTGATGCCATTTCCGAGATACGACCACATACACTCGAAAATTGGTCGGATCGAATGAAGTAATGTGAGGCCAGCCGCGGAACAATTGTACTTCACACCAAAAAAATAAATTTGGTAAAATTTCAAATCGCTTTTTAAAATTTTAAATGGCCCACCCTATATTTGAAAATATAAAAGGAAACTTTCAAACAATCCCGTATTATGCTTATATTTTCGCGTCGAAAAAATTATTTCCTAGATTCCCAGATTGGACAAAAAGAGAATTCATGGCAGCGTGAGTTTTTTTATGTCAGCTTCACAGGCCACGATTGGAATAAAGCATTTATTTCGATGATAACATTAGTTTTAGAAAATTCAAGTTTTGTTGCTGCCTGGGCACAGCATGATGCCAGTTGATTCGGGTATACAGTCCAATAGAAATTATAGCAAAAGAAGAACCATAATCTTCAACTCTTAGCATGCTTTCAAAAAGTATCGTAAGAGCCATTTTATTTTATTTTATAAAGCTATATTATAATAAAATTGTTACCCATTTAAATCCAAATAAAGTATTGCACTGCTTAATGAAAAAATAAAAACTCTATTGTAAAATTGCCTTTTGCCACTTACGACATATTCACAAATAGGGCTCGATATACTACTGTCCTACCAACATGAGTTTCGTACGTTCTAACACATTTTTTACAGTTGCTTTAAACCTGTGCATTTTAAACAAGATTCGATTAATTGAATAAAAGTAATACATTTTTGAAACATAATTATTTTATTTTTTATTAAACAAAAACAAACTTGAATTTATCGTACCTATAACTTATAAAAATAAGATAAAATTAAGGAACTAAATGTACAAGTTGTCTAATTGTGACCACTTTAGTTTCGAACTGTGTAAAATCTTAAATTACAGCTGTAACTCTTTTTTTCATGGAATTTATTAACGTTTGACATTCTTCTGTTTAGTGTTTTCCTATATTTCTTGTATTTTTCTTTTAAGATCTGTAATTGTTATCTAGGAATCACTTCTCCACCGGTTTATCATAATGGCCCAAACCGATTCGATAAGTTAAGGTCAGAACTAAATGACAACCAATCCAGAGCGTTAACGTTATTATTTACAAACCATTCCTTTGTCAGTTTTGAAGTATGAAACGAAGCAACGTATTGATGAAAGTTGAATGATTTTATCTTTTCTATTGACAAAGGAAATGTTCTATTAAAATAACCAAAAATCGGAGACCAATAATAACTGTTATTAAATATTTTGAGATTGAAAATGTTGGCCATGGGTCAATGAATAATGTCGGCGCTTCATGGACAATATGAAACATTTCACGTAAAAATGGAAAAATTTACTTTTTCTCTTTCCAATATTGCAACAAATCGCTTTCTACGTCCAGTCTCACAGGTTTTAAGCTATCATTTTTGACTAACAACGCTCGCGAATTATTTTCTTCGCCATCTTCCATCTATGAATCTACTTTAAGCTCTCTATTCAATACTTTCAGAAATGATAACATTCTTATGTAGATTAGAACAAGCAGTGTGTCAATTTGACTCCTTAGAGCACTATATTCAAAATCAGGCAACATTAAAACAAAAAATCGAAAATAAAATTTAAATTATTATTAAATTAAATAACTCTTATAAGACAACGTAAAAATAAAAAAAATTTAAATAAAAGTTATGAGCAACGAAAAAGTATAACTTATTTTCATTGAAAATAACTATTAGTTGAAGAAACAAAAAGTTATTTCTTCAATATACAAACAATTATGGCTATTTTTTAGATATTTCTTATAACTGTTATGTCTCTGCTAAAAGTAATTGCGTTCCCCTGTCTTTGGGTCCATCCTTGTCACTGTTTTGCCTATAGAACAGCGATGATTGTTCATATTGTTCAACTTACGAAGTTTTCGTCTGTTTATTTATTCTCTTTGTGAATATTACAAAAGAAGAAAATTCCTACCAAAAATTTTCTGAAAAGTACCAAAATCAATTGTATCGCTAACCTTTTTTGCATAGTCTTTCAATTTAAATATCATACAGTATTTATTGAGGTTGCTTTTTTATTGCTGAAAAATTGTTTTTTTTTTTACATTATTGCAAATGGCAACTATAATTATAATAAAAAATATGTGTGTGAGATTCAAATTTTATTCAATAGCTTGTTAGCAGTGAAAGAAGAAGGGATGTAGCGCATGTTTTGTGTGTGTGTTTTTTTTTAATTTCAAGGAGATATTGAAGATCTAAAATTTTGCTGGCTACAACGAGAAGTGTTAATAATAAGTTACAAAATTTATGCATGTTTATACTTTGTGCTACTGTGGTATGGTAGCTAAGACACCCGCCTACCTACCAGAAGGTCGTCGGTTCAATACCAGGCCAGACCATCTTAAAAAAGAAAAAAGTTTTTCGACAGCGGTATCACCTCTTAAAATTAGCTAGTAACTGGTTATGAGTATAAATACTATTGAAAACTTCTCTAAATCCATTTGCCGTTCGGAGTCGGCGTTAAACTGTAGGTCCCTTTCAATGAGTTTAAAAATATAATCGGGTGCAGCACATTGACTGAGAGAAGTCCACATATTTCTTCATGGAATGTTACGGGAATTATAATTAATAATATACACTTTGTATGAATACCTATTTAACATTTAACTATTACCTTCAGTGTATTTATGATTTTAAGTGTTTCGCTCTTTGTGCGCACCCTTGCTATAGAAGGGTGCTAATCTAGGGTATTAACCTTTTAAACAACAAATTTGGAGAGGAAAAAACTAATTGCGACTAATAAAACTAGCCAAATTTGTCGCAGCCTTTTTAGACCAAGGTCTTGAAAAGCTGAAATATTTCAATACAACATAGATTTATAGTTGTTAACTTTTTATTCGTATTTTTAAATGGCTACACGTTGGGGCAGTCCGAACAAATTTTTGGAAAAAAGTCCGTTTTAAAAAATTTGAATAGAGGATAAATATTTATGGGGTTTAATAGCATACACGTTTTTTAGTTGAACTGCATTTAAATTTCGTTTAATTATTTCGTATTTGATGAAGGGCGCGCCATCAAAACACAAACTTCCAATAAAAAAAAAAAAACAAAAAATATAAAATTTAGCTCTTATTCCACCAACTTTGAATGGTTACAAAAATTGAATGCCATCAATCTAATTATTAATGTTAACGTTAAGACATATATACATGTCGCTTTAGTTACACTAATTTAAACTACATGAATTCAAATAATACGACGATTGTAGGATCAATTAAAAAAAATTGAATTATTTCTTATCAAATAAATTCAAATTTCATTTTTCAAGGCTTGGATCTTTTCCTGGCAAGGGTTCGCAAGCGTATTCTTATATTGATTATTTAGATCAAAGTGTGTAGTTTCCAGCTATAGTAAATTCGCTCTGCCCAATGCTGCTCACAAGAACACTTTTTTGAAAATTTCAGACCTACTTTATTAGAATTTTTGTTTTGTTTAATGCAAGTAAATAAAAGGGTGCGACAAATAAACACCTGGGCGACAAATAACACCTCTGATAAGTGCTATCGAATACAACAAGAATCTGTGTTTGCAAATTTTTAGACACCTCCAAAATCTAGAGATACGGATAAAAAACTGGTTTTCGTACATTCATGAACTCATAAGCTTACGACTTAATTGAGTATTATTCAATTTGAAGTTTCTCAGCGGGTTTAGAAAAAAGAGGAAAAAAGAAATATATATATGTTTCGTTTAAGTAGCCGTGAGGAATATCTGGGTATATATTGAGCAATTGACATAAGATGATTAAAAAATGATTCAATAAGAGTTTAAAACGACTTTTAGACTACATATACATAGATCAGCCAAACCTGGTGGCGGACATTACAACGATGAATGTACTCCAGAGTATTTTTTTGGCAGTACAAAATTTTAGCAAAAATATCAAAGATAAATGACGATCTAACAAAAAATATTTATATGTATATGTAGAAACGTTTGTAAATAATAACACTGGTCTACAGCAAAAAACGCCTTTAAATAAAACTATATGGAATATAATGATTTTGATGCGCTGAATTCAAATCCGTTTTCAGTTTTTATCCTTCGGGCTCAAATTTTTCGCCCAAAATATGGTAGTTATGTGAATATATATTATGATAACTTGAAAACGACTTGACCGATTTTAATGCAATTACCACGAATCGTTTAGGAGCAAAATTTCCTAAGATAAATCACCTGAACATATTTTTTTGTATTTTCAACCGTTTCGGAGTTATTTACAACTTGGCTGCGAAAAAAATTAGAGCACTTTTTTTTTAAACCCGTAAAAAAATTTCCAGAACGATTATTTTAGATGTTAAATTAAAGCTCGAAATGTTCAGAATAAAATAAGCTTTAAATCATCAAAATTGGTTGGCTATTGCTGATTCTATTAAAAATTAAATGCTGGTACCTAACTTTGACCAAACTTAGCGAAACAATGTTTTCTTGCAAAATTAGAGGAATTTTTATTTCCTTTTATTTCCAAAAAGTTATACAAAAATTATTAAAATATTACATTTATGCATTTAAAGTAAAGCCAGATATGTAACCTATGAAGGAAGGTACCTAACTTCGACAAAAAATTTGTAATACATTATTAGCAACACAAACAATGAAAAGAAATGTCTGGTAGGAAACAATACATACGCATATACCATATGCATGTTACCCATAAAAAAAATTATCTTGAATCCAGTTTTTTCTTCTTCTTTATTCCTTCTGACCATTTTCCATTGTAACGCCTTTCTATATGCAACATGTCTTGATGAAATCTTTCACCATGTTCATCAGATACTCCACCAAGATTTTCAGGAAAGAAATCCAAGTGGGAGTCCAAAAAAAAATTTGAAGCGACATTTTGCATTTGAGAGCTTTATAGACAGCAAGGGGTTCTTAAACGAATTCCTTGTAGTTGTCAGCTTTTTTATTTTACAAAAATTGTGACAAACATTTACAAAAGCCATCCATGCTCTAATTCTATTTCATATTAAAAGTTGTGTCCTTCATAAGCTCCCTTGTTTGCAGACCTACAAAGATTTCTTCTTTTATCTATGCGTCGCTGATTCGAGGGAATTTGGTTTTAAGGTATTGAAATCCTTCAGAATCCTAATTCAGTGTTTATACAAAGTTTTTCTGTTAGAATATATACTTGCTATAAAAATACTTGTCAAATGAAATTGAAACGAAATCAACTTAACATTTATATGTAATTCATATTGTATTTTATTATTCAATAAAATAAATTAATATTTTTTTTGTATACTAAACTAAAAGGTTATGGGCCCAGGCAAAATCAGATTTTTTCGCCGAATACCATAATTCCTTCGAGAAAGTTTAAAAAAGACAAAAATTTGGAATTAACGAATTCTAAAGATGGCTGTTGGACAAGCTGAAAATTTGAAGAGCTTGTTGGTTCGGAAAATTGGATGACATGGAGCTTTGCCATCGAAACCCAATTAAGGCTAGAAAGTTTATAGAAGTATATCCAGCGTGAACCAGAAAATTAAACCTGACGTGGATGAGAAAGCAAGATGCTGTATAATTTTAGCTTTGGATAAATCTTTGTAAGTATATGTCCGTGAATGCAAAAGGATGTTTGAACTATGGAAGACACTGAAGGATCTCTTCCAGGACCCGGGGTTAGATCGAAAAGTCGGTTTGTTACAGAAACTTTGTGCAATACAATTAGAAGACTGCTGTTCTATAGAGAATTATGTAACAACATCTCAAAAATTAGAATCAATCGGTTTTGTTGTGGATGATGAATGGTTGGGTTGTTTGCTGCTAAAAGGATTGCCAGAAATATATAGACCCATGATAATGTCATTAGGAAGTTGTGGTACAAAAATTACAGCAGATTCAATTAAAATGAAATTACTCCAAGACGTAAAAATTGAAGGTGCAAGTCATGCTTTTGTAAGTAAGAATGCATTTAAGAAGAAGCAAAAGAAAAAAAAGCCTAGAACGTAGATGCTTTGGTTGTAATGTATGTGAAAATAGTATGTACAAACTAAATACAAGATCCCAATTAGTATTTATTGCAAAGATAAATAATTCAGTGGAATTATGGCATAAACATTTTGCTCATTTATAAATATATATTACGACAGTCTGAAAATTTTAAAAAATGTTATGGTAACCGGATTAGACTTTAATATCAATGAATTTTGTAAGGAATTGTGTGAAGGTTGTGCTCAAGGTAAGCAAACAAAAACGAAATTTCCTAGTCGTGCAACAAAAGTTTTGTAAATAATACACACAGATGGCTGTGGACCTATGGAGGTAAAATCTCTTGTTGATAGCCGATACTTTATAATTTTTGTAGATGACTATACACGTAAAATTTTTCTATATTTCTTGAAAAATAAATCTGAAGCGTTTGAAAAATTCCAGGAATTTAAGTCTACGGTGGAAATCTTAAAGAAAGAAGAATAAAAATACTAAGAAGCGATAATGGCACTGAATATATCAACGAAAGGTTCAAAAATGCTTTGAAGAAATGGGGAATACAACATCAAATATCGGTTCCATATAATCCTGAACACAATGGATTAGCCGATAGAACATTGACGGAAAAGACAAGTTCAATGTTATATGATGCAGAACTTTCAAAGAAATTTTGGGCTGAGGCGATAAAATAATTACAAGTAGAGACGCTAAATTTAACGAAAACAAAAAAGGTTTTTATTTACTACAACCAAAGAACAAAGAATATTATTTTTTCAGTTACAAAGATATGTCAAAGAATAGTCTATCGGACAAACAGGAATATGAAGCTTCTAATAGCAGTTCATTATCATTTAGTTCCGTAAATGACAATGTAAGATGTAAGTCAAACCACTGTAAACGTAGAAGATGAATTAAGTCGTCAAAGTTAGTGTCAAATTATTGAAAACGATAATCCTAGTAATGATGATGCAGTGTAAGAATTTATCGCTAGAATAAATGAGACTTGTGAAAAAAGAAAAAGTAAATTGGAATTTTATAAGCTATTGTGCTAAGCTTCTGGAGTATGAACCTGAAAGCATTGAAGAAGCACTTTGCTCAAATGAAAAGGTCAAATGGCAAGAAGCTATTAATAGTGAATTGCTATCAATTGAAGGAATTAAAACATGGGAAATAGTTTCCAAACCAAAGAATTGTAATCTTATTAAAACCAAGTGGGTTTTTAAAAGGAAGAAAGAACAAGAGAAATCAATCCGTTACAAGGCCAGACTTGTTATCAAAGGATACACGCAAAAAAGACGAATTGATTATGAAGAGACATTTTCCCCTGTTGTGCGTTATACGTCTATACGTTACTGAATGGCATTTACCGCAAAACATGCTTTAAAAATAGAGCAGACGGATGCAGTTACAGCTTTTTTGCAAGGAGATTTAGTTGAAAATGTTTATGTTGAACCGCCATCAGTTGTCAAGGTACCAAGTGTATGTGTTTTAAAAGTTTAAAATGCTTTGTATGGACTCAAGTAAGCTAGCCATGTTTGGAATAACAAATTAAACGAAGCTTTGCAAAGATTTGGTATGAAACGTTCAGAATTTGATTTTCATATTGAAGGTAACAAAATTACAGTTATGGCACTTTTTTTCAATAAGACCAGCACTGAGTGGATAACCCCTACTCATGCAGTGCATTGTGCTGGTACTAGGAAAATAGGTTGTGTGAAGGAGGATAGATAGAGTAGTGTCGGTGGACGTTCGATTTAAATTTGGTCATTTCGTAAGTGGCAGAAAAAACATTATAATGCGTTGTGCGATTTACTGGACAATCAACTACAAAGGTATGAGCTCTACGAGAAATACGAGTACTACGTAAAAATATATGATTACTAGGAATTTGTTCCTTAATTTCGTCAGAACACATTCCGTTATAGTACCGATAGAACAATGAAACACGCCACATTGCGACGATGCTCTAATGATTCGATAGAATTGGCTACCCTACCGTCATTAATAAGAACCTTCGCCCTCTCCTGAAGCCGAGACACTTGAATGCTTCTTTCGACACTCGAAATATATGCTCGTTCCAACGAACGTAACAATGAATTCTTATTCCCAGAACATCAAGAGCATTTGATTCCTCAATATCTACATTACCCATAGATACAAATGACAACACACCACCACGTCTGTGTGTCAGAAAGCAACATTGGGTCTTGCCCGCATTAAAGTCGACCCTGTTTGCGCGACCCCACTTAGAGATTTTCGACAGGTCATTTGTAAGTGTGTCGTTCATTACGCCTTTTCGCCACAATCTCCAAAAAGCTCGGCCTATGATCAAATGAATATGAATGACAAATGTTGCTGTTATCTGCAAAAGAGTAGATAGGATTAGAAGTGAGAAAAAGAAAGCCATTAAGAAATATTAGAAATAGAGTTGGAGAAAGAACAGAGCCTTGCGGTACCTCTGAATTTATCCTGAACTCGTCAGATGAAATCCCGTCTATAACCACTCTTATAGTGCGATTTCTGAGAAAGCTCGATATGAATCGAGCTTTTTAATTTTCCATAATTTTCTCTGTTTTTGAGAAAATTTTGCACAACACACAAAGATCGTCCCAGTTTCTTCGCCATTCCACGCATACTCAATCCCTGCTCATGAAGTGCCACAATTTGTCCTTGTTCATAAGGTGACAAAGGTTTCCTGCGACCCACACCGCGCAGATATTTAAATTATAAATTATTACAAAAAAAAATAACAATTGTGATACCTTCTGCACTTATTTACATAACCTTAAATAAACATAACATAATGGTACACCTTTAAAAGCAAAACCGGCTTATTATTTACTTATTTGAACGTAGAATTTTTTTTAATAAGGTGACCATACATAAAATTTTATAGTTTGGATGAATTGAGCAAATATTAACATTATCGTTTTGAAGGTGTGCTTCAAAAGTTTAAGTCAATTTTATGAAATTTTTTAAAATAAAGTTTTTAGGAGAAGGAAAATATATCAACATAACATGTATCTATAGATCAAGAGGCGCATATTGATAATATGCTGAAAAGATTCGGAATGGAAAACTGTAATCCGTTTTCAACACCAATAGATATTAATCAAAAAATAACAAAAAAAAAGTAGGACAAGATGAAACTATGAAAAACGGACCATATCAACAGACAATTGGTAATTTGCTATTTGCAGCACAATGCTCTTCACCTTATATTTGTCAATCTGTAAATTTTTCAAGTAAATTTAATAACAATCCTTCAAGTTTTCATTGGAAATCTGTTAAACGTATATTTAAAACGGACTATCAGGTGATTTATAGGAAATTTTATTCCTAAACGTTTAGAGGTAATTGCATTAAAATCGGACAAGTCGTTTTCAAATTATGATGAAATATATTGACATAACTACCATATTTGCCACGATCATAAAAAAAATTGAGCCCGAAGGAAAAAACTGAAAACGGATTTGAATTCAGCGCAACAAAATCATTATATTTCAAATAGTTTTATTTAAAGGCGAGAAAATTTTTTGTTTTTTCGTAGACCAGTGTTATCAGTGGTATTGTATTAGATGTCGCCAGCCTACATAAATTATTGAGTCACAGTTGGGAAGTAGTTTAAAAGTAAAAATTCAAGAATCTATTAATAAAATATTTAAGAAAGCTAGTGAGCATAACGCTAGAAAATGTAGTAGGATTAAAAATTTTGCAGATATCTTTAACTTTTTGTTAATAAATTCAGAAGCGGTGGTCAGGGAAACTCACAAGACTCCCAAGACAAAACGAACGGTCGTGCGTAAGGAAGCAAAATGTCTGTTTCTTTCATCATCTGATAATGTGGATTTCAACGTAAGCAGTGACGAAGATACTGATAACACGTCACTTTGTGATGTGCGAATAAATACATAACAATTTATCCTAATATTAATAAATGTGTGTTGTAACCTTCGAAATATTTATAAATATTTGAATTTGCTTAACGATTTTAATAAAATAACAGCATTTTTTTTTTAATTTTCTCTTTTTCTTTATATTTTTCAATAAAAAGGAAAGTTTTTTGATTGATAATACCAAGACCACGTCCTTCCAAAGATACCAATATATTGTACTTCAACTCAGGGGTTTAATAGATTCCAGAAATGGCGTAATCCTGCCACACAGTGGACTATCTGTTACATTGAGTTAAAAGACAAAAAAATTATAAGTAGTGAAATTAATTATTCAACTTCACCATATTTCTTTTTAGAAATCGCTGGGACCATCAGTACTTTCTGCGATTTTTCTATTATTTCCTCCCGGCTGCTGAAATGCGTTCCTCGTAATGGTTTTTTAACTCGATTGCACGGAAAGAAGTCACAGGGTGAAAGAAGTCAGGTGAATTCGGTGGCTGTTGGATGGTATTTGTTGCATTTTTAATCAAAAAATTTCGAATAATGATAGCACTGTGCAACGATGCGTTATCATGGCGCAAAATCCACAAGTTTTCTGCCCACAATTCTGGTCTCTTTCGGCAAATAGCTTCACGCCAAAATAATACTCTTTTTTATTTACTGTCTGGCATTCTGACAAAAATTCATGATGCACCACACCGTTGTAATCCATGAGCATTGCCTTCTTTTTTGACTGAGAACGACGTGTTTTTTTGGTCTCGGTTCATTTGGTGAACGCCATTCACTTGACTGATAACTGGATTGCGTGTCGTACTCATAAACCCACGTTTCATCTCCAATAATGATCCTTTTGATTAATGTGGGATCGGATTCAGCCTCGCAAATCATGTCACGGTCAAAATTTTAATTAATCGCCAACACACATAGAGATAGATGTACTCATTTCTACGTAGCTTTTGTAAATGTCAGGCTATGACGCTAAGATTTAGCGTGAATATCAACAACAGATGTACTAACTTAACAAAAAACTCAAATCGGAACGATGGGACCGCCACACGGGCGTTATTCCGGGAACTTTTTAAATATGAATTACTGCGTTATCTTGCTGAAAGGTGAAAGTTTTGTCGGCATTTTGGGACAAATAAGGCAGCAAACGTTCAGACAGAATGCCCTCTAAACTATTCATTCGAGTGGAAGGAAAGTAGAGTTCCAGAGTTCCATGTGAGCTAAAGCTAACCTAAACCATCAAACTGCCACCGCAGAAATTCCGGTTGGAAAATAACAAGGGCTCCTTCCTTAAATCTCGCCAATAGCAATTGAAACCATCTGGTCCATCCAGGTTTAATTTTTTCTCATCAGAAAAAACTACCTACAAACTCAAAAATGTATACAATATCTTATAACCATTTTAAAAAATGTTTACCTGATGCCAATTAGTTGGCATGTTGTTTTTCGCAAACTCCTTACGCTTAATCTTATGCTGCTTAGTCAGACAAGAATTTTTTTAATTTTGTTCGAATAAGGTTTGGCTGGGTGTTGATAGCTCTTAGAATTGTGCTTTGTGAAGCTTGTAATTTCAATTCCTTTTTTATTGTTACCGCACTTTTCATGAAATTAGGCCTTTCGAGGCCTCTCGTGAAATTAGCTGAGTTTCACAGGAAGTCAGGGCATTTTTCTCTGTTTTTGAGAAAAATTTTTACAACACGCAAAGATCGCCCCAGTTTTTTCACCATTCCACGCATACTCAATCCCTGCTCATGAAGTGCCACAATTTGTCCTTGTTCATAAGCTGACAAAGGATTCCCGCGAAATAAAATAACAATTGTGATACCTTCTGATTAGATTAATTGCTTATTAATCACTGACCTTATCATTTTACGCATTGAATTTTGCACTTATTTATATAAATTTAAATAAACACAAAAACAATACTGGCTTATTATTCACTTATTTGAACGTAGAATTTTTTTTAATAAGGTGACCATACATAAAATTTTATAGTTTGGATGAATTGAGCAAATATTCAGGTGACCTTATCATTTTGAAGCACCTTAGTGCATCAAAAAAAATATATTGAATTGATATTCAAAGGTTATTTTGCTTGTTGCATACTTTAATCATTAGCTTTAAAGGTTTAAATTGAAAAGTAGTTGATCATTCAGTAAAGAATTCGTTAAAGAAATCCTCGTGGACATTTTTTTAATTTTTTTCAATCCTTATCGGAAGGAATGAATGAACGTAAGTTATTGTAATTTGTTTGCTACTTCGTTATTCGGACAAAAGCTTGCACAGCATTCCTAAAGCTATTTTGGGCTGTGCAGTCATCACAAAAATGTCTGATCTAGCATTCTGTGCACTTGCATAATTTCCTTCACAGATTGTAAAATTAAACAGATATAGTCTACTATAATAATCGGATTGGTCCGGGACACGCGGTTTTTTTTGGCAGTCATATATGAGCTTTAGGATAGATGGACCCTCTTCTTTTTTAAGCATTGAATAAACCGCATTCGATTTATTCCTATGCACTGCATATTGAGCCATTAATTCAACTTTCCTTGGTCCTGAAGTCATTTATTATTTTATTTGTGATTTAAAACGAATACATTGTAAACAAACGGCGTTTGTTTTAACTCGGTCCACAAAGTAGTCAGCCAGCGACCCTTGTAACGAAACATACAACGATATAGTTCTTAATTTAATTGGTAAATGGAACAAATCAGTTTTGCTACTAACTGCAATTTTAAAAAATACGGAAAAGGATATACATACATTAATACAATCAGTATATTTCTTCTCATAAACCGCCAAAATAAAATCAGAATCAATCAGAATCTCATATAAAATAAACATATCGAATATTTTTATGCCGTACGAAACTCCAGTTGTTAGGGTAATATATTTAAGTAATATTAAGTAATCAATAAATCAAAAACAGTTGATTTATGTACTCCAATAATATTGACCAATAGTTTTTTTTTCCTGTTAATAAAAAAAACACTAACATATAAGACGCTAAGAGCCATTATTATAACTTGCCGTTAGCTAAAGGTAGGACCGTTTCGGGCATATAATTTGTTTTTCATTATTATAAGTAAACTTTAAGCTCAAAGTGAACGTTATACTAAAGAGAAGACCATACTATCTTTAACTTTTAAAGTTAAGTTTAACTTTTAAAAGCAAGTCGTGTAGTTAAGAAAAGGAGAGAAAAAATTCCATACAATTCCGGCTAACATATTTCTAATTTGTATTAAGCCAATTTCATGAATTAATAAATTCATTCATGTTTACATTCTTCTCGAACTTGTTGTGGCTTTGTTATTATTTTACAAGCTTTGCTATACTTTGACCTTCCCCTCGTCTCGACCAATTTGTCAATGTTGGTTCATCGAAAACCGACTGGAGTGATATTGAAGAAGTTTAGAAGCCAGTTTTTAAGGCGCCATTTATTGTCAAGGGTATGGTTAAGCCGCACTAAAAGCACTGGCTTCATGTTCAATAAAATCACTGATAGTTAAGGAGTGCTTTATCTTCAACAGCTAGGTGTGGCAAACAGTTGCTTTTCCCAGTCCCTGGTCATTCCGGAGTCATTGGCAATAAAACTGCTGACTGACTCACGAGGGCAGGGTTATCGGCTTCAAGTCGAAGACATATGGGGCAGGACAAATGGTTACAGCCTTTCCCCTATAGATAAAGCAGAATTCATTTTTTGCATACCTTTGATAAATTGATGAAAATTAATTTCATATTATGAACCGCTGCTCTTATGTAGAAAGGTCATAACTTATATAATTTCAATCAATTGTACGGGAGAGATATTTGTGTGTAACGTATTTGAAACACTAAAAAACGTAAAGGCTTTTACGAGTTCAAGCCTTTCTTTCATATATATGTACATATTCTTATCATTTGATTTCTTTTTTCAAAGAATGAAAGAGGCACGTAGTTGCCAGTGCCTTGTTTGATTTGTCAAAAATTTTCTCTGGCACTGCCATACTTTTAAAAATGTTAACTCTATTTTGCTGGTAGAATGTAATAACGAAAATAATTTAAATGTGACTTTAAAGTTCACTTTAGTTAAAGTTACCCTTTACTAACTCGAACAAAAAGGGAAGTCGTAATAATGGCCCTAAAAATATATATTTTAAATGAAGTTGTTATGTTATTATTTGAAAATGTTTAACGATATTAAACTAATTTTCAAATTAAATGTTAGTAAATTTGATTTGTTTTCATCAGAAGTTTTTTTTTGGGACATTGTGTATGTATAATGGACATAAAAATACATAGATGTAAGTATATTCATATGCACAGACATATGTATCTACTTATATATGTCTTCAAATACATTAAACATATATACGAAGATTTCATATATTGTGTCCGAAGGTCGAACAATATACATATGTACATACATAATAAGTATCATATGTATGTACATGATGATGTACATTAGTATACTAAATTTGACCCAATTAAAAATACACGTAAAAAGAAAAAACGAGAATCCTTTTATCTTCTGTTCTACTTCACAAGTATTTGTTGTAGATAAATTTTCCATCCAAAAGGAAATCGTGTAAAATTTCTTCAGAAAGCTTAAGATATGCGATTGGATTTATTTTCATAGGAGAATTATGTTCCAAGTAAGAATTCGTTTTTAAGTTAAATACCAACAAATTAAATTTATCTTTTTTTTTTCATAGCTGGAAAGAAAATTCGACAGAATATTTATATTTACATACAAATGCACGTACATCGTATACCTAATAAATTTATGTATATATGCATATATCTGTTTTAAGATAATATACCTTTAAATATTTAGGAAAGTAGTCTAAAAGACACCAAATAATAATTTAACAGAATAATTGTAGTTTACAGGAGAACCACTATCTTGTTTACTTTTAAAAAAATTTGAACGAAATAACAGAACAGCAACAACAATAACGAGATACGAGAAAGGCGAAATAAGCGCAAAACAAACACGAAGAAAATGTTTATAAACAAGTAGGGCACTACTTGTACGATGCGGAAGAACCCATGACAATCGCAAAGTATGGAATCAAAGAAAGTGACCTGACGCCTAGCGAAAAAATAAAAAGCTAAAAGCCAATAATGCATTTACTCAGCTGGGCAAGCAGATACTGTCAATAGTTAAGGACATGCGCCCTTAACGAAACGGATGTGCTTATATTTTTAATAATGATAAGGTGAAAGAGAATGCATGTTTTGGTCTTTTCTTAAAGTTGACTAATTTTCTTTCAATGAGACACGAAAAGAAGAAGAGATATGTTTTAAATTGTGCAACAAACAAAACCTCATTTCACCTTTTTCCATTTTATCTTAGTTTTTTTCGTTTTTTCTATCGAGTCTAATAGCAATTATTATAATACGACCGTAGATGCATACACACATATATCCCTTTTATTTTCCTTTCTAGTAGAAAAACGAACGCAAAATTTATGAGTAATTAAAATAACAGCAAAAAACAACATTTTCAATGTACATACATACATACATATTTGTATGTGTGTATGAACATGTATTTAAATACATATGTAGATTTACATATAGTAAATGTACATAATAGCTAGCAAACGTGAAAACACAATATTTCGTTAAATCAGCATAAATATATATAAGTATGTAATTAATATATATGTGTATATAAAGGCTATTATGTACATACATATATGTATATGTATGTACGTATGTATGTATTTTCTTTTCGAATTTTCAGATTTTGTTTTTGTTATTTATTTATTTGTTTTCTTTTTTAATTGTCGCTATTTTTACATTATAAGATTTTTATTGTATTTATTTGCCATTTTGCCTTTTTTACATATTTTGCTTTGAACAGAAAATGAAAAATCAAAGGGGCATTTTCACGACGACCACCGATAGCAATGTTTACGAATTAAAAAAAAAAAAAAAAAAAAAAAAAACAGCCAGTTCTGAAGGCTGACTGCCTAACGATGAAAAACATTAACGAACAACATACGACGAACAGAAAAAAGCACGAAAATCCGTTTGAGAAAACATCGCTCGCTGTAAAACGTGTGGTTAAAGTTAGTGTGTATCTATATGGGCGAAAATTCAAAAAACACACACATTTATTCACATTGTATAATTATTTCTTATATGCATTTAATTATATGTAAATGTTAAAATACTTTGTATATGAATTTAATGTAGAATTTTATTAATTTTTTTCTTTAGAATTTTTAACAATTTTTGTTTATTTTTATCGCTGTAATCAACATTGATTCCACTTAGTATTGTAACTTTTATAACTTTTCACATATTTTTAAAACGCAACATCGAAGTTAATTGTTTTTTCTCTTTATCACATTAATAAAGAAAATAAAAACATTATCATTTGCAAAATCGTATTTCTTTAAAATTTTACTTGAAAACGAACATTTTTACACTTTTTAGCCTTTATTCTATTCATCAAAAAAATTTTCAATTTATATTTTCTTTATTTTTGGTTGGAACTACTTTTTTGATGTTCTCTTTCGACCGTACACGACGACAACGATTTGATATCCACGTATCTATAGTAGACATTATAGGAAAACGTATAAATTGATACTGGGCCAAGTATTTCTGGGTTGATTTCGTTCTTGTGCCACTAAATTGATTTTTAACACGAAAAAATCATTGTGTGCTCTCATTGCCCATCATCATCGTGAAAACATTGTCATAAACAAAAGTACACAAACAATAAAACATTATAAGTGGTACATTTTAAGGTTATTTTTTCTCTTTCCTTTTTTCTCTCTTGTTGTCTTTTTCTCTTTATAAAACGTTAGAACTATATACATATATACATATATTCACATATAAAGTTGAGTATTTATTAATAATATATGAAATAAAAATCTGAAAAATAGTACAATGTTATGATGGCCCCGTCTTAAATATCTTGTGTTATTCCTTGTTCTTACAAACAATATATAAACAAAACAACAGTAACAACAACGATCAAATAAACAGACAATCACCACATACATATATACATATATACAAGCAACATTTGCATCTTCTATTCTATTTGTAGGGATCGTCTGTCTTATTGTGCGTAAAAGCTTAACTAGAACAGGTAAAGGTAATTATCAATTCGTTATAAAGTCGGATTTTTGTTGTAATCACAGGCACTATTTTGCTTATTGAGACATTGTTGTCGTAGCAGTGTAGTAGTTTTTGGGGTAGTCGAATATACAGCGAAAGCTAAGGGATGACACACACACACACACACACACACACACACACACACGACATTCAAAAATATTCATTGCACTCGGATTCTCTTGCTTATTATCTGCGCAAACGTATTCATATAAAAATACAATTTTAATCCATTAAGTTTTATAAGAACCTTAAAATTTTCTTTCTTTCTCTTGTGAACGTCGAAAAAAATATACGGTTACTCACTAAAGTAAGTAAACAACTATTCAATCTATATACATATTTTTAATAATTGTCTATAAATTCATTTAAACAAAAAATTTTTGCTTAGTATTGTACAAAATAAAAAATTAACACTATTCTTGTGGATTTAATTTGTGCAAATAAAAAATTTCCAGCTCTGTGATGCATGACTTGGTGGATTCGATGCATTTACGATTTCAAGAAGGTATAACAAATAGAGTTTATCATATCAAATAATTAATTGGCAATTTTTTTTCTAATTTTTCTGTTAAAAACCATAATGTGTTACCTATTATTGACTTACTTTTGTGATGTTAATTGAGGAAATTTTATTGTTTTCTTTATACAAATTAAACAAATACCAAAAAATGTAACTTTTTTTATTAATACTGTTAACTGCCTTTAATTCTACAAAACTAAACTAATTTTTTTTTTTTTGAATTAATTTATAGACTTTTATTAAAGAAATATATAGATTGAATAGTTGTTTACTTACTTTAGTGATTAACTGTATAATCCGATAAAAATATCCCCTTTTTCCCCATAAATACTTATACTTTTTAGCAAAAGAGCAAGGAAAAATAGAATAAGAGAGAATATGATGAAGAGTAAACGGTTTATTAAAATGTGAAACATTACTGTTGTAATTGTCAATTTATCGCCAACTTGACGATTTCAGGTACTAAACACATGTTGTCTATCTTACCAATGAAAAATTTATAAAAATTTATAAAGTATATTTAGATAAATAAAGCCTCTAAAAATTTGTCCATTAAATCATTTTTTAAGTATTTGAAATAAAATATTAGGGGAGATCACTCTTTGTTGCAAACTGGTGTTGCAAGTCTTGTATAAGCTATATTTTACTACGCCACAACAACAAAATTACATGATAAGGACATTAGCATATGCAAAATTATATGCATTTCAACACAAAAAATCTTTGCAGTCTGGAAAATTCAAAAGTTTGCAATACTTAAACTGCTGTGTTTTTGGTTTTGTTTATACAGGACATAACTATTTGTGCACCACATACAGGGAGTGTCACCCAAAATCCTACAGCACTATCTGTCGTATAACTTTAAATTAAACAAGCAATATAAATTTATTATACTAGAAGTTAAAAGACACATTAATAAATAGAACAAAAATAAGTATATAAAAAAATTAAATTCTTTAAAACAGTATTGACAAAAATTAAAAAAAATATCGCAAAATTCGTGCTTTATCTCAATCGTACATTTATATAAACTTATAATTAAAGCATAAAAAATAAAATAATATTAATACTAACTTATAATTAAACCATAAAAAATAAATTAATACTAATTTGAAATAATTTTAATATATATTTTTTTTTGGTATTCTTTGCTACTTTTTAGGGCCTTCTTGGCATGGACCCCACAAGATTTTTGCACGTTTAAAGAGTTATTTTATTCGATTCTTCTTGAAGTGCTTTCCGTAGGACCCTTACGTTAGACGTCCGTATTCCCTAATTTTTTTGTCTGGTATTTTCCACAGATATCTATAACGTTCATAATAGATGGCTGGAATGGCGTTTGATTTACCTTTAGACAGTTATATAGCGTCTAGAGCCGACCAACATGGAAAGATTGCTTTAAATCTTTATCGACGTACGACGTACTAATTTTTTCTCACTTTTTTAAATTATGCTTTAAAACACTCATATGGACACATTTATACATATTGCCTCCAACAAATACTAAGTTACCCACTCCAGCAGCTGATATATGTATCGGCTTATATTTAGAATCTGGCAATACTTATGTCATTCAATTCTGTCACAAAATTCAGTATGTTATCTCCATGAACGCAATTAATCGATTTGCGCTTGAGCAACGTTGGGATTTATTGGAAATTTATTTCCAAAACAAAGACAATTGGTCGGCAATTTGGTCGCAGAGAAGAACCAACAGTGCCCGGTATACGCAAGTTTATTGCTAAAGTTCGTAAAACTGGTTTCATTGTTGATGCTCCAAGGCGTAAGCGTACTCGTCCAGTGCGTACACCCGAAAAATCGAAGCTGTGGCAGAGTGTGCTTGATAATCCTTACAAAGTTCAATTGGTCCAAAAGTCGAAGTCGCTTTACCATCCGCAACCTTTTCGCTTCGCTAGATGGTCCAACGAGAAACTGCACGATGATGTCGATTTCGCCCAAAAAAATTCATCCTTTCGAATGAAGCTCATTTTCATCTTGGTCTGCTTGCTGCGGTTTGTGGAGCTGAGGCACCATTGGCCCATACTTCTTTGAAAATGAGGACGGCGCAACTATTACGGTCAATGGTGACACATATCGCACCATGATAACCGATTTTTTGTTCTCACTCTTCATGGCATTGCCACACATCTCAAGCCACAATCGGTTTATACGTCAAACGTTTGATGGCTGTTTAATTAGATAATGGTGATGTCAATTGGCATCAAGAAGCTGTAATTTGACATTGTTGAATTATTTCTGTGGGGCGCCGTTAGAGACGAGTGTTATGCCGACAAACCAGAGATAATTGCGCATTTAAAGGCCAACATTCGTAATGCCACTGCCGAGATACGACCCCTTACACTGGAAAAAGTTCTCGAAAATTCTTCCGATCGTTTGGGGCCAGACGCGGCAGCTATGTGAATAAAATAATATTCAATTTCTAACCGGAACAATTGTACTTCATAACAAAAAAAATAAATTTGGCAATATTTAAAACCCTTTTTTATTGCATTATTAAATTTAAACTTTTAAATGGCCCACCCGATACAACCCTAAACTAAACACCATAGTTCACAGTTGATCGTAAGTAGGCATTATCCACGCCATTTGTTTTCCATTAGAACAAAATATATTAATGTAAGACTTTCCAATGAATATTACATCGTTCCAGAATTTGGTTGGTTACACTGGTCTACAGCAAAAAAAGCTATTTGGTGGTACTTGCATTATAATCGGTCAAGTAGTTTTCAGTTCATAATGAAATATATTGACATAACTACCATATTTTGGGCCAAAAATTGACCATTTAAAGAATAGTCTTCCAAGTCTATTTTGGTCACTAATAATGATAGATATTATGATGGAGGAATTATACGCGCTTATTTCCTTCTCCAAATATACTTTCAATTCGTCGACTAATTTTATGGCTAAAAGCTGGGATTTTGCTTTATTTTTCTGATTATCTAGCGCTCAT
This sequence comes from Wohlfahrtia magnifica, assembly GCA_023159175.1. Lineage (NCBI taxonomy): Eukaryota > Metazoa > Arthropoda > Insecta > Diptera > Sarcophagidae > Wohlfahrtia > Wohlfahrtia magnifica. The sequence continues at coordinate 1,105,690 of JAKWBJ010000162.1, read as the reverse complement.
CATTATAAATTAACTGTAATTTAAAACAGTTCTTAGTTTTATTTGTTATACGATTTTGCTTTTCGTATCTTTAAATTAATTATTAAATTATTTCCGATATTTGGGATAACAGTTTTCCTTTTGCTCTCATTTTCACTGTTCGGTTTAATTTTTTACGTTTTTCACCAAAACTCTTTTGAAATGCAAATAAGTTTAATAAAAACTTTAGATAAAAAATCTATTAACATTAAATTACACTGAAAATTTACTTTACTTAATTACCCTTCATGTGATGTTCGGGACGCATTGAATTTTGCACTTATTTACATAAATTTAAATAAACCTAATATAGCGGTACATCTCTAAGAGCAAAACCGGCTAATTATTCACTTATTTGAACGTAGAATTTTTTTAATAAGGTGACCATACAAAACATTTTATAGCACTCTTATATAATTATTTTATTAAACAGAGAGAAAATAATTAAGAATACAAATTTGTTATTGCTCGTGAAAAGGTTACGAGCAGTGGTGCACAAAACTGTATAAATTTTTAATTAATTTTAATTAAAACTAAACACAAGATTTATTTTATTTTTACTACAATCCACGAACTTATAAATAAACGTAGGTAAAAACTTAACAATATTTAAAAAGGGCAATTTTATTTATTGATTTTTCTTTGTGGTCCATTAGCTACACACATTTCATTGGAAAATGAGAGATGGCCGGAGTATCACATTATATGTGGTAAGTACTCCAAGGGGTCCCTAATGAAACTGTGCTAGTGGTATTCCCGAAGTAATTTTGTTAGTGGAGACATCCTCCCAAGAATTTTCAAACTTTTCAAAAAATTGATTTTTTGGAACTTGTTTTTCTTAAATCAGGTAATTATTTCAAACATACCACTATACAGACTCTGTACAAGACCCTTTTGCCCAGCATGTGAATATAGTGGTACTTGTGTACACTTCCATATTTTAGAGAAAAGCCCACTCATCCTCCCAAGAATTTACAGATTTTTCAATAAGGCGACTTTTTAAAATTCCATTTTCTCAAATCCGTTAATTTTTCCAGACATACCGCTAACCATTTGTATATAATAGCATATGAGAGCAGCTTCTTATTTTCCCGCAATGTTCATTTATCCTCTGAAGATATTTTACATTTTGTATATAATCACTGTTAAAACCTTAACAGTAAGTACTCTGTTAACCTAATATTTGAGCATGTCAAAATATATGATTGGTGTCTCCGCTTTTCAAATTCGAATTTATCTTCACACACATGATAGAAATTTATAACAGTTTCAAATTACAAAAAGGAAATCCCACAAAACTACATACATACACTAGTCAGAAAAAGTGTGCGTACAAAACTTTTTTTTCAATCAGGACTTTGTATTTCCACGAATTTGCAACAAAGCTTAAACTTTTTGGTCTTGTAATATGTCATATATCCCCGTAATTTATTATAACTAAAATTTGTATTTGAAAAGAAAGTAGTTTCATTGTAAGGCAACATATTTAAAAAAATGTTTGTTTACTCGGAAAAAGTCTGCGTACACGTAAAATTATTTTGAGAGAAAAGATATATATCATCAACTCTGTGCGACAAGATCCCAAAATAATAGTCTCAAAAGTGTCTGAAAGCATTAATTTAAAATTGAACAGGGGTATATGTGATGATAATTTCAGAAATATCTTAAATCGAAACGGTTTTTATGTTCGTATAGAACGTAAGAAGCCTTTAATTTATTAAAAAGAGTCAAATAAGAATGTTATTCGGTAGAGAGCTGTTGAATAAACCATTAGAATTATGGAAAAGGGTTATATTTTTTGATGAGAGTATTACATTTTAATAATAAAAAGTCGCCAATTCTGTGGAGAAAATCCTGTACAGCACTACATAAATCTAATTAGTGCGACACGGTCATACACGGTGGTGGAGGTGTAAAGGTGTAATGTGCCGACTAATGGGGTATACAATTTACAGGTTATTGAATCCACTGCGGCACTGGCTGCCTTTGGAGCTATCACCATTGTTTTTATTGACGGCACAATGGATAAAAATATGTTTTTAAGCATAATAAAAGATAATTTCTTGCAAAGTGCCAATGCTGTGGGTATACGACATCATTTTCGGTATTATCAGAATTATGACCCGAACACAAATTAAGGATTTTGCAGTCATGGTTGATATGGAACTAACCAAACCTCATGAATGCTCCTTAAATATTCTCTCATTAAACGTGATAGAAAATTTGTGGACAATTTTGGACTTGGGAATACCGAAGAAGCAGATTAGCAATCAGAATGATTTATAAGCTGTACCGGTCAAAGAGTAGAGCAAGACCCTCCTCGAAACTACCCAAAAAATGGTTACATCGACGGAAAACCGTCTTAAAGGTGTAATTAAACAAAAAGAAAATACTACACCATGTTCCATATACGTTTTTTCTAAGACTTCTGACAATACACGAAATAAACTGTGACTTGAATTTTTCATATATTTTAAATTTTCTTAAAATTACTTTTACAAATATTTAAAAACACTAACACATAATTGTATTTATTTAAAGAAGTATTTTTTAAAAAATTGTGCGTTTAAATCTTTTTGATATCATCCTTAGTTTCGATGCTGCACACGTTCAAAATTAAATTTTCAATGCACATGAAATAAGCTGTAAGCCACTGTAAATATCTACACTAAAAAGTGCAGCTAGAGCTGCTATCAGACGACATGTATTTTACATATGTACTCTCACTTTTTTTATCCATATGTAATTCCGTATCTTTGTTAATTTAATTTAATTTTTTTGTACAATACATATTATTTTTTCCCAACAATTTTATTTTAAAACAAAAGAGCTGTTTTGTTTGTGTGTACATAGTCACATGAAAATAGAGCATGCTCTAATAGAAAAATACGTATGTATTTCTACATGTATTTTACACAAACAATGTTTCATATGTATCAGACGATTTGCACAACCTTTACAGATGGAAAAATTGACAGTACATATGTAAAATACATGTCATCTGCTAGCGGCTTAATGTTGTATAGTTTGAGTCAGCTAATTTGGTATGATGTATCGCATTACCTTAAAAAACAGAATGTTGAAAAAAGGTATAATAAAAAAATGGGTAACAGAGAATATAACAGCCAATCCGAAATCAGACCGCTAGCATTGTCTAGCTGTCAAAAATTCTCATGCCCATACAAATTGTATGAAGCAAACTATAAAAGCGCAATGTCAATGCTTTGCAATTGGAAAAACCAATTATGACAACGCGTTAGGAAGTGAAGTTAGCTGCGGAGAAAAAAATTAAAGAAAAAAAGATAAAAGTAGTGCCATTTTAGCTGTATACGCACCAAACCTAGCGTTTTAGTAACTTTTTAATTCCAATTTAATGATTTTTTGTTTAAAAGTTATTTAGTGATTTTTTGTTTAAAAGTTAAGTTAACATTATTCTTCATGATACAGTTTTAACGATTTTATTTAGGTATACAATTTAGCGTCAACGCTAGACAAATGTCAACACAATGCTCAACGCTCTAATTTAGGTTTGGCTATTATATCCTCTCTACTTTCGAGATGGTGAAATGGATATTCAATTGGCGCCCAAAACATTTGATGTATCCCACACAACTCAACAAAGAAGTGTAAGAAGCGATAAGGCCATTGAAGAACTTTTGGGAAGTAATGTTGGTCGACCTCCAACATTCAGTGTAAAATAGAAAATTATTTGGTCACATATGTATTTAGTGAAAAGTTTATGTAGAAAAATAAATATGAAATAAATCAAAACCTCACACATTTATTCATAGTTAAGTTCTTTCAAAAAAAAAAAAAATAATAATAAATAAATAAAAGCATAAAATTAATCCATTATATAAAAGAATCCGCATCCAGCATGTTCTCAATGACAGCTCCAATGACATTTTTCTATACATTTTTTGATACTGTCCAGAAATTATCCATTGGACCGGGATAAGGCCTTTATGCTGACCAATTCATCGCCCGAATTTTTTGGTGCGACAGCTATTCTTTCCTAGTTTTAGCAGCATGTCTTCGATCCCCTCTAACTGAAAGATTACTTCTTTTTTTCGGTAAGGGCTTATGTTTTCAAAAATAGTTTCTTGGCACCAAAACTTGCTACAGAACTAATAAATCACTCTTTATTGTAGAAAATCAGAGCATATATAACCGGTGATTTTTTTTGTTTAGTTTTTGAGTATAAAAAAAGATTCGCGACATGTGGAAATGCCAAGAATGCTCAGTAGAGTTTTCCATTTCACCATGAATAGACAACCAAACAAACAACACCTGCAGATTATTGAATTTTATTATCAAAACTCGCGATGTGTAGGAAACGTGTTTCTATCGAATAATTATCTTTAGCTACGGAATTCATTTTGGAATCAACGAATACGTAACAAACAGAATTGCCAAGTTTGGTGTGAAGAACAGCCAAATGCAGTTCTAGAACTGCCAATGCACCCTAAAAGATGTACTGTTTGGTGCGGTTTGTGGGCCTGCAACATCATTGGATGGTTTTTGTTTCTATACTTTCAAAACCTCATACTAATTAAAGCACTCTAGACGAAAATCTTGCTACTAGACGTAAATCTTGCTGATGAATATCGAATTTAATATCTTTATGAAAAGGACAAATGTATGTACATATCAGCGTTGCCACACAAAAAATTGGCTTCCTATCAAAAATTTTCTAAAATTCTACAAAAACCGTTCACAGACTACCAAAAATTTATTTATTTTTTAAATAAAATTAAAATTTCTGTTTAGTTATACATATATAGTAATAATAATAACAAACTCCAGTTTTTAACATGAAAATATACATAAAGTAACAACAAACATAAAAGCAAAATTTCATTTAAAATAACAAAAGGATGTACATATGTATGTCTATTAGGATGTGACAAATTTTATGGATGAAAAAAAAAATACTGAAAAGTCGTATAGCAAAAAAAAATCTACGCGATATTCTGAGAAACTTTTCAGAAGAAACCATAGGTCTAAAATCAAATCCTATTCTGTGCATATCGACTTAAAGATTTTGTGTTTCCATTATTCTATTAACTGTATACGTGTATTGAAAACACTATCACGTAATTCAAAAAATACAAAATGCTAATAAAATATTGTATTTTTCTTCCGAATTTAACATTTTATGTCATGAATGCAATCAAAATAAGTTGCTGAATACATTTAGAATACAATGTAAGAAAGACTGATAGAAATTTATTTAAAACAAACGAAACAAATAAAATAGAAGTGCTCTCTATTACTGAAAGGAAGCTAAATCAGTTTTTTTTAATCTTTTTCGCTCTCCGTTCTCGGTAATCTGGTCCGACTTTCTATAGTCACTACCATAATAACATAATCTCTATAACTCGTCGTGAAACAGTGGTAGACAGTTGCACACATCGTTCAGTAGCAGTGGTAACATTATTGAAAGTTGTTGTTAATTCAATTCAAAGTTACTTCTTTTAAATAAGAGGAAAATTTTACCATAACTAAAAAATTTGCTACAGGAGGAAAAACTACCACAAATGTAAAAAATTGGAACAAACCAACCAAAATACCAAACTGTTTTTAAAAAAACGAAAAACTTCCAAGTTTGGTCCAATCGGACCAAAGCGGCAACGCTGGTACATTATTAAATCAAATATGAGCCGTTTTGATAGACATCTTGTTGCAACAGATCCAATTGCGTTTTGCAGGCCTCTACGGAAAATAAATTTACACTATTAAGAGAGTTCTACAGAGATCGGAGCAAATAAAAATCTGAAGACGTAAGGTCAGGGTTATATGGTGGATGCGTCAAAACTTCGTAACCAAGCTCTTTCAGTTTCTGCCGGGTTTCTGAGTGGTCTGGCGTTGCATGATTGAACACAAAACCTTTTCGTTTGATCAATTCTGGCCGTTTTAATTGAATTGCTGTGATCAGAATCAATCGTCTGACCAGATTTTAGAAGCTCATAATAAACAATTTCCTTCCAATCTCACCAGACACACAGCATTAGCTACTTAGTTGTATAATCTGGCATTGCCACCGCCTGTGAATCTTAGTATATTATTGCCGTACACGACCAACTTTTTATCGCCCGCAATCATTCGGACGTATCAAACAAGCTACGGTGTGGCCTGATACAATTAATATTATCGGCGATATTAAGTTTTAGTCATCTACCGACAATTTGTGACCAAAGTTTTTCGAACGTCGATATTTTTGACTGCAAGATTTTTTTCAAATTAAGATATTCTATAAATGTTAAGAATTTTGCAATGCTGAATCTGGCAACCCTAATGTAGTATGTATTTGTTGTGTTTAAGCTGATGCTGTGCCGGTGTGGTATAGTAGGTAAGACACCCGCCTATCAACCAAGAGGTCTTCGGATCGATACCAGGCCATATCATCTGATAATTTTCAACAGCGATATCACCTCATAGCACTGCTAGCGATTGGGTATGAGTATTTACACTAATAATAACTTCTCTAACTAATGCATATGTCGTTCGGAGCCGGCGTTAAATTGTAGGTCCCTTTCAATGAGTCTAAAAATAGATCTGGTGGAACTCATTGATTGAGAGAAGTCCCCTTGTTATACTTGGGATGTCGCCTAAATTATGTATGTATGTATGTATGTATGTAAGCTGATTTCAAAAAAAAAAAATAATCGAATAAATGGAATTAATTCGACATGAGTTGTATTTTATGCTGCTATAATTTTCCACACCAGTAAAAGTATAAATAAACTTTTTTTCTGATATAAAAAGGAAAAGAGCGGTTCCTAATTCTGATGCTACTTTATCATATCTTCTTCAACCGATGGCGGTACGTATGTTGAATCATCGAGATGCATTGTTGGCATTGATGACATAACCGCTGCTCCTTGCTCTTCATTTTAATCTTCTCCGATTATGTTGATCGTGCATAAACTCTTTGAGACGTTCTGGAACCAATCCGCATGTACATACAGACGCCTTCAAATCACATTTACATTTCCCAATGTAAAAATTATTTTTCAGAGATTTACAAACTCTGGAAATGGATTATAGTATCTTTGCTTGATATTTGTTGAGCAATCTATTCAATTTAATCAATACAATATTTTTCTTCATTATTTCCATACCAAGTTTTTTCAAAATTCCAATCAGCTTATTTGCTACTTGAGTTGTGAATGATTTATAGGAAAACTTTTTTTGTTATTTTTTAGCACGTTCGATCAGCTCGGTTGGTAAATTAAGATTAGTCAAATCAGAACACGCACTAAAAAGAGTAACATATGCCTGGGTATATGACTCATTGGGTTTTCGATAGTTGCTGATGTTGTTGTTGCTTCATCTTGCGGTGTAGAGGATGGCGGAATCATTTCGCTGAAAAAATAAAAAACAATACTTAAAATTCAATATAGTTTAATTTAAGCCAAAGATCATAATCAAGAGTTTTAAGAATTTTTTAGTTAACACTCACCTTGGAAAAATATTCAAAACGCCAGCACAGCACAATAAAATATGTCACAAAATATATCAAATATATATTTTAAAATGTGTGTGAAGTTAAATATGAAAGTTAAATACGTTTTTCTTAACATAACAAAAACTTGTGTAAGTTAACAGAATATGTGTGAAGATAAATACGAATATGAAATTTTTCTGTTAAGATCACAAAGACTGTTATGTTAACATTAGTTCCACAATTGTGGATTATAAAACATAATTTGGTATAAAAACATAATTTGGCATAAAAATAACCAAAACAAGGTAAAGGATTGTAAAAATTAAAAAAATATAATTAGAGAGATACAGTAATAATAACAAATGAATTTTATTTCTTGTAGCTGGTAATTACATTTAAAGCAATCGTCCACCAAAAAATATGAAAAATCGGACCTAACATGCAATTGTGGGGGAATCGGACCTGGTGGGCTTTAGCCAAGGTATCAAGGCTTCAGGGCCAGTTTTCCTTTTTGGGCTGCAAAGTACCAGATCGGAGATATATAGACCGTAGCTAACTTTTATTTTTCATTTTTACCGTATATATATGTCGTTCATGAAAAATCGGACCTAAGATGCAATTGTGGGGGAATCGGACCTGGTGGGCTTTATAGCCAAGGTATCAAGGCTTCAGGGCCAGTTTTCCTTTTTGGGCTGCAAAGTACCAGATCGGAGATATATAGACCGTAGCTAACCTTTTAGTTTTTCCATTTTTCCCCCACCGTCCAGCCAATTTAATTCAATGCTATTATAGTAAACCAAAAATTGACCTAATGAGAATTAAGAAATATTGTTTCAAATTTCTGTAATTCTTTACCTTTGTTTATTTATTTTTATTCAAATTTATATTTTATAATCCACAATTGTGGAAGTAATGCTAAAATAGAAGTCTCTGTTAACTTAACAGAAAAATTTCATATTCGTATTTATCTTCACACATATTCTGTTAACTTACACAAGTTTTTGTTATGTTAAGAAAAACATATTTAACTTTCGTATTTAACTTCACACACATTATTTTAAATATGTTGGAAGGTTTAAAAATTTTTTTTAAATTTTTTTAACTTTTTTTTAAACTTTCGTCTTTTTAAATACTTTCTTTTTCTTTATTGTTTTTTTTACATTTCACTTCTTTACATTTATGTTGAGTCTTTTAAAATACTAAGTCTCAATAACACAATATAACTACATTGGGTTTTCAAAATTGCTTTTTGCCTGAATGGGGGGGTCGGTCTAACACTTAGACTCGATTGTGGTACTTTAAATGGGTCAAAGTGTAATTTTTCAAAATTTGAAATTTGATATATATATATATATATATATATATATATATATATATATATATATATATATATATATATATATGAATCGCCCAAGTTACAAGGATAATCGTATTCTATGGATCAAAATAAGAAACTTTGCCCAAGGAACCATACCTCTAAAATGAATTCTGATGTTCCATATTTTGACCCATATATACCTATATATATATTTAGTTATTTAAATCGATCAATATTTTCCGCCTTAATTTTGAAGTAATCTTTGCATTTATATTGTAGTAAAATTAAGAAATAGCGCCGTTTCTTTCTCATAGTATATTTGCCGCAAACATAACAAAATAATTTCGGCACATTTTTCTTTTTTTTAATTATTAGCTGATTAAGATCGATTGTGCATAAATATAACTTTTCTAAGCACGAGAGAACACATTGGAATTTCTCTCAACTTTATGTATGTATATATCAGAGAGAGGTTTCGAGTATCAACTTCTGACATCACATCAACACAATATAACCGATATGTGCAATAAAGACAAAAAGTTTATTTTGAAAATATAAAAACTACCTGTTCAAGAAAAAACCCAGAATGGGTTTCTTAATGCAAACATGTTTATTATAGACTATTCAGAAGAACCGTAAGAACTATTGTAGGTACCTTTATTTTATTGGGAATAAAATAAGTATTTACCCATCGATTTTCATAACTATAGTTTATTTTAGTTTTATTATATGCAGCTTTATGAATGAATAGTGAAACTGGTAAATATTTGCTGCTTTCTATTTTTTGTGAATTTTTAGAAATCAAAAATTTTATAATAAAAAAAAATTAAAATTTGTTATAATTTGTTTCTCAATAAGTCCAAAAATATTGGTTATATTTAAAAATAATGCTAGAATGATTTAAAGATGGTATAATTTGAAATTTTTTAACATATGGCATAACGAAATCGAATAAATCATTTCTAAGTTATCATAAGATGTAGCAGCTTCTTCAAAATCTGACATCTTAGAAACAAAAATTCTAAAAAAAAACTTATCCATAGAATCTGAAATTTTGATGATTTTTGAAGTTAGGAAATCATAGCGCATCAAAAAATTATATTGAATAACAAAGGTATTATTGCTTGTTGCATAGTGTATTTTTTTACGAACGTTTCTACATATCCATATATGTTTTTACTAGGTCGACATATATTCTGGATATTTTTGCTGAGGTTTTGTACTACCTAAAAAATACTCTGGAAATACATTATTCATTGTAATTACCACCACCAGGCTTCGGCTAATCTATATGTAGTCTAAAAGCTGTTATACATTTTTTTGAATTAGTTTTTAACAATTGCTTGAGAAAAACACAGATATATTCCTCAAGACTACTTAAACGAAATATATATCAATTCAAAGGTCTGTATATCTCCTAACTAAATCCGCCGAGAAACTTAAAATTGGATAATGTTCAAATAAGTTATTTTTCATAAGTTAATAAAGGTACGAAAAACCGGGTTTTTATCCGTACTTTAAGATTTTGGAGGTTTTTCAAAAATTTCAAACACAAGTTCTTGCTGTACTTGACAGCACCTATCAGAAAAATAGCATCACATCCGAGGTGTTTATTTGTGGCTCCGTGTTATTTACTTGTATAAAACAAAACAAAAATTATAATAAAGCAGGTTTGAAATTTCAAAAGTGTTCTTGTGGGCAGCGTTTGGCAGAACGAAGTTACTATATATGTATGTCTAGCTGGAAACTAGACACTTTGGACTAAATAACAAATATAATAATATACCTGCCAACCCTTGCCGGAAAAAGATTAGTCTTGAAAAATTAAATTTCAATTATTTTAATAAGAAAAAATTCCATTTTTTAATTGCTCCTACAGCCGTTGTATTATTTGAATTTATGTAGTTTGTTTTCATTTTATAAATTTTTCATTTTTCATGTTTAAGTTTAGGGGAATTTATTTTGAGAAGAGTTTTACGAGAACTTCAACGTAGTTTAAATTAACGTTAGTATACCAGTGTTGGTATATATTGGTAGAATATTTTTCGTTTAGTAGGATGGTTGGCTAAATAGAATTTTGGTGGAATTTTGCAAAAGTTTGAAAATTTAAAAAAATTACTATTATGTATATTCAAATTGTTAATTGTTAAAAGAAACATAAACAGTAAAAACAAAAACGACAGGAATAAATATAATGATAAAATAAAGTCTATATCCTCGTTTTTTACAATTTAATTTCAATTTTAGTTTTTTAAAATAAGATAATATTGAACATTTTATGTTTGCTTTAAATTGTACTTACTCTCTATACACATATACATAAACAAAAATAAGTTGTCCTTATTCGTCATTTTATAACTTGAGAACCATTTAGGCGATTTACAAGCCAATACATGCGTTGAAAAGGTGTACCTTAAGTTGCGCCTTTTTTTCAACCTGTGAAATTGTATCGTAACTCCCACTAGAAATGTTCTACCCATCAAAAAACTGTGTTTCGCAAAAAATAAGGCTGATCACATATCGTGAAGGCCTAGCTCATCCGACCTTAAATTGTTATAAAATGACAATGTATATTAAATTTTCCCATGTGTTTATTTCGAGTTAAACTAATGTAATACGCTTTAGTTTTCCAAAATATATCATAATAATATAGGAATCCGAATTCATCAAATGAATTAAAGGCGGCCCAAAGGGGGGAAGGGGCTATTTATTTACCCGTCGCACCAAAAGGTAGACTTTTATAATTGTTTAAAGAATTCTCGAAATATTGACTTGTTCGTTTACTCGTAGATACTATCGCAACCTTATTATTATTTATTTTACGGTATACATACTCGAAGTGCAGCACATATTTAAAAAATGTAAATATTAACAAATTGTGGTAACTCCGAAAAAACATTTTTCTTAACTACATAAAAAGGGAACTCCCCAATAAGAATGACCGTTTTTTATTCTTCAACATTAATTAAAAGTGTGTTAGAAACTGATGTCAACAGTCGAAATATATTGTGAAAAATAAAGTTAAAAGTAAAGATTGCTTTCGAGGTTGCATTAAAGTTTAAAAAACAAATTTGATTTATCTCCGTTGTTTGTGGCAAAAAAAGTTAAAATTAAAAAAAACAAAATTTTTATTTAGTGGAATAAAGCGGGAATTTCAACAAGAGCATTCGTCAAATGCGTTTCAAAAGTGGAAAGTTTATACTTTGAACGGAAGAAATTTCAGAAAAATTGCAAGCGCCGAACATTATTGCAAGAAAACCGCAAGAAGGTGATCTCGGAAAAATTTGACGATCTATTTGATGTTGCTCACGCTAATGCATTAGATATGGTAAATATGGAAGAAGGCAAATTATTTTTGATTAAAAGAAAGAAAAGAGGAAGACCTTGTTCAATGTTGGGCAGTGACCGCATTTTAGCAACAAAAAAAAAAAAAAAAAAAAAAAAACATTTCGCGAAGAGAAAAAGCAAATTTTTAAAGAGAAACATAATCCACTTTGGAAGGTAAGTATGTCAAAGTGTTATTCTCAGGCATGTTCTGGCTTCGAGGGGATTTAAAATGTGTGAATTAGTCAAAGCATTGTTTGTTTTTAAAACTAACCATCAACTTTTTTTTATAGATGAGTACGAAATTCTGTATTTTGAATCAAGTGATAAGGAAGAACTCGACGATAATAATTTGGATGGAACGCAAGAATCGAAAGATAAGCCAACTGCAAAAAAACGAGGCGAATATCACTTTATAACATCGAAACTAGTGTCAGTTTTAGACAAATGTAAAATAAGCGATCGTAATACCGTGCGAGCTCTTACAGCAAGCGCTCAAGCTTTGAAGCATGACGTTAGCGATTTAGTGATAAACACAAGGTCTATCCGCCGATGTAAAAAGATTCGATATCAACAAAATTTAGAATTTCGTGATGTATTTAAAAACAAACAAATATCAACATTAACTATTCATTGGGATGTTAAAATTTTGACACCATTATTGGGTAGAGAAAAAGTCGACCGTTTACCAGTAGTAATCTCATTTAATGGAAATGATCAGTTACTTGGGATTCTAGCAATTTCTACCGGCACGGGAAAGAAACAGGCTACAGCTATTTCCAATTTGCTGAAAGAATATGATATGAAAGATATAGTTGAGTTTACTTTCAGTACCCTAAAAGAGATGCAACCCCGGGACGATTATAAAGAACTTCACCAGCTGGCTTTAGTTTTTCTTGAAGAGTCGATTCAAAAGTTTACTTTCCGAATGCCAGGTGCCTTTCACCATGCGCGTTGGATGTCTAAGGCCATTTATACATTAAAAATATTTTTAATTAGAGAACACTTCACTCTAAGTGATTCTGAAAAGGATAACGTTAGAGACATATGTATTTTTATACCGAAAATATATTTAAAACTTGGATAAAAGCGCCAATTGCTGCTGAAGCCTCTAATCAAGATTTAAATTTATAAAAAAATTTATATATTTATAGCCTGGTGGATGAAAATATAAGTAAGAAACTATTACAGAAATTTTGCAACTATTTGTGGTACTTATCACCTGAAGCTGTAGGTTTGGCATTTTTCGATGAACAAATATCTAATAAATCACGAAAATTTATGGTGGCTGCTTTACAAAAGCCCAATAAAACAGACATCAAAAAGTTTAACATTTCCCCTGCTAACATAGGCTAGTTCATGTGTATAAATATTGAGGATTTTGTTACAGAGAAAACTTTAAATTACTTTAAAAGATTTTCTATTTCAACGGATTTTTTAAAGAAAGATCCAAAAGAACGGCATACCGACAGTGGTTACAATGGGGGCTTGGATATTGTAAGTAACCTAAGAGTTGTTAATGACACTGAAGAACGAGCGGTAAAGCTGATGGAGGAACTTAATCAAGTGTTGTCATATGACGAGGAAGAAGAGCAAATAATAATGCGAACAGTTGCAGATTATGGAAAAAATACCCTCATTCGACCAAATCTACCCTAAACAATTAATATGGTAAATGTACGAATAAATAAGTATAAAACAATAATCTAATTAACTGTAAACAAATTTTATAAGTATTTTTTTCCAAACTTTTTTTGAAAGCGTGTCAAAAAATAGTTTTCTATATTTGATACGTATATCTAAAATAAAATAAATACGTAGATATACGTATATCGAAATATATGTTAATAACAAAGATTGGATTTAATTATTAATAAAAACCTTTTATTTGTGTGTGTATATTAAATTGAACCTTTTAATTTTTTGTAAAAATTTTCAAATTTGGGGATTAATCTAAATTTGGTCCAAATAACTTTGTGTTCGATATAAATCATCACTCAAAATGTGGACAGAATTGGATAAGTGAGATTGGTAATAGTAGGTTCTGAATTTAGTCTAAATAAATTCGTAGTCAATGGACATCATCAGTCAAAATATGGACAAAATTGAAAAGTGTGTATGGCATCTCCCATACAAAGTAAATATTAATTTCTGTATATCTAGAGAACGGTTAGAAAGGCAGTTTCTGAACTTGAAGGAAGGGTTACTCTAGTACTTTATAAAATTTAAAAAAAAAATGGCAAGGGTGGTCGGCCGAAAATTTAAAATAAAGCTCAACCTATTCTGCTGAATGTAAAGAAAATTCCATCAAAAAATGAAGCTGTAGTATCAGAAATTTTTGCTGCATTAGATACCAGCATTAGAGCAAGAACAATTTGTCGATAACTACATGTAAACGGTTTATATGCTAGATTTCCCATAAAGAAGTCTCTTACAGAGTCAATAAATCAAAAGTGACGTCTTGATTATGTAAAAAATAAAAAATAGATATTTATTTCTGAAATAATTACGTACATAGCGATGGAACAAATTTGATGTGTTTGAGCACAAAAAAATTGTAAAAATATGAATACCCAAAACGAAGAACTTTACAAATAAAATTCACACAGCTCAGCCCGGTGAAGGTTTTGGTAAAGGTGTGGGAATATGTGACGGTGATTAGAGTTGCACGTTTCATTTTCATAGAAAGAGCCCTGAATGAAATAGATTTTATAAACATATTTGAAACACAATTTGATAACTAATGTCAAAATATGGTTCCTCTTTCGCACTCCTAAGCAATAGTAGCATCCTTCCTAAAATCAAAATTTAAACCTAATCGAGCGTTTTTGGGAGTATTTTTAATGCACAATATGCTAAAATCCGTTATATTAGAGGAATTGCAAATGCTGTTATTTAAGCAACATATATAGTTTAAACACATAGAAAGTTTAAATTTATCGTATTTTGAAAGACTGAAATGATATCTAAAATGTAGACAATGAGGGTGTGAACTTTAGTTATAAGCTCACAGTATATCAACACATGTAAAGATGTTAGTTATCATTTTTATTCATCCAAAAACTATGTATTGATTTTTAAAATTTGGAGATTTTAATCGGTTTTGGTAGATTTTTTAAATTTTTTTTGGCAGAATTCAAATATAACGACATGCATATGTGTCTAAACGTAAAAAATTGCAATTAAATTGATGGCATTCATATTTTGTAACCATTCAAAATTGGTGGAATAAAAACAAAATTTTCTAAATATATTTTTTTTTAGTTTGAAGTTTGTACTTTGATGGCGCGTCTTTCGTTAAAAAAGAAATAATTAAATAAAATTTAAATCCAGTTCAACTAAGAAATGTGCAAGCTAATAAAGCACATAAAAAATTTTCTTCAATTCTTACTTTTAAAAATTGCCTTTTTTCCAAAAATTTGTTCGGGCTGCCCGGGTGGTCTTTTTTTAATATAATATCCAATAAAATCCGGGTGGGTTTAATTTGGTTACCCAGTGGGCTGCCAACCATGAAACTTGTGAAATCTGTATGCATAGCTAAAGAAAACACATTTGATCACATTTTTAAACGTACTTTTCTAATGAATTTTTAAATAATACGGTCCCTATAAAAAATAATTTAAAAACATTTCTAAACTTTGAATAAATTGGATGTAAAATGTTATTGCTTAAGCAATGCACACAGATTCCACAAGTTTACTTAAGTAAAATATATACCATTTAAAAGGGATATTCTTCTTTTCATATCTTCTAAACATCTTAAAATCTGGTAATATTTAGCTAAGTTATTATAAGTGTTTGAAGGTACGAAAGACTGATTTTTTGACCGTAATTCCGGATTTTTGAGGTATTTTGAAAATATTATAAGCAGATTTTTGTTGTATTCGACAGCATCTTTAAAAATAGCATAATGTGCATATATATATATATATATATATATATATATATATATATATATATATATATATATATATATATATATATATATATATTACTTATTTTTTTATAGTTTTTGTTTTGTACACTTTATGTGTAGTACCTTTATATACATAGTACCTTTCGTTTTTTTGTATAACTGAAGTTGTTATAAGAATTTTGTTGTTATTTTTTATTGTATTTTTAAAGCCGTAAATAAAGTCTTAAAATATTTAAAATGTTTAAATTCATCGCATGTTTAAAGACTAAAACAGAAACGTAATTCTAGGGAATGCGGATGTACACTTTCTTTTTGACGCTGCCTGTACATACTATAGATCTACATATTTTCACACAAAATTAGAACGGTAGTAAAAGGTTACGAATAACATATTTAAACTAAATTTTATCTTTTTATAGCAGCTAGAGTCAAGTATAGACCTATAATCGCCAAATATAAAATTTCAAAATATATCCTGCGATTAACCCAATAGAGGTCAAATGAAAAGTGTGTGTAATATTTTAAATTTATTTTTATTTATTAAATAAAATATTAGTAAAATAGCAAAAAATGGAAGCAAAAGCAAAACATTTTTTTATTTTTTAATTATATAGGCGTGCCAAAATGAGATACTCAGGGACTATGTGTAAATTTTGGAAATTACACGTGGTAGCTGCTTCTCTTTTTTAGAAGGTTAATGTCCAAATATATTTTGAGGCAGACCTTAAACCACTAAAGCAGGTTGGCGATATTTTCTTTGCTTATGCTGATTCAGATAATATCTGCTGGCAGAACATGAGCCGATCAATTGGATTGACACTTGCTAATAAATGTATTCTCTAAGACAAGCAACAAGATAGTTTTTTTTTCGTTTCTGTGGCTTTGTAGTGTTCTGTAGAATCAGAATAACGGCTCTATGATAAAAAATAATTTTTAGTTTACAGTCTACATTTCAAAACATAGCTATACTCAATTGAAAACAGTGACCTAAAATGGGTTAATATTATTTTTTTTTTAAATCAATACCTATATTTTTCTACAAAAACTTAAAGCAACAACTTTTTAAATTTAAGTTATTACATTAATAAATTATAATATTTTTGTGGACAAATATTTGATCCAGCTATAACGGAAGCTTCAATTTATAATGAGTAATATTATTCTGAAAATATGAATAAAACTCAAACGTTGGCATCAATTTCTCAATAAACGAATGTCTAATGTTGCGCCAATGCTTTGCTATGTTTAATGTTTAATTTGGTCTTTTTAACTTAGGTATATTCAATAAGTTCTTTACCTACCAATAAATAATTAAGTTGATCAACAGCAGGAATTCTGTTTACTTTTACAAAACTGAGATATCTTAATTTGTATACAAGTTCACGAGCATTGTACGGTTTTAACCTCTCAGTAGAATACTAAAAAATAAACAAAAATATGATTTGAAAAATTATTTCTTCAATCATACGCGAATTATAACTATTGATATCTAATACTCACATAACCGCAAGACAATTTAAGTACACTTGATGATAACTTTTCTTTTCGAACCAAGGACAGTTTACAGACTAGACACTTAAGAGTCATTGATAAATTCTAATTGTACTTTAGACGTGCTCGTCGTTGAATCGTTGTCGTAGTTCATGGCATTGATATAAAGAAGAAGTATTAAACTGCTTCTCTATATTGGTTTGTATTGTTATAGAGTTTAACGGTAATCACCATATATTCTGCGTATCTGCTATCTGTACAACAATTGTCTTATGTTGTCTTTCTGATGATTCGAATGTTATAAATTTCTTTTTAATACTGCATCAAAAAATATTATATATTAAAAAAAATAGACAAAAAAAAATCATTTTTAATAAATTTTATTCATTGTATACCTACTAAAATAAAATATACAAATCATAAATATTTAATTAAATAATACTTCAGTTTTTAATTTTATATGATGAAAAAAATTATATGTTGATTAAACAAATATTAAAAATCGCTGTTATTGAAAATATGTAATAACCATCACTGGAAGAAGAGTAAACTAAGGCCTACAAGCCTAAATGTAAAAGTATAGTCTTGACACTTAATTTTTACCATAATTAATACTTCTTCTGTAAGTCTTGTAAAAATAAGATCTACAGGGATTAAGAACTTTTTCAGAATTTTAATACTGTCGACTTTTTCTTTAGCGATTTATTTTGTATTCCTTCCCAATACATTTTAGTTTCAGGAAACATTATCCTTATTAATAAATTTCTTTAAGGAAAGATAAGGACTATCAATACATTTCGCTTTGACATTAGATATGTAAAGACTTTTTTTTAGTTTTTTTTCTCTAAGCATCAAACGGTTACAGTCCTTACCAATCACGATAAATTTTTAGCCAAGTGATGCAATTCCTGATATAATTTAATTTGCTAATGGATGTCACATGGTGAAAAACACGTAAGGTGGCTATCGTTTTTAGTTATTTAAATTTAATTAGCCTTAAGTTCATAACTACATAAAGACTATTATACGAATAGAAATGTTTATATTTTTTACAAATTTATGAAAAAATCCATGAAAACTTATGTAAAAAGTTTAAAGTTTTTGTACTATGAAAACCAAATGGTTAAGGCTGGAGATTACGAAATAGGCGTTAAAAAGTAAAACGAAAAGGAAGTTTGAAATTTTGAAATGAAACAAAAACCAATATATGTACCTTTATAAACTTGTTCTATCTGAAAATAGTGATGCCACATTTGATGAAAAAATTTTGACTTTAATTTTTTATCTTTTTAGCATTTAGAGAATACGTAAAAGAAAAACATAGAATTCATTACCACATTATGATTTTATCAGACTTTTTTACAATAAGATAAGAATATGTTTGGGAATGGTAAGTCAATTTTTACCTCCTCCAAGAGCATATGTCGTTTCTCTACCCGTTTTAATTTAGTTAACTGTAGCCACTAACTTTAACTTTAATGTTATTTACTTTTTATTAAAGTTTACCACAACGAACGACTGATCTCAATAAATATTAAATGCGGTTCTATCCTGTTAAACCAAAAAATATAGTAAGAATTGTGTCTTGACTGCCAACATGAATGGAAAAGTACCAATACAAAGAACTTGGGTTTGTGTTTTGAGTTCTTATTTTCATTTAGAGTATTTATTTGTGTTAGTTAGTGTTTTTTTTTTGTGACAAGCTATGTCTTTTAAAACGGATCACAATTTGTATCCCAGAGTTTAGATCAGGACTGCCAGATGCCTATTTTTCAACACAAATAAAAGCTGGAAGATCTTTTCGAAGCCAGATTTATATCGTTTTAGCCAATGAACCGGCACAGAAACCTACTGGAAAGTTCTCGATTGGTTTTGAAACAAGGAGTGGTTAAGTAGCTTCTTTACAGCCTTCAAAACGGTTTGACGCTTTATTCACAGAAATGAAAATCACATAAACCATTACTATAGTTAAAATATGACTGTTTTTAACCCTTGGGAAGAGCTCATACACTCAAGAGCATTATAATAGTCGCGCTAGCTCTTAGTAGTATTTGAAATCTATATATATATACTCATATATATATATATATATATATATATATATATATATATATATGTGTGTGTGTGATTTGTTCGGATGCTTAAAAAATGAAAACGACTGAACCAAATTGAATACTTTCTTCTGCGATTTTGTTCGTAATTGCTACGAGAAGGTTTAGCATAAAAAAAGTAAAAAAATACTCAACAGGTAACGCTATAGGCAGTCATTCTCTTATCCTTGCTCCTGATAAGTGTATTTGAATAAAATTTGGTACGTCGATTCAGTCCACATATTCTAAGTTATGCAGCAAATATGAACGAAATTGTATAGTTAGCATGGTACCTCCCATACAAAGTAAATATTGATTTTCGTATATCTTGAAAACGACTATAGTAAGTTTCTAAATTTGTTTTAAAAAACTTCTTGGACATGACACATCATCAGTCAATAACTGAGCGAGATTAAATAAATGGGCGAAGCAGTTCACATTCATATTAAATAAGAAATTTTGCATGTGTGTAGAATGGTAAAAATTTGAGAATCCTTATCTATCAACATCAGCCAAATAGCGTGAGAGTTTGGATAAGCGGGTATTGCATTACATACATATTGATTTCCTGGCAATGCCGGATGGGTTAAGCTAGTTCTTTATGCTTTCTCCTACATTTCAAATAATTACATATTTTCTTTTCATATAAACTCTGTAGCATTTCTTTTAAATAAAACAACATTTTCTTCAATTTTTACATCATTTGGTAATAATTTAAATAAATCTAATGCTTTATAAAAAAGTGTTTTCTGTATTGCAGTGGTCCTTGCCCTCTGTAATCTGAAATTTATCGCATTCCTTAGATTGTGTGGTTGTACTTCTTCAACATAACTCAATTGTTCACATAGTATTTCCTCTTTTCATTTTGTAGATAAAAATTAGTGTGTTTAGTTCCAGTCTTTGTCTGATATTTAACAATTTCAAATAATTTAACATATAATATATAGGCATATAACGGTTACATTTTAAGATTAAGCGCATTGCCTTATTCTGAAATTTTTGTAGTCTTGTCATTTGTTGATTTGTATAGCATGTATAAATAATTGTTGAAACAAATACAAAATGTGGTTTAATCATTATTATATCATTATTATATGTTTATTGCAGTTATTATATCTGCTTTATTTCTTATTCTTAAAAAAAAAAAAAAAAAAAAAATTTGCCAATCTTTTTACATTTATAGTCTATGTGTTCTTTAAATTTTACTCATTATTATATCTGCTTTATTTCTTATTCTTTAAATAGAAAAACAAAATTTTTGCCAATCTTTTTACATTTATAGTCTATGTGTTCTTTAAATTTTACTCATTATCTATTATAAAACCGAAGTATTTAATATGTTTTACTTTTTTATTTCTTTATTATTTATTGTTATTTTTATATTACTATTATTAATATTTAATTTCATTTTTTAGTTTTGCTTTCATTTAATTTAAGCTTATTCATTTTTAACCATTTTTCTACGTTTATCAAACCATTTGTTAAATTTATTATTTGTTCAGTTTCGTCTTCGTCGCATATATAACAATTCTACATTTGCTTAATATACTTGGTAGTTCGTTAATATATATAATTAATAACAATGCTCCTAAGGCAGACCCTTGGGGAACATCAAATTCGTTTATTTTGCGGTTGATTTAATATTATTTACTTTCGTTGTTTGCGTCCTTTCACTTCGGTAGTATTCAAACCACTCTATCTCAGTCCAGATTGATACTTTGAGAACAAGTTATTATTTTCCACATATTCTTCTAATTGCCCTTTTACAACCTTTTCAATTATCTTTTCGCAGGTTTTTAATGCATTTATTGGTCGATATTCCTCACATTTTTGTATGTTGCTTATGTGCTCAATTGGTGTAATCATATTTTGCTTGGAAAAATTGCATTATTCATAGATGTATTAATTATTTTTATCAAAATCTCTCCAATGATGTATCAATTATCAAGAATTATCTCTATCGTTACTTTATTAAAATCAGGTATGTTTTTTATTTTTCTACATAGTAGTTCTAGTTAATATAAATTTATTACACGGAATTTAAAAATATTTATCACAGGTACTCTAATTATATAACTCACATCTTCAATATTATCTCTAATTGCTTTAATGCTTTCCATAAAGTAATTGTTAAACCGATTGGATATTGGATAATTTTCTTTATATTCTATTTGATTAAATATTTTATTACAGGTTGCTCTTTTTTAAGAACTAAGTCTTTAATTCTATATCACATTTGTTTTCGGTCTTTGATATTACTTATTTTATTATCGATATATTTATCTTTTTCGTATATTATTTGGTTTTTATATACGTTTCTTTTAATTTTATATTCATTCGATTTGGTATTTTAAAATTTTATCCTGTTTTGGTTGTCGCAAATCATTGTTAAACCATTCGGTTTTATTCTGTTCCTTAATATTCCTTGTGTAGCTTCGGCTGTGTGGCACGGCGCCGTCCTGTTGAAACCAAATGTTGCTAATATCCTCCTCTTCAATTTTTGTGAACAAAAATTCGTTCAACATGGCCCGATAACGATCGCATTGACTGTAACGGCCACTCCTTACTCATTTTCGAAGAAAAATGGCCCAATTATGCCTCTGGACCAAAATCCGCAACAAACAGTGACTCGTCTTGGGTGTATTGGCTTTTCAATGTATGCGTGCGGGTTTTCCGTACCCCAAATGCGACAATTTTGCTTGTTTACATACCCGCCAAGATCAAAATGAGCTTCATCTGAAAAGATGAATTTTTTTTGGCAAAATCGGCATCTTCTGTAAGTCGATCGCAGGCCCAGATTCCCAGCGTTGTTCAAGCGTATACACAACCATATTCGTTCAGCGGAAGGATAAAACTAATTATCTGTCAAATCAGACATGAGCTAAATGTTACCATTCACGAAATAAAAACGTTAGATGGCGGACCTTTATTTAATTATTCTACTTCCTTCGATTCATTAGATTTGGGGATTTCATGTTTACATTCAAAAATTATGTCAATTACTTCATGGTCAGACATTTTATTTATATTATTAATTTTTACCGATAAATATTCTTTTTTAATTAATTCCCTTTTCCTTCATTATTAGATGATATGATGCATTATCTATTTTTACCTTTGCATTATAAACTGTTCTATCATGTCTTTTAAATTCATAAATTTTTATGATGCTTAGTTCACTAGCAAATAACATATTATTATTATTATTATTATTTTTTTTTTTTAATTTATCCATCAATTCAATATCATTATATTTAAAAGTCATGTAAGTTATATCAATTTTCATTTCAAAAGGGTGTGGAACTTTTATTTTATAGCCTTCACTCAGTTATTTTTCAATAGCTGATTTTATTTTAATTCTTTCTTCATAATTTTCAGTTTATATTATCATAGTTCCAGTTTTCCTGTTTTCTACATTTGACATTTTTAAATTTACAAAACTTTACTATTTAATTCTTCCTTGGTTTTCTTTATATTTTGCCTTTCCTTTTGTTTAATTATGTGGGACTTTTTTCTTTGGCACTGACATCACAGGAATATTGTTTCTTACTGTTTATGCATATGTCATTTGGTTTGTTTTGACACTTGTTTCTACTACTACTCTCTTTATTTTGTTGCATATTTTTAAATTATTGTTTTCAATATATTTACATACATATGTATTTCGTTACTTTTATTCTCTACTTCGCTTATTTCTTTGTTAACATTTTTATCTTCTTTTATATTACCCTCACTTATTTTAATAGCATTATATAGTTTTTTTATTCTTTCATAGTATTTTCCTTCTCTTACTACCAAAAGTTATTTGAATTCATTCTCGTTGAGTTTTAGTGAAGATTCAAATTCATAGCGGTGATTTTCTAATAAGTAGTATTTAAACTATAAAAATTTCTCGTTTTACAAAAATACCTTAACAAATTAGCCTAAAAAAATTAACTTAATTACTTTATAATTGAAATTTTTAGATTTAAGCGGACTTGTTCTGTAATTGACTCCCAAAAACAATTATCTCTGATTTCATTTCAGTTATGGTGCCGTATTGCTTGTTTCCACCAAAGATTTGGCGAACAATGGTATCCAACTGAATTCTGATTGAGTGCATAAGCTTTCCATTGCATTTGGGGTATATTTTTCGACTCCAAAAACTTACGCGTTTGGTAGCTGCTGTGAACGGGAAGCATTATCCTGCGAAAAAATCATATTTTTCCCAATTTCTTTTAAAAATGGTTTAAAATTTGTCTGGACAAGTGTTGTGTACACTGTCGAGTTAATATTCGTACTTGAAAAAGCCAACTCTATCATCCCTTCGGCACAGAATGCTTCCAATGATTTTCCGTCGAAAATTTAATAATTGCTTGTTGTTTTTCTGATGTGGAAAAAATTAACTTAGATTGCCCAGATGGGTATAACTGCAATTGAATAAATTTACAAAACGAACTTAGCTGTTTTTTCAAACGAAATTTCGGCAGAAAAGCTTTAATGGTTTGAATTCGTCAGTGTCACATACATTCTCCAGACTAACCTAAAACTATTTTTTTTAAGAAATGGGAGAAAAATTTGATTCTTAAATTAAATTAATTGCTTTAAATAAAAACGGTTGAAAAAGCTAGTGCGGTTATAATATTGGTCTTGATTGTATTCTTCTTTTTTAAATCTGCAGTCAAAAAATGTGGGGTACAATGTTTGTAAGCATCAAGTAATATTTTTTTATTCATCTCATGGCTTATAATTTTCTTTTTTCAAGGATTTTGAAGAATTGTTGATATGACAACTTTAATGACTTGCTGTCTTAGAACAGTACGCGGCCGTACTATTTTATGGCAGTCTTTTATATCTCCAGTCCCTCAAATATTTTTCTGTACCTGTAGGCGAACATGTGACTCATCCGTAGCGAGTGTTTTGAAAACGTTCCACACTTAAAAAACGTTACACATCCGCAGTGTTACCATTACCTAACCGCACCATAATATTCAGCATTCACAACTCATATGATAATAACAGGGTATGATTAATTCTACTATTATAATGTGTATTTTTAATGTTGTAACAGTATTTATGTCCCTACTAAGTTTTATAAACTTTGAAAAATTAACATTTTACCGATAAAAAAATTCATTTCAACGGTTTTCGGTTTACAATACAATAAAGGAGAGTAGAGGCAACGTAAAATTGTAAAAATCGTTTACTGGCTTGTTAGAATAAAATACAAAAATAGAAAAATAAGGATAAACTTTTTACCTTAATGTATCAAAGAAAAACTACAATATAAGAATCTAAAAGATAACAAACCAAAGTTGGAAACTCCGAATTTGAGCCCATAATATAATAATAAAACTTTCAACAATGGTATGTTTTTTGCTGTCGTTTTTTAAAAATAAATAAAATAAGATATAATTTTTGAAAAATTAAAAATATTTTTACGGTATGCCCTGAATAACGTATTGCTATTTTCATTATCTGCAACTTGTATTCGCACATTGCTTGTTTTGCTTATAAATTAAAAGTAGCACAAGCATGTTATAAACGGTTGTTCACAACGGTCTTATTTATTTTTTCGTACTATTATTATAGAACATACGATTTTATGACTCTGTGAATCCCCCAATTGTTACGAAAATAAAAAATACCTAAAAAAGAGACACAACATTTTCACATTTAGAGCTATAAACTTCATCATGGGATTTTACGAGTAATCTATTGACAAATTTACAATAAATTCCAACGTTGCTCAATCGTAAATCGATTCATTTCGTTCTATAATACCAATGTTATAAAGAATAATCCTTTTGAGAGACTGCTTAAGGGATAGTTATAAGAATTATCATCCATTAATTTATTTGCCAATATAGATTTAGAATTACTATCTCAATTTTGTACAGTTGAAGATCTTTACAGATCAATTGCAAATATTATACAAGCTGAAGGGATGATGTCATTTTGTATAAAAACTTGGAGCAACAAAAAACAGATATTGACAAAAATATGTTATTAGGTATTAAGAGTAGAGTGGATAAATGACAAAACAATAACTTTATTAACTAAGCAACATATATGTATTTTAAATCTGAAAAAACGTGGTGAATTATTCTAGACATTTACTTAAACGCTTATATGGATTTAACAATTCAAAGGATGGTAATCTTTGTTATGACATGGTGAAGAGGATAACATTGAGAATATGGAATCTGAGTTACAGGCAAAAATTGATAGAGTTTTTGTTGAGCGACTTCTTTCGATATGTTGCGCCAATAATTTTTCATATATAGCATAACAAATATTAAAATAAAAAATATATCTTTACTACATAAGGCTGTTCAAACGGTGAAGCAATCATCAACAGAATACGAAGGAGCATGTTTAATAGCATCCAGTTTTTGGACATGAATACTATGTATCTTGTCTTAGTGACTAATCATTAAATGCGCTAATTTATTCAGTTTTATTATTTAAAAATGTTAACTCTTTTTGAACTAGTTTTTATGAAACGGATTTTAATTTTGTTTTTTTAATTAAAGAAATATAAATTTTAGTCTTGTTTTAAATAAACTGTGATTAATCTATAATCGCGATTAAAGGACATTTTTCAATCGTACGTACGTCAACATTCTGGCTAGGTATTCGATAGAATTACTATTGCATAAGAACGCAATTTTATATTCTTTGTTGAACTAATAGTTATTCCATGTTATTTAACGAATTTCTAAGGCGTTTTCATTTAAAAAACCAATGTACTTCTGTTTTATTGTGTTGCTCCATTTTTCTTTTATGTACTTTTTTTTGTCAATTAAATATCTGACATACACTAGTCAAAAAAATTTTGCGTTCAAAACGTTTTATTTCATTTCAGGACTCTATATTTCTAAGAATTCGCAACAAAGCTTAAACTTTTTGGTCTTTAAATATGTCTTAAAACCTTGTAATATATTATAACCAACATTTGTATTTGAAAGGAAAGTAGTTTCATTGCTAGGCATCATAATTAAAAAAATTGCATTTATATACTCAGAAAAAGTCTGCGTACACATAAAACATAGATTAACATTTCGTTCGTAATCGTTGTTTTTTAATTTACAGCTGTTGATTTCGTGACATTTTTAGTCAAAGTTGTGTATTTGCTGTGTGAAAATTAATTTCAATTTTTGAAATTTATTTTTTTTGCCATGGGTTTATCTCGAAAAGCATTTATCCTGCCGAAAGAAAACTTATTATTTTTCTTAGAAAGCATGAAAAAATGTTCAAATAAGTTGCAGAAAAGGTGTAGAAAATGCGCTCCTCTATCTAGAAACTCAAAAGTTCAGACCATCCGACTAAACACTAATTTATTGTTAATGCTGTTATAAATATCCAAAAATAAGATTTTAAGAAAGTGCATACCCTTGTGTACGCAGACCTTTTTGGGTATTTTTAAACACAATCTTACTTTTTCGTAATTATTGTAATTTGTATTTATATAGTTAATTTTATTTACTGGATTTTAAAAGTTATTAAAAATATGCAACAAGATTTAATCAAAAAATTAATTTTATATTCTTAAGAGCCGTTGTTGTTTTTTTTTTTTTTTTTTTTGTATTATCTTGGATATAATGGTTTTGTACGCAGATTTACTAGTGTATTTAAAAGTGTGAGGTTTTTATGGAAAACAGAACAAAGAAAAAGTAACTGTCCTAATAACAGCAAAACGACTGTTCGAAGCTAAAACTGCTTCGAACCCTACTTAATTAAATTAAATTAGGCGAAGGCGGAAAATATACTATATTATTAATTACAATTTCTGTTCAATGAAGTTTCTTTACCTGTATATGTATATAAAGTCAGTTCGAAATGTGTATCTCACTTCTGCTATAAACGAGCAATAGCCAACTTGGTGTAAACTAGATGTTGACACCGGCTGCCAATGCTGCTTCTAATCTCAGAAATTGTTGATGGATAACATAAATAAGTATCTAAAGAGAATTACCCAGCTGATCCATTCTTCTCTTATGTTTACAATTTTTGAAGCTATATTTCACTCTAATTGTTTACACAAACTGATCTTTTAATTGATTATAAGCAATAGTTTTTAATTAGAATAGAACGATGATTTACCTAACAAATTATTTAAAAATACACACATACACTGAGATAAACAATCTTTTTAATAAAACAGTGGATACGACTGACCAAAGATTGATTGGATGATTGTCAGCAGAATCAGCAACTTATTATATTTGCGCTCAAAAAAATAAAAAAAATAGAAAAAAATAAAAACAAATAGAAAAAACACAAATAGAAAAAAGCAAATATTCGAAAAACATACACACTTGCAAGTATGCAGCAGCACAGCAAACACTTATACACAAAATGTTCAATGGACGAATTCCTTCTTTTTACTTTTCCTGATTTTTATTTTCTTGATCTTTATATTTAATTTCTGTTAATATTTATTCATAACCATTTAAAACCAAAGAAATTAATTATTCTTTATTTTGAAACGCGTGTCTTTTTTCACCTTTTTCGTTTATTTTTGATACAATTTTTCGCACAGAATTTTCAGTGTGAAAAGGAAAGGATGAGGAAAAGCATATCACAATATAAAATATGTGAAGCACATAGAAAAACAACAAAAATATTTTGACGTTTTGTTCTCTTCTATTGACATTCATCACTATACTTTCAGCAGTGTTGCCAGAATTCAAATTCACTTTTACACAAACAGGGCCTCAAAAGTATACAGAAACATATAAGTTAATTCTTTTTTCGATTTTTATGAGTTTTTGTTAATTTTAATTCGCTAAAAATTATTTTCACTAGTTATTACAGTTTTCAAATTAGTAAACGTAGTCCCATCGAACAACAACAACTTTTACGCAACAACTTTCATTGTCAAAATTGTCATCATGGTTTTGCTCTTCTAAATCTATAAATATGTGATTCATGATGGTTCCAGTTTTTAGAAATCAATTTTTATGATAAGAAAACTCTTTAAAAATACATTGATAACTTAACTTGACAATATTGTGTGTACTTTGACTGAACAATTTGTAAAATTGTTTACAATTCATCATCAACATTTAACCTTTTTCTGATTTGACCAATCACTAATTTATTTATAATAATTATAATTACTATTATACTCACCCTTGTAATTAAAATTATACTTACCCTTATGAATTATACTTACCACTGATTAATTATACTCACCCTTCATGAATTATACCTACCTTAACCTAAATATATATATATTCTCTCTTAAATAACTTGAATTTTAAATCCATTCCAGTAACCCCTTAAGGTAAAATAAATTTTATAACGTTGTTTGAAACGTACTCACCTTTTCATTTACACATTGGCTACTATCCACAAGGTAATTTACTCAAATCTAAATGGTAAATGGGCACGAAGTAAGTTCATAAATTGTAAGAAAAAAACTTTAAACTCGAAAAAAGGAATGTGCTTGCTAGAGAAATTCACACATATTTCTTAAGGTTATGAAGTATAACATCGTTCAAAATGTTTACTTATCTTCTTTCCAAATTTACTAAAAAGCTTAAAATCGGATTATTTTCAGCTAAGTTATCAGCTTAAAAGTGTATGAAGGTACGATAAAGCCGTTTTTTCAACATTACAAATTAGTTTTTATAGTTTTCTAGCTTTCAGTAAACTATAAACTACGTATATCATTGTAAACAATGTACACTAATTGCTTTTTCTAATATTTTTGCCCAATAAAATTAACAAGTTATATATTATGGTCAATTATATCCCATTTTTGGCAAGTTTTAACAATTAGTAACAAATTATTTTCTATTTAGTTTTATATTTATTTTTATACTATTTAAAAAGTATATATATATTTATTGTCATTTTGGTGATTTTTAATATAAATTTGGAAAAACGCTTAAAAAATCTGACAGCCCTGCTTAAGACATCAAACATATCAAAGACACAAACCTATTCCGCAGACACAGTAATTATTAGTGTTGCCATTTTGTGTTTTTCATGAAATTATTAGGATAAATTGCTTCATAAGCGCCATGGCCACACATCAAACTATGTAATCAAACTCACATTTTGTGACACTGTACATTGGGGCAGCGCTAATACATTTTTGAAAAAATCCATTTTAAAAAATGAAAATTGAGGAAAAATTTATATTGGGTTAAAGAGCTTACATTTTTCTCAGCTGAACTGCATATCAATCTTTTTTCAATTATTTCGTGTTTGACGAAGGACGAAGGACATTAAAGTACAAGCTTCATATTCAAAAAAAAAATAATTATACGTAAAATTAAACTTTTATTCCACCAACTTTAAACGGTTACAAAACATGAGTTCCATCAATTTAATTATTATTTTGTTTAGACACCTATTTATATCGTTATACTAACGCTTATTAACTCTATATGAATTCAAATAATACGACAGCTATAAGACCTATTTAAAAAAAAAAATCGAGTTTTTTCCTATTGAAAAAATCAAAATTTTATATTTCAATTGTACTATTTTCTGCGGGGCATCGTTAAAGACAAGTTTTATGCCAATAAACCAGAGACAATTGAGCATCTGAAGACCAACATTCGTGATACGATTGCCGAGATATTACCCCATACACTCGAAAAAGTTCTCGAAAATTGATCCTATCGAATGAAGTACTGTGAGTCTATCCGTGGCAGCCATATGAATGAAATAATATTTCATTTCTAACCGGAACAATTGTACTTCAAAACAAAAACAAAATAAATACATTTGGCAAAATTCCAAATCGTTTTTGTTTTATTGCATTTTTAGATTTAAACTTTTAAATTGCCCACCCTATACAAGTAAATAACACGGTACAACTAATCAACACTTCGGATGTGATTCTATTTTTGTAATGAAAAATATAAATGCATAAGCGGAAACGCGGAAACTTTACGTAAAAAATTATCAGTGGTATTACATGTCGCTAGCGTTAGACAAATTGTTGATTCACAGTTGGGAATTAGTTCAAAATTCAAAATTCCTGTTGGTTTTTTGTCTGAAGAAACGCTGAAACCTATTAATACAATATTTAAAAAGTTAGAAAGCATAGCGAAAGGAAATGTAGTAAAGGGTCCGCCATCTAACATTTTTTTTTCTTAGCTCATGTCTGATTTGACTGATAATTAGTTTTATTATTTTTTATTTTTTTTATCTTAATTGAAGAGGAGGATATTTGCAACATTTGGTTTCAACAGGACGGCGCTACGTGCCACACAGCCGAAGCTACACTCGATGTTTTGCGCCCTGTTTTTGAAGATCGCATTATCAGCGGCAGAGCTGATGTCGTTTGGCCACCTCGGAGCTGCGATTTGACACCGTTGAACTATTATTTGTGGGGTGCCGTTAAAGATAAGTGTTACGCCAATAAGCCAGAGACAATTGACGCTTTAAAGGACAATATTCGTGAAGCAATTGGTGAAATACAGCTGCACACAATCGATAATGTGCTTAAAAATTAAACCGATCGTGTAGGCTACTGCATGGCCAGCCGAGACAGCCATTTGAATGAAATTATTTTCCATTATTAACCGGAAGGATTGTACTTTCAAATAAAAAAAGAAATTTGAGAAAATATTCAGTAGTTTTTTCTATAGCATTTTCAAAAAAAAAAAAAAAAAAAAAAAAATTATTTGGCGGACCCTATATTTTTAACGACAAAGTAACCAGAGCACAATCTTCGTATAAAATTGGGTAAAAAGGGAAATCTCCAAAAATTTAAAAGTTGAAAGGGAAGTTGTTTAGCGCTAACAAATAAAATCCATGCTAATAAAACTTTAGTCCTTTTTCATATTATGAAACCAATCCGAACCCGAACCTTAGCTTTTTATTTTTATTAACCCGAACCCGGACCTGAACGCATTTTTCCAGGAGTTCAGTCTTTGCTGTTTTATAACAACGACTTACATTATTTTTAAGCTCATGTTCACTTTGTATTAATGTTCTTTTACAAAATGTAAAATAATTACGTATTTTTGTTTTTCTATGTACAATATTTCGTAGATTTTTATACAAACAAAAACAGCTGTAGTATAGTTTGCCCAATAAAAGTTAAAAGCAGATTTGAGAAAAGTTGTAGTGTGAACGCAAAATTAACTGACTTAATGATAAAACTTGGTTTTAAATTTAGGTATGAAATGCGTAATATTTTTGAAATATAAATAATAATTTAATATATAAATAATACTTTAAAATACATACAAATTATATTAATAAATTTTTTAATATAATTATATATTAATTATTTTATTTACAGTCAAAAAAAGTATAACTTAAAACATTTCCTGCACAAATCAAGTAATAAAAAATATGTTTCTTTAGTGTATTTTGTAATAATTATTCTTTTTGCTGCCAACTCTTCTTCTTAATTATATAAATAAGCTAAACTTAACCATATAATTTCCAATATATTTTTCAGCACTTGGTTTTATTTATTTTGTTTTTTATATTTTATTTAATGAGAAAATTAGAAAAACGGAAATATCAAAAATTTTCATACTATATTTCGTTTTCGTCAGTGCAGCCGAATTTCATCTTTCAGAATGTCAGTTGTTTGTGATCTGTTCACGTAAACCGGGTCTTTCAAATGATCACAGAGAAAGTAATCCAGCGCCGTTTAATCACAAGAACGAGGCGGCCAATTCACATCGCCAAATCGAGAAAATACTCGAGCAGGAAATTTCTCATACAATAACTGAATTGTTTGGCTGGCTTTGTGGCTTGTGGCGCCGTCCTGCTGAAACCAAAGGTCACTCATGTCAACATCAGCCAATTGTGGCCACAAAAAATTTGTTATAATTTCCTTACTCATTTCCGAAAAAATACGGGCCGATGATGCTGCCTAACTACAAACCGTACCATACGGTCACTTTCTTTGGATGTAATGGTTTTTTGAGGACTGTTTGTGGATTTTGTGAGCCACATACGCGACAATTTGTTTGTTAATATAATCGCTTAATATAAAATAAAATGATAAATAAAATGGGCCATAAAGACCATTTTGTTGAATAATGCGTTATTTTCGTTAAGTTTTTCAAACAGCCAATTCACAAACGTTCGACTCAAACAATGGTCGGCTGGCTTTAATTTTTGAATGAGTTGGACTTTATAAGCGTGAACATTAAGATCTTTATGCAAAATGTTGCGCAAAGTTCCTCTAGCGATGCCCAATTGTTGCGAACGTCGACGAGTTGATGTCCCAGGATAATTCTCAACACTTTGCTGTACGGCGGTTATGTTTGCATCACTACGGCCACTACGAGCGTTTTGTTTTGATCTATTGTCAGCAACAGTATCGTGGCCTCGAATTAAGCGATTAAATTATACACAGCGGTCTCAGAAGGAGCCTGACAGCTCAATCCTTGACATTTTATCATTTGACAGCCAATTTACTTCCTAACCTCAAATTTGCCCACCCTGTATTATAGGTAAGAGATCGATATTCGACTTCTTCAAAAACCCGGTTTCGAATAATTCGAAAAGTTACAATTTTTAAAAACCGATTTTCGGTTAAAATTTATCTAATAACCTGTTAAGTGGTTTTTTTCATTAATATTGTTACGAAAATAAAAATGCCTAAATTTTGTAGTTATGTGCTACCCGTATTTATTTTCGTATTTGACAGTACTGCCAAATCGACCATCTTTACATTACTTTTGAATTAACGGATATGAAAATAGAAGATGGTCGATATTTCCAGAACCTTCCAAACCGTAGGCAATTGGCTATAGAAAGGGGACTGCTTTATCTACAAGTTAGATAGTTATCGTTTGGCTGTCGATAAATAAAGTTATGTTAAAGCGGAAATAAAAGTGTTGTAAAAGCGAATATTAAGTGTTGTATTAAAACAAACAGCATAAAAGTTATAGTGAAACAAATAAAAACTTTAAAACAACAAAATAAAGTGGTGTTATTTTAACGCAATTTAAACAAACTCAAACGTTTTAAAAAGGTTAAAACGTAACATTGGTGTTAAAAGTGGGATTGCGTATATAAAATAAAATAATTAATAAAATAAATAAATAAAATAATATAAAAAAGAAATAATTAAAACGGAGTAAAATTAAATTCCAAGAATTAAAAATGGACAGGCTCAAACGGGAATTAAATAAATTAGAGCTGTCAACAACCGGTAATAAAACCGAACAACAAAAACGTCTGTTAGAGGAATTTCAGAGACGCGGCATAGACATCGATACTCACGAATTTGATGATGAGAATGAGCCTGAGATGAGTGCTCCTACAACAATAAGTAGTATAAACTTTAATTCGCTGCTGGCTGATATGATGGAAAGACTGTAGATACAGAGCAAAATGCTTTTGGCTGAGGTGCGAGAAACTTCTAGAGCTAATAACAAAAAACTTTTGGCACTGGTAAAATAAACTTCTATAGCTGAAAACCAGAATTTTCTGGCAAAAATTGAAATAAAACTTGAGAAAACTTCTATTGAGCTACTAGAAACCTGTAGAACTGAAATACGAGAAACTTCTAGAGCCGATAATTAAAAGCTTTTGGCTGAAGTACGTGAAATTTCAAAAGCAATAACTGATAACTTACAAGAAATATATACTACGGTAAGCAAGAGGGTAGATGAAGTGGAGAACAGAATGTCAAACCTAGAAAAATCAGTTGAGGTAATTGAGGAGGAAATCGATAGTCTTCAGTGCCAAAAGCCGGAACCAGTGCGTATCATACCAGAAGCTTCCAGCAGAATAAAAACACCTCGCTTTGATGGTAGTACACCTTTGGCGGTATTTAAATTTCAGTTCGATACTGTAGCCAGCGGAAACGAACGGGACGAAGAAGAGAAGGCCATGGTGTTAATTTTGGCCTTAAGAGGTGCTGCAGCGGAAATTCTAGAAATCATGTCAGCCAGCTGTAGAAACAACTTCTGTGAATTAATGGTGGCGCTCCAGCGTAAATTTGGTGATGAGCACAAACGGGAGTTGTACCGTACGGAATTAAGGTGCCGAACGCAAAGGTTACTGAGTCACTACAGACATTTGCAATGGAAGGGGAATCCAGGGGAAAATCATCAACTAGTACACCATCTCAAGACCGAAGCCTTCGTTAACGGCATAAGCTAGCTGTATGTGCTAAACAAAAGACAACCTTTGCAGATACTGTGGCGTTCGCACTAGTACAGGAGACTGCTCGCACGATATCACAGCCACAAGTACGCAAAGTGCGTAATATGGAAGTTGTGGCAGAGAAAACAAAATATTGGAGGTGGTCAAGAGGCTTCTAGCTGAGCAGAGATCAAAATGTTTTAATTGTGGAAAAAGCGGCCACTTCCAGAGAAACTCTAAAGCGCCACGCAAAAGATCAATGTCGGTGCGCTCGAGTTGTATTGTTACAGCTGACATCGGCTTCTTTTTACTGGATCCCTAGCTGCAATACACTAGGTAGAGTTTGCTATCCAACCCGCCACTGCTTGCTGACATCCAACCCAATAAACGCATTGTTACCCCCAGGTGTCCTCCGCTATCTCCATTATGGAACTCATTTAAAACTTCTTTCATTTTGGAGGAAGGCACCGCTATTAGGTTGGATGAAGTTTTGCCATCTGCACTTTCCTAATGTCGATATAGGCACCCATGAATCAATTTCAAACTGTCCCATTGTGCCCAATACGCTTTTGTAAGAGAACCTGCTGATGATATTTCATTGCGGGTGGGCCGTCTGTCGTCTTCTTTAGCTGATATAATCTCTGCCAATATTGGGTCACTCCTGACAAGTCTTCGTTTGCATCTATTTGCGTTAGCCGGATATCAATGATGGATTCCTTCCACTCAGCTTTCACGCAATGTTTACATCCAAATAAAGACTTGAGAGCGCATCAGCATTTCCATGTTTTATGCCGCTTCGGTGTTCAATGCTCATAAGTCTGAAGGCGCTCAATCCAACGTGCCAACTGTCCTTCAAGGGTTTTAAATTGCAGCAGCCATCTCAGTGCGGAATGATCCCTCCTTAGCAGAAAATGTTGACCATATAAGTACTTATGATAATGCTTTATGCATTCCAGCACTGCCAGTAGCTCACGTCAAGTCACACAATAATTCCGTTCAGGCTTTGACACGTGCGGCTATAGTAGCTTACGACTTTCTCCATCCCATTGACCACCTGTGAAAGTACACCACCAATACCATATCCACTGGCATCACTGTCAAGGATAAATTTCTCACCAGGGACTGGATATGTCAAAACCGGTGCTGCACACAATCGGTCTTTTAATGTCTGAAACCCCTTTTCTTGTGACTCACCCCAATGATACGCCTTAGATTTCTTCGTGAGCTCATGTAAGCTTGCTGCCACGCTCGAAAAATTAGGCACGAAGCGGCTATAGTACGGGCAGAGTTCCAAAAAGCTGCGTAATTCATGAAGATTTTAAGGGCAAGGCCAGTCCTTTACTGCCCGTATTTTATCTTCATCCGTTGAAATGCCATCTGCTGTAACTAGATGCCCCAAATATTTTACCTGTTCTTGGAACAGTGCACATTTCTTCATGCTTAATTTTAGTCCAGCCATTGATATTCGTTGCAGAACTTCTGCCAGGTTTTTGAGGTGCACGTCAAAAATTCTGCCTATCACTATAATGTCGTCGAGGTAAACCAGACAAGCCTTCCAACGGAGTCCTATCAATACGCGCTCGAATGTGGCAGGCGCATTGCAGAGCCCAAATGGCATAACTTTAAACTGCCACAAGCCACCTTTCGCACTGAAAGCAGTTTTCTCCTTATCCTTGTCTGCGATCTCTACCTGCCAATACCCGCTTTGTAGATCCAATGTAGAAAACCACTTTGTTCCAGCTAACGTGTCGAGCGTATCGTCAATTCTTGGTAGCTGTCCTTTTTAGTGACATCACTAAGCTTCCTGTACTCTACGCAAAATCTTGTGCTACCATCTTTCTTTTTAACTAAGACTATAGGTGGGCTTCAAGGACTCGATGATGGTTCATTACGTTTTGGCAGAGGTATACTCCTGGGTGCCTGTTTTATCGGTCTCGCTTCGCCAGCATCAATTTCATGTTTGAATATAGCTGTTCTACCTTGACTTATTTTTAGTGGCGAATACGCAGGCGTAGTTCTTTAGGAACTTCTACATTGGCCTACCTCGGAGTTTTCGTCAATGAATTTTTCGCGGCCTGATAAATTGAGCACTCTCACTGGGACTATTCTTTTTTATTAGATTTGACGAGGGCCTTTGCTGATATCAAGTCCACCTTAATTTCTGCTGGTTCTACTACCCACAAGCGGTTGTCTCACAATCTCCCTCTATACTCGCCCATATCAATGACTCAATTTGAGGTGGTATTTTTTGTTGTTTGACAGCAACTAATCTTCTGGCGTGCACTTGATGCTGGTATCCCACGTCAAGAGGTATATCTACATAACGCGAACTCATTATCTGTTGCCCCATATTCAAATTGATGCCATGGACTGTCAAAAAGTCAGCACCAGTGATACCATGTCTACAATATCGGTGATAATAAAAGTATGGCTTACGGTAATGTTCACTGTAGTCACCTAAATTTTTTTGTAGACGGTGGCAGACTCTCCGGTAGCTGTTCGTAGTCTGATATTATTGAGTACCTTACACTTTCCCTTCACTATATCGGGTTTGATTATAGACTGTGTCGCACCGGCGTCTATAGTGAAGGTGTATTGTCTTCCATTAATGTACCAGCACGCTGTAAGGTTGCTGTTATTTTTCTGCATCACTGATATGTAGATTGTGAGGCCCGTTTTTAGATTAACGGGGACTCGTTTGTTGTTTGATGGCAGTTGGCCCGTTTGTTATTTATCGGTGGTGAAACGCATCTTGACCTTTTACGTGGGGCTTTACAGTTTCTCTGGAAGTGGCCGCTCTTTCCAGTTAAAACATTTTAATTTTGATTTCTGCTCAGCTAGAAGCCACTTTACCACCTTCTCTATTTTGTTGTTTTCAACATCTTCCAGATTACGTACCTTGTGTATTTATGGCTTTGATATCGTGCGAGCTGTCTCCTGAACGCCACAGTATCTACAAAGGTCGTCTTTTATGCTGCACATACAGCTAGTTTAACATCAGGGTCTCGTAAGCCGTTGACGAAAGCTTCGGTCTTCAGATGATCTACTAGTGGGTGATTTTCCCTTGGATAGGTTAATTACACCAACTTCTCGACTTCCATATCAAAGGCTTGTAGCGACCCATTAGCCTTCTGTGTTAGGCACCTTAACTCCATGCGGTATAAATCACGTTTGCGCTCGTCGCCAAATTTACGCTGTAGCGCCAGCATTAAGTCATTGCAGTTGTTTCTGCAGCTGGCTGGTATGGTTTCTAAAATTTCTGTTGCAGCACCTTTTAACGCCAAAATTATTTCTAGAGCCTACTTCTGATCGTCCCATCTATTTCTGTTGGCAACTGTCTCGAATTGCATTTAGATACGGATAGGGGTGAGCTACCATCAAAGCAAGGTGTTTTTATTCTACTAAAAACTTCTGGTATAGTACGCACTGGTTCGGGTTGCTGGCACTGTAGACTGTTAATTTTCTCTTCTATTACATTAAATTTTCCGTCAACAGTCTTTCCTAGATTTGTCATTCTTGCGTCGACATCATCAACCATTTTGCTTACCGTCTCATATATTTCTTGCAGCTTTTCTGTTGTTGCACTTGACGTTTCTTCAAATTTCTTTTCAATTTTTGCCAAAAAAAAAAATGTTTCTTGTGCATTCGCCACAGTATTAATTTTTTCTATGAGCTTTTCATTATCAGCTCTAGAAATTTATCGTACCTCAGCCAAAAACATTTTTCTCTGTTAACGTCTATAATCGTTGTTGTTGTAGTGACACTTATCTCAGGATCATTCTCATCGTCAAATTTGATTATCGATGTCACGTCTCTGAAATTCCTCTAACAGACGTTTTTGTAATTCGGTCTTATTACTAGTTGTTGAGAGGTCCAATTTAGTTAACTCGCGTTTAAGTCTTTTCACTTTTAATTCTTGGAATTTCATTTAAAAAATTTTTTTTTTTTTTTAATTTTTATTTATATTATTTTATATCACAATCCCACTTCTGACACCAAATGTTACGTTTTAACTTTTTTTAAAACGTTTGAGTTCGTTTATATTGCGTTAAAATAAAATAAAAACACTATTTTTATTTTAGTAGTTTTACAATTTGTTTCTTTTTTTATTAATTCCACTGTAACTTTAATATACTATGTCTTAATATAGCAAATTAACTTTTACACCACTTTTTATTTGCGCCTAAACAGACTTTATTCATTGATAGTCAATTGATCACTACCTCCCCAGCCGTAATTCCTATCTTTTTATAGTATTTTATCATTAGTTTAGAATGTTCTAGTACGGACATGAATCTTCGATTTCGAATGGCTATATAAAAACTAAAACTAAAATGAAAGAAAGAAATGGAATCTACCTGAAATATCGAGAGGTTCGAGAGCTTTCGATGTGTTGTTTACTCAGCCATATAAAAAGCACATAGATACGAACAACAATCAGTTTATGTGTCGTAAACTCAGGGAGGAGAGTTTATTTGCAGTAAACTCAGCGAGTACAGTTTATGTGAAGAGACTTTGTTGGTTTGAACCAGGGTTGCAAAATGAGAACAATAAAATTGTACTCAGAAGCTCATAAAATATTACCTTTTCTACCCCAATCGTATCAAAAATATTTTTTTATATTATTTTTATTTTAAGTAAGAGCACAAAAAAGCGAAAAAATTTTACACAAAAACTAATCTTTTTAGTAATAAAATTAATATTTATTCTTGAAAGTACATTTATACTTTGGAAGTATATCAACTTGATCAAAAAGTTCTCGGAATTTATCCAGAAAATTAAAAATACAAGTTTTTTCATCGCAAAATGTACTGTCCCCTTCAAAGTAATCCCCATA
The DNA here is from genome assembly GCA_023159175.1 of Wohlfahrtia magnifica. Taxonomy (NCBI): domain Eukaryota; kingdom Metazoa; phylum Arthropoda; class Insecta; order Diptera; family Sarcophagidae; genus Wohlfahrtia; species Wohlfahrtia magnifica. The sequence goes on along the minus strand of JAKWBJ010000162.1, from coordinate 1,066,180 downwards.
GACTGCAACACACTTATGCCAGCGATAGATCCAATCCTCGAAGCATTTTTTATATTCGGTTTTCGGTATGTCCATCAGTGCTTCCGGCGATTTTCCCATTATTTCCTCTCGACTGCTGAAACGCGTTCCGCGTAACGGTTTTTTAACTCCATTAGGAGAAACAAGTTACAGGGAGCCAAATCATGTTAATTCGGTGGCTGTTGGATGGTATTTGTTGCATTTTTTATCAAAAAATTACTAGTAATGATGGCACTATGCGACAGTGCGTTATCATGGTGCAAAAAATGAGTTTTCTAACCACAATTCTGGTCTCTTTCAGCGAAACCGTAGGTATTGTTTTCTATTTTGAGTGAAAACGACGTGGTTTTTTTGGTCTCGGCTCATTTGGTGAACGCCAATTGATTGTACTCATAAACCCACGTCTGGTCTTTAGTAATGATCCTTTTGATGACTGTGGAACTGATGACTCAGCTTCGTAAAACATGGCTTTTACGACTTCAACACGGTCTCTTTTTTGCATGAAATGGCGGTCTTTTGGCACCAACTTTGCTGCTTCACGACGGAAACCCAAGTCATTAAACAAAATGTCTTGGAGATCCATAGGCAATGTTGAAGTCCTCCATTATCTCTCTGATAGTTAATTTGCGGTTATTGACCAACATTTCTTTTACTTTATCAATGTTTTCGTCGGTTTTCGAAGTCGATGGTCTGTCACTACGTTCATCATCATCGATTGAACCGCGACCACTTTTGAACTACTCGTGCCACTGGTAAACGATCGTTCTCTTTAGAGAATCGTTGCCGAAACACTTTTCCAACATTTCCAACGTTCGCGCACCAACCTTTAAGTTCAAGTTCGTTGTTGCAAATTGAAATCTATTTCTAAAATTGTAAAAAATCGCCAACACACAAAGAGATGTACTCTTGGCTACGTAGCTTTTGCAAATGTCAAACTATGAGTAGTGATCTGTCGTCGGTGTCGTCGCTTGTCCGTCCATGTTGTTTCTGTGTCAATAAATCAAAATGGTGCAATATTACAAAATAAAATATAACAATGATAAATAATAAAAGTACACAAAAGTGAACATAAAAAACCAATAGCAGAACATATATGTAGATATATACGTATACCAAAAGTCACAACTCTTGACGAAACATAGTTAATAATAAAAATATTAAAAAATAAAAAGAAAAATATATTTTTACAAGATCAACATAAAATTATAAACCAACAAAAACTCAACGAAACAATTTTTCAAAAGAGAATTGTGGAACATAGACAAAAATGACCAACACTCTTAACGGAACGTACAGCAACAATACGTATTAAAATAAATAAATAGAACAAGAAAATACAACATCATCAACAAGAACGAAAACAATAAAATATTAAAAACAAAACAAATTATTGAAATGGAACAAACAACAAAACACTAACATAAAAAAATAAACACGCACTTGACAATAACCAATTCAAATACGGGCAAGATTAAACATCAGTAAAATTAAGGACTGTTTGATCCATAGGGGTAAATTTAATTATCGGCAATAGTGCTTTCCCTTCCCCTCATTATTCCTTTCCAAACCTTTGGGTGCGAACCACTTGGAGGGGTAGCAGTTGGATTATTCAGTAGTGAGTGTTGAATAATCAACCAGCAGTAATCCATTTCCTTGTCGTACGCATCCAAACGGGGGTTGTCTGATTTTTGTTTACTCGTGGTAAATTTATATATTTATTTTTTCCTTTATTTGGTTGAATTTACATAATGACAGGACGCTTTCGGATTGATTTCTGCAATATGCGTGGGCTACGGGCGAACTTTTTCTCCGTGTATGCGCACATTTGTCTCCATAGGCCGGATGTTTTCGCCTTATGTGAGACCCGGGTTTTTGATACTGCTGATCCACAGGATTTTCATATCCCTGCGTATCACCTTCTGTCCTTTTTTATTTTTATAGGGGTCTTGCTATGTACATTCGCAATGAAGTTGTGTACCAATGCCAGCAATCTCTTGGCATGTATGATGCGGAATTTAACTGTCTATAGGTTAAGTTCAGAATCAGGGCACATCTTTTGCACTTCGGGTTTTTGTATAGAAGCCCAAACGCGGGAAGGAGCCTTCCATATCTGGATTTGATTCTCTTTCCGACTCAATATTGAGTATTCTTGCGAATTATCCGAACAGTGAAATTGTTGCTGCTGGTGATTTCAATGTTCAAAATTCGTCTTGGTTACGCCATTCAGGCCGTACAACTCCAGAAGGCCAATACGTTGAGTTATTTACTGCGCACAATCACCTTGCACAATTACTGAATGAACCTACACATATATCGTGTGTAGATGGGCACCAGAATAATACCCTCGACCTTTTCCTCACTACACACCCTAAAAAGTATGTAGTTGAGGTTCTTGCACCTCTCGGAAATTCGGATCATTGCACAGTTTCTGCCTCATTCTCGTCTACCGCTCTTCGCAAGGTTCCACCCATAGCTACGGAACGCTCTATTTTAACTACGAGGATGCTCGTTGGGCTGAGCTCAACGATTTTTTTGGGCATTTTAATTGGAAACTTTGTTTCCTTAACTCAGACGTCGATGCCATGGCAGAATTGGTAGTAAATATATTAAGGCTAGGGATGGATATTTTCATCCCATCCAAAAAGCTTTCGATTAAACCTAGAAACAAATCTTGGTTTAATCTGATGTGTAAATTGGCAGTAAGATCCAGGTAGGAAGCATTCAGGAATTGGCGCAATAATAAATGTATCCATACTGATTTGCTTCGCAAACAGGCGAGAGCTTCATGTGCCGCAGTACTTAGACGCGAAAAGGCTTTATACGAGCAGCGCCTTCCTGCTAAAGATCTTACTTTTCCGCGGGGAACTAAAAACTTTTAGTCATTCGTTAGAAGGCTGAGGAACAACGCTAGTTCGGTTCCTGCTCTTGTAAAGAATGACCACACATTCACGAACCCGGTTGAAAGGGCAAACCTTTTGGCCGAAATGTTTGCAAGTAATTCTCACTTGCCGGAGAACGTTCAAACACCGCTCGAACTTGAAAGAGTATCAGTAACTATGCCTAGTATGTTCTTTCGAGCCCGTGCTGTAAAAAGGATCCTTGCAAATCTCAACGTTAACAAGTCTTCTGGGCCGGATGGCATACCAGCACTGCTCCTGAAGCAGCGCTTTTCGACGCTTGCGCGTGCATTAGCCCACCTTTTCAGTGCGTCATATCCCACCGGTCATATGCCGCCGAGGCTAGCAACCCTGAGAACTACCGTCCAATAACAGTTGGTTCCGCACTCTCCAAGGTTATGGAGAGTATGATTAATCACCACCTTGTGGGATATCTAAAGTCCAACGATTTACTTAGCGATCGTCAGTACGGTTTCCGAAAGGGCCGTTCTACTGGTGACCTGCTGGCGTTGCTCTCGGAGAAGTGGAACAAGTCCATTCATGGTTTTGACGAGAGTAAGGTTGTGGCTCTGGATATCCCAAACGCGTTTGATACAGTTTGGCACAAGGCTCTCATTTCGACACTTAATGCTTTTGGTGTCGGTAGTCACTTCTCTCGATTTATATCGAGTTTTCTCAGAGATAGCTCTATAAGAGTGGTTATAGATGGGGTCTCATACGACGAGTTTAAGGTAAACTCAGAGGTAACGCAATATTTCTTAATGACTTTCTTCTTCTCACTTCTAATCCTGTCTACTATTTTGTGGATGACAGCAACATTTGTCACTCATATTCTTTTGATCGTAGACCGAGCCTTTTGGAGGTTGGGGCAAGAAGGATGAATATGAACGACACACTCACAAGTGAGGAGAGTTAATTTTGGATAACCTCTGGTTGAAAAGGTTGTGATCGAACCTTAGTTGTAACATCCACCGGGCTGGAAAATCTTAAGGTAGAAAGATCTGTCGACTAATTGTTGTTGTCTACAAAGTTGTAAGCAGACGGATTAATTAAGAATGGAAAATTGTTGTTGCTTGTAAAAAGGTTATAAGCAGTGGTCCACAAAACTGTGTTGCAAAAAGGATTTTTAATTAAAAACTAAAACTAAGATTTATTTTATTTTAACTACAATCTACGAACTCATAAATTCGTGTTTTTAAAAAGGTAAAAACGTAACAATATTATAGTTAACCGGTTATCCGTATAAAATTAACCGGTTTATTCGGTATTAGAAAAATTGAAAAAACCTGTTAAGACCAGCCGAATAATAAATGTTTGATCCCCCTTATTATAGGGCACTTACTTCTGAACAAAATTTACTACATACGATGTTTGGTTCAAAACCCAGAAGATTGCAACAGTATTTTCCATTCAAACAATTTCTACTTCGCTACGATATTTTTTTTCGAAATCTAGTCGATTTAGTGATAAAACGCTGTCTTTTTTTGTATTAAAAATAAATTTTTTGTACTAAAAATGCAACGCAGTAGAAAAAAAAAATGATTAAAAATAATATATATTTAAAAATAAATAATATTTAAAAAAAAATCTTATTATTTTCTATAATTATTTAATATTATTATTATTAATTTTACAGTTCGTAGTATCAAAACAATTCGCATTGTAATTTATTTAGTTTTGTTTCAGAAACATACAACTGAAATCTCGCTTAAAAATGGACTTTGGCGCGACGCCATGGCCACACATTAAACATTCTGATCAAATGCTTGTATGCAGGACACACTTAAGCTGGATTCACCCATTCAAAATTTTGTTCCGAAACCATTTTTTTTATATGTAGTTTGACGCCTCTACTTTTGAGAGAGAGAGCGAAACAGAGTTAACTTACTTCGGAACAATCTCAACTTGATTTGGTTTAATTTTAATTTTTGTTCCGAAACAATTGAACTGTGCTGCCAGCTACTTCAATTTTTTAAGCAAAGTTGAACTGAGCTGCCACATCATATTATATGTACATATGTATGTATGTATAATACAATACATATCACTTGTTTTGCATTGTTTGTTTTAGAAAGTAAGTGTTGTTTAAGGTTATTATATTAAAAATAAAATTAAATAAATATTAACGTGGAATTATATGAATCAGTTGCACTGAAGCTTATTTCAGAAATAAAAAAGGCGGGCAGGGAATGCTTATATGATATGAGTAACAAAAGTTACAGAAATAATCATATGAAGCAAGGTGTGTGGTTACCAATAGCAGCCTCTATTGGAATGAGAAGTAAGTTAAATTTTGTAAATAATTATCAAAACCATTCAACAAGTTTTGTTTAATTAATTGCAGGAAGCGAATGCCAAGCACTTTGGATGAGTTTGCGTAGAAAGTATAAAACAGCTAAAAGCAATTAATTTACAATTTGTTTACTACAAAATAACTAATATAGTGTGACGCAAAGAAACCAAACAAATTGCAATCATCTGTTATTGTGCTGCCAAATTCTAAAACTAACTAGCCTTGTTTACAAAAATATTTCATATGGTACCCTTGTTTTTCCAGAACAATTGTTCGAAGTGGGTGAATCATTCAGAGCAAACTTTCAAAAAATAAAAACAAGCATTTTGTTCCGAAACAATGGGTTAATCCAGCTTTAAGGAGGAGCTTGGCACAATAAACAATTTAAACAATAACAAGAACAACAGGCAATTTGTTTTTGTATTTTGCCAGACGTTTTGTCTTATCATTAAGTACAGACTTTATCTAAAATTTTTTGAAACTATGTATCAAAGGTAATACTGAGTTTTACATAGATATATAGTAAAATATCATTAGGATCGAAAAGGGTTTTAAAACGAAGGTTAATAAACTCCAAAAGCTGTATATACCATATTCAAATTAGATTTTAATATTTTATTTAATGAATTCCCTAATACACTGCGCTTATATATATATTATCCGAACCAATTGAGACATGGCCTTAAAATTTCTATGTAGTAGACTCCTATCAATTCCCTTCGTCGTTTTCGAAACGCTGGGACCGTGATAGTGTGAAAAGCAATATGCTACTATGGTACCTGTGATTAACAGTTTTTAACATAGTGTATGAATGTAGAGAACTACAATAGCGTTTCGAAAACGACTTTTCTACTTATTTGGGAATCTTACAAAACTTATTTGGAAATCTAAAAGATTCCATTCCATACAGTCCGATTTTTGTTCTTGTTTTGTCGTTATATATTTAATATAGTTTTTAATTAAATACATACTATTGTTTTATAAATGTACTGATTCAGATTTTTTAATTTTAAGTCTGGCAACTCAGATTTGAACTGAAAGAATATCTGATGTAAAAATGTAAACAATAGAAGAAAAAGTAAACAAACTTTGACAGCTGGAAACTGAAAGCATGCATGAGCAAACGATATACATATGTAAACTTGCAAGTACCTTCTTTAGTATGTCCTGTATTTTTGGTTATTGTTTATTTACAATTTTGTGCTGTTAAGATTTGCTTACTTTTTCTTCGTTTGTTTACATTTTTAGAGCCGCCGTTTTTAAAATTCAATTTGTTTCACTTTTATGTAAAAATAGACTTGTCAGATTTGAAATTGATGAAATAACTACATAACAGAGTAGTACATTCATAAAGGAATAGTACCAAAGAATATACAATCTATATATATATAAAAAGAAGTCTATACTTTGATGTCACCACTAACTGGGGAAACGGGTTGACCAATTTCAACGAAAATTTCAGGGTACGCTGGGAATGGTCTGTAAATGGTTTATGTGAATTTTGCACGAAATCGGACCAGGTCATTTCAGAGATATGGTTCCGGAGATACGGCATTTAGATTTTCCTATATATTCCCATACAAATATCAACGAAATGCCCTCCATTTCCTATATTACGACTTTTATTGTCGTTTGAAAAGTTACCAAACCATGTATCGTTATGTCTTATGTGTACAATGACATTCGGTAATATTGATTTTTGTATATCTGTAGAACAGTTAAAACGGAAGTTTCTGAACTTGTTCTAAATGACTTCTTTGATAATAAAAATTAACAGTCAAAAAGTGGGCGGAATTGGATAAGTGGGCATGGGACCTTAATACAAAGTCGATGTTGATATTTTTATATCCTGAGAATGCTTAGAGTTGAAGTTTCTTAATAACTTGGCGGTCAATTCAAACTATCAGTTTTAAGAAAATATGGAATTTTGCATGTGTGGAGAACGGTAATAGTTAAAACTTCGTTATCTATCCACATCAGTCAAAAAGCAAGTACAGGCATGTTCCCAGTAAAGCGGGAGGGGTTACATATACATTACCTAGATCAAAAAGTTTCAGGGATATCCCCCGTGTGGCAATCCCATCGTTCCGATTTGAGTTTCTTTTCTTTGTTATGTTGGTACATCTGTTGTTGATACTTCCGCTAAATCTTAGCGTCATAGCTTGACATTTGCAAAAGCTACGTAGCCAAGAGTACATCTATATATGTGTGTGGCGATTTTTTACAATTTTAGGAATGAATTTAAATTGGCTACAATGAACTTGTATTAAATTTTGCTAAATAAAACGGATTTATTGGTGCGCGAACTTTGACAATATTGGAAAAGTGTTTCGGCAACGATTTTCTAAAGAAAACGGCCGTTTACTAGTATCACGAGCCGTTGAAATGTGGTCGTGAGTCAATCGAAGATGTTGAATTCAGTGGCGGACCATCGAAAACCGACGAAAACATTGGTAAAGTAAAAGAAATGTTGGTCAATAACCGTAACTTAACCGTCAAAGAGATAGCGGAGGACTTAAACATGGCCTATAGATCTGTTTAAGATATTTTGTTTAATGATTTGGGTTTCCGTCATGTAGTAGCAAATTTGGTGATCTGCAATGCTCACGGTTTTCATGGCTTACAACGGTGTAGTACATCATGAATTTTTGCCAGAAGGCCAGACAGTAAACAAGCTAGTATTATTTGGGCGTTATGAAACGTTTGCGTGAAGCAATTCTCCGAAAGAGAACAAATTTGTGGGCAGAAGACACGTCGGATTTTGCACCATGATAACGCACCATCGCACAGTGCCATCATTATTCGAAATATTTTGTCAAAAAATGCAACAAATACCACCCAACCGCCACCGAATTCACTTGATTTGACTCCCTGAGACTTCTTTCAGTTCAATCGAGTTAAAAAACCATGACGGGGAACACGTTTCAGCAACCGAGAGGAAATAATGGAAAAATCGCAGCAAGCACTATGTGTTGCAGTGATGGGGATTACTTTAAAGGTGGCAATATAGATTTAGATGAATAAACTTGTATTTTTAGTTTTCTGAATAAATTCCGCGAACTTTTTGACCAAGGTGGTATATACATAAAAATATACAATACAATATGTTGTGTATTATTTAATAGTGCGTATCTATTTAAATTAAATATGTAACGACAAATAAAACTTATTCTATTTAGAACTGCTTAAAAAAACATTTTAATTAATAATTATTTTTTATTTTTGTAACGATCTTACTAAAGATATTTTTATAAATACTATATTTAGTACATGCATATGTACTTCTACCCTTGTGTATAATATTTCGTTTCTTTTTCTTTTTTTCTTTTATTTAATTCGAAAACATTTAACCTAAAAAATAATTCAGTAAAAATATCTGAATATGGTATACAAATTTCATATTTTCCCATAATTATTAAATGCACTAGAACCTCAAAACTCTTCAAATTTTTTAAACGTCCAGTTTTTTGAACTGACTCGGTAGAAGTTCTGATATATACTCACCAATCAGAATATTCATATCAATTTTAATTGAAAACATCTTGGCGACATAAGGAAAATCATTAAATGAAATATCAAAACCTGAATTGAATACACTCGGCTTTTCGAATTTAATAACCTTTATTTCAAAACGCTCTTCGGTATAAGCCCGTAATGAAATAAAAGTGGCATCAGCTCTTTTTCTAAACAAAGCAATAATAATATGTAGATGGCTCCAGTTACATATTCATAATAGTTTGTATTTCTTTGCAAAGTTAAATTCATAAATATTTGCAATTATAATGTTTTCAGAATAATATTTTAATAACCTTATAGATATTTAAATACATGGTAAAAACCATGACAAAAGCAACCAAGAGCTATTAAATCTGGATAACTTCTTCCACAACTACATTTTTCTCACAAATACACTTGTTATGTTAACTAATTTTAAATAACCAGCTTCTTGTTTGGTTTTTAAATAATTATTAATGTTCATTCAAAAAATATGATATATATAAAACTTTGCCAGTTTGCTTTGAAAAATATTTCATATCTATGGAGAACGCAGTGGATGTACTGCTAAAACAAAACGTCAACTGCCGTTGATATATTCGAACTGGTTCAAAGTAAAAAAAATCAAATTGCTGTTGTTATTGTTTAAATTGATGTAGATCTGTGTTGCCAAATTTTATTCTATAAAAACCGAAAATTTAGAAGAAAAAAAAACTGATTTTCAAGTAGAAAACTGCATTACTTAAAAAAGTAAAAATATAAATAAATGTACCAATTATTTTAATCTTCTGATAATCAATGAAATTACTTTAAAGGTTATTAAGTGAATTAATAAGAAAAAATATAAAAATCTTATCTGATTTGAAAATTATACAAATTTGAAGTTTCATTCGAATTCAATTTCGGTTTACAGAACATACCCGATAATTTATTTCAAAATTTATTTTTTATTCAAGCATAACACAACAAATTAAATGTGAGTGATATTAGTTCATAAAAAATTTGATATAATCACAATTGAATTTGACACATTTTTTCCGACAATCAGGTCACCCCGATTAGGTTAGTTCCTGTCTTCAAGATATAACATATGTTCGGGTAAATTAAAAACGGTTTAGTTTATTGAATAAACTAAAAAACGAAGTTCCGCTATACAATTATTTTTTATCTGCGCAGTCGTCCAAGAAATGCATATAAAATGTTTGGCAAAATAAAGGTGGATTCACATCACTACGTACATAAGTACTTTAGTGGGTACACACAATGACATCCATTTACGCAATCTGTCAAATAGATATCATCCATTGTGTGCATTTGTGTTTATGATCTCATTTCGGATTGCATTCGAGATTTCATCAACATCAGAACATTTTCAGATTGTATTGATGCAGATTGCGCTGCCTGTATCGTGATTTCATGTTTAGTTCATTGAAAACAAAAAAGCTATAAATATTTATTTTTCCAACAATATTTCTTTCGCGATGTTATGCTATAATATAAAATACCAGAACTGATATTGCGTTTATAATTTCATTGCTGATTGCAGTGTGTGTGTCAAAATATGCAATCTGAATGAGAAGTTGCGTAATTGAATTTCCTTGTATGTATGATATTTTATTAGTGAAGCACATGTACATATACCTCATACTTATGTGATCAAACTGTTATTTTGCCAAAAAAAAACTGTATTTCTTTCTTATACCTAAATGTGAACATCATACAATATATGAATTCTAGCCTTCTTTTGTAATCAGTGGTCAAAAAAAAGGTTAATGTAATGTAATGTCGCATTAAAAAAGGTGCGAGTAAATCTCACCACAGTTATATTAAGCAAATGATGTGAAATTCTTATGTATGTTAAAAATTGTAAATAAGGTAACAAAATTAAAAGGAAAAAACTAAAATGTAAAAAACTGCAAAATCTGCTCATTTTACAGAAAATCTTATTTTTTAAGCAAAAAACTTTAAAACTGCTCAATGCCTTTAAAAACTGCAAAATACAGATAAATCTGCACATTTGGCAACGTTTGTGGTCAGAGAGAAAACTGGATTTGTAGTAGTACACAATTTTTATAGTATGAGTTGAAGAAAAAAGTCAACAAAGTAAACAACAAAACAAGTAAACAATTTTAATACAATCAAAAGCTATCACACAACTGAATGAACTTGCTGTTTATTTGTTATAATCTGTTGAAAATTTCCGATTAAATGAATGCACTTCTGTGCGACCATGGCCACATATGTATGTCCCAAAGTTATGAAATAATTTGTGAAATAAAACTCAGTTGAAGGTGTTTTCTTTCTAAGTCATGTCATACATTTGGCAGTGGTTGATACTTTATATGAAAAAACACTATTGCAGTAAATTTGTCAGATTCTTTGGTAAAAAAATTATGATATTTTTGGGATGGTATGACAATAAAGAGTGATGCCGAAGAATTTTAAAATGTAGCACGGAAAATTGTAAAGTACTTTCGAAAAAGTTCAGCAGAAAATGCTATGCTACAAAAATGTTGTCATTTCATAACACGAAAGTGAACGTGTTTGGTTTAGACGTTATAACTCGGTAGAATTTAATTGTACCTATGACTTAAAAGCTTATACTTTTAAAAAGTCAATAAAAAATGCCCTGATTGACTTAGAAATGGGTAACGTTTGTATAAAAGATATATGAATACATATACGTTTTTAAAGATAAAACCCTAACTGAGCATCCTGATAGATATTTAAAGTCGTGTTTTACATTTATCTATTCTAATACAATTGGCGGTGGAAACACATACCTATTAATTGACGATGTTATTGTCAATGCTTTGTCTCTTGAAATTAAATTGAATCCTTCTTATATGTGAAACAATGTTTCACATTGTATGTAGCGAGATTTCTGGGAATCCCGGGGAAAGACATTTTTTCCCGTTTCCCCTGGTACGTGCATACATTTTTCAAATGAAGGATACAATCCTAAACTTTACATGTAATGAAAAACATTTTTAAAAACATTACATACATATGTATGTATGGTATATTCTAAAATAAAATAGTGGTCAAGGGATAAAAAGGAAATCAGGTAGATTATTGTTTAATTAAATAGCCACCAATTTTTTTGGGTCTTATTTCTTTGCGAATAATGGATAAATTTAATGGATATACTGGTGTCATTATCTTGAATTCAATTTCTTATCATCACTATATTTTATAGCCTTAATATTGGCTCTTCTGCAGTTATGATATCGGATGAATTTTTCGTTCGATATCAAACAAATTTTTTGAGAGTACTTTTTTGACAACAAGATTAACAAATTTTATAAAACCAAAAAAATATTCATGAGTTGTTTTATATAAAACTTAATTACTCTGTCAAGTTCCAACAGATTTTCAAAAGCAAAGAAGTATTTTATTCTTAACTAAGCATAGGTAAAGTTGAGTTAATCTGGCAAGCCCATCGGCTCACTTGCATCCAAATTGTAGGTCCCGTTGTGTGTCCATTATCGCACCATAACCCAATTATCCAATTATTGGCCTCAAATCGTCGATCTCTGAGTGGCAAAGAGGGTGTTGCGTAGACTTTTCCTGCTCTTCATCATTGCAACTTCTTCATTGCAAATTATGGGATTCCCATACTTTGAACATATGTGCTAACAGCCCAACGGTCAGAAATAACCCCTATAAGGTGCCAAAAATGTGTTCTAGACAGCTTCAATAGCTGGCCTGTTCTTTGATAACTCAAATGTGGCTAGATCTTTTTGGTCTCGTATGTTTATTTCCCCATCGTTCGTTCGCAATTTGGCGAAATTTTCGTGACACCTGTCGTCTATTCTCTATTAATCCGTTCGGATACCGATTGCCTGCTCAAGTTCATCTGCTATGCAATTACTTTTAATGTCCTCATAACCATGAAACCATGTAAGGATAATCGTTGAATGTGTCGTTATATCATATAGATACACTCGCCATTCATTAAAAATTTTGGATATGCAATAAACACTCTACAGGGATCTTATGTAAATAGGGAGATATCCCTATGAATATCTCGTAATATCGAACAAACCGCGCGGCTATATTTCTGTTGCTCCTCTTTCCATACCAGAAACTTAAAATCGCTTAATATTCAGCTTAGTTATTAGCTTATAAATGACAACTGGTTTATAATTCAAAATTTTGAGGTGTGTCGAATATTTCAAAAATGTTCTTGACGTACCCGATAGCGCCTATCAGAACTTCATTCATTTTTGTCGTATAGTGCAAACGAGTTAGTACTAAATATAAATAAAAAATACTGAAACAAAAGAATTTAAAAAATTTTGAAACTGGGAAATATTTGTGATAGTAGGGAAGTACTACGGTATTTTTTGTGTTAAATAGTATCCAAAAGGAATATCGTATCAACTTTCCCAGCACTGATGTGCAAAAGTAAAAATGTAGTTGGGTTAGGAAGAACATGGAAATTACTATCAGAGAGTAAAGGTGATGTTTTAAAAAAATGTAAAAAAAGTCAATATTTTGTTTTCATTCATCGCTGTTTCAGTGCAGCGTCAGGAAAACTAATATTAATGCATTTTACAATTGGGGTATTAATTTGAGAGTCTCTCACTCAAGCCACTTTACACTGTGTTTTTCCACTTGTTTTCTCTTTACTTATATTTGTTTATTTTTTGCCTATACGTGTGAGTACATACGTGTGAAAACAAAAGATAAGTGCAGTTCTTTGCCTGCCGATGCTTCAGTGACAACTAAAAGCAAGATCATAAGAAAATTTTTACATTATTTTCCTGTGCCTAACAAATTTGCGTACATTGCCCGCGCATGTACATTCGTCGCTGTTTCATTGACGACTAAAGATAGAATTAGCCGAACGTAAAGGTAAAATTAGCCGAACGTAAATGTGGAAGCCGTAAATGTAGTCGCGTCAGCTGATCGCTTTTGTTATATGAAAAGCAATGAAAGTGCTTGCTTGACCGTAATGTAATGTAACTGTAACTTCCCGATCTGTTGAAAATAGAATATGACGGCAACGTTACGTGACATTTGTCAAGCAGTGATGGGCTGCTTGTATGTGAAATGTTATGTGGGCATATTTATATTTTTGGTACATACATTTTTTGGTTAATATATAAAATATTAAAAATGTTTATTGTTTCAAAGTTTTTTTTTGGGAAAATCTATGCGTTGCGTATGCGTTTCTTTGTAGCAAAAGTTATAGATTAGTATGAATTATGTATTATGCATGTATATAATACGTTTATGAGGACTGAGGATTGCAAAATAATTGTACGTACAAGCGTAGATAATATAAGTAACAATACACATAATGGGTAATATAAATAACAATAAGAATAAAACATATAAAGGTTTTTATAAGTATAATAGGTACGTTGTATATATCCAGTAATGTATGCATGTATCTGCAAAACCAGAATTATAACCTAATAACATATAAAAGTTATTCTATTATTTGGTTTTTCGACCTTTATTAATCAAGTATTAAGCCTAAGATATTTTTAAATAAAAATTTGTTTACTTTTTTATCGATATTTCGCTATTTCTTTGTGTAACTTCGGCAGAAAATATGTATTTAATTATATTTATTTGTAATAAATTACATATAGATGTGTATATTTATTGATATAAAAATAAAATAATTATTGTTTAAAAAACCTAAAGCTTATTAAAATTTAAATATGAAAGTTTAGAGTAACGTCTTAGTACCATTTAAATATTTAACAAGAAAGTATAATTTTTTGGGGAAATTTATTAATATTCTACTCTGCCAACCCTATTTTACTATTGTGTGTATATTATATTTATAATTTACTATTGTAAATGAGAAGACTTAGGTTTAAGCATGGTGAAATTACATAAGGTGAAGTTGTTTCTCCGGCTGATAGCTTTTTTTTTTTTTTGTTCACCATGTTTCACATGCTGTCAAAACATTTTCTTGCACAACAGAGACTTACTAAAAAGAACGAGCCAAGAATATCATTAAACTATATCTTATTGCAAAAAACATGCTTCAAAACTTATTAAAAATAATATATTTATAAGTATGTCTAAATATTTAATGTTCATAATTGAAAAACGTCCAAAAAACTAAATGTTAAGAAATTAAAATTTTCAACAAAATAAAATATTTCTAATTTACAAGTATTAACTACATAAAATTGTTGTTTACGTTTTTTTTTTTTTTTTGTATGGACATTTTTTGACATCTGTCATGCAATGTACAAAAATATTGCCTGTTGTTTTAGTACAAAAATTAATTGTTGTACAGACAACTTCACCTTATTTAATTTCACCATGGGTTTAAGGTAAAATGTAAAAACACATTTGTGTTATATTCCGTTGTAAAAAAAAATAATTACATATATGTAGGTATCATCTCTAAATATGATTGGTTTATAAGTTTGGATATGTGTCAAAAAGAGTCCACAGCATAAATTATAATTGTTTTATCTTATGAACAGAAAATAACTGCTTTCAACAAACAGTTATATTTTATTGCAAAAATTGAATTACATGGGCAGTTACAGAGAAATAAATATTTTGCGCGTCATAGCGGTACAAAGGTGTTATGTGCAAGTACAGTCAGTAGAATACTTTCAAAGTGGATCTATTCTTTAGTGATAATTGGAAAGAATCAATTAATAAAATGTAAACTAAATTAAAGTATATAAAAAATGGAAAAAAGAGTAAAGATAAAATACATGAGAATATATAAAAGAACAGTTATTAAAACCACTGACTAAATAAATAAAAAACAAATTTATATACTTACCTACATATAGGTAGTTAACATATAACCATAAAACAAAATTTATATACTTACATACATATACTTACCATAAAACAAAACTTACATAATCACCTATGTACATATAGTTACCATAAAATCTATCTTCAATAAATAAAAGAAACTTTGTACAAAAAAAGTTTTAACAAATGTATAAAAAAAAAAACAGTCAAAACGGTATTTTGTTCTTTTTGCTATAACTCCGCCACAAACGATCACACAATTTGTTCAAAAAAAAAAACTTAATATGGAGATGTATTATAATATGCAAGAGAAAAGCAGTTATTTGGCAACATTCTAAATTCTAACGGCAAGATATCATGCCATTTGCGAGCAGCGACAGTGCAGCGGTAAAGGTATGCAGCTGAGCACCGTAGTTAATTCATATGTACATTATTATATACATTATTATACTATATACTTACACATATATATACATACATATATAAAAATTTGAAATTTTAATGCGATAGAAGATAAGTGGCTGTGGTAGTGTGGGAAGCAATATGCTACTATGGCACCTGCTACTTACCGTTTTTAACATAGCGTATGAAAGCAGATAACTGCAATAGCGTCTAGAAAACGACTTCTACTTATTTGAGAATTTGGCAAAACTTATTTGGAAATCTAAGATGTTTCAATCTATACAGTCCGATCCGTTAAATCGTGGATTTAGAGTCGAAAACCTGACGCGCTTGTATGGCTACCTTATTTCCGCGGCCTAAATATAATCGAAAACTTATGGAGATGGGTGGCTAGGAAAGTGAACGAGTACGGAAGATAATACAACACAAAAATGGTATTAATGGAAGGAGTCATACATACTTGGTCCACCATTTCGTTTTACAATTCAATTTCCAATCCAATTTTCGAGGATAGTTCAAACAGAGGCGGTCCCACGCTTTACTCATTATTCTTAATACTGTTTAAAATATAGTACTTAAGAATTAAAATGCGAAATAGTTGTTTATAATACTAATTAAATTGAAATTATTGCTGATCGCGCTATCCTGATGACCAACTTTTTCAATATGTTTTTAGTAAAATTTTTCTAAAAAATTAATTAAAGTATTATCATAAATAGTACAGCAGTCATTCTTGTTTTATTTTAAAGGAAATTGATAGGTGTCTACTTCATACATGGGAATTATAAGGTCATATCTCAATTGGTTCAGATAAAATTTAACATTAACTGTCAGTAAAAGGGGGGACTCTATCATGATGGCGCGCAGTGTATATATATTGTTACGAAAATAATATTGGGCACTTCTGCGTTTATTACATCGCTAAAATAAACAAACAAAAGCTGCAAGAACAACTATACGTGCTGTTTATAAATAACCAGAATCGACAACAACAAACATTAGCAGAGATAAAGTAAATAAACATAACGCAGCAACAACAAAAAACTAACAGCAAAGAAAACAAGTAATAGATAATAACAAGCAACAACAAATACTAAGAGCTGAAAGAAGTAGGTTTTTACATTCGCATGGCTACAAAAGAAAGAAATGGGATCTACCTGAAATATCGAGAGATTCGTGAGCTTTTGATGAGTTGTTTACTCAGCCATATAAAAAACACATCGGTGCGAACAACCATTAGTTTCGTTAAAGCTAACTCAGCGAACGAGTCTTGCTGGTTTGAAGTCAGCGTAAAGAGAGTTTAGAGTGGTTAATCTCTGGTCGAAGAGAATTCAAGTTGTGATCTAACCTAACTACGATCGGGTTGGAAGATCTTTAGGTAGAAAGATCTGTCGAGTAATTCTTGTTGTTTACAAACTTGTAAGCAGACAGAGTAATTAAGAATAGAAAATTGTTATTGTTTTCACAACCAATAAGCAGTTGTGCACAAAATTGCGTTGAATAAAGGATTTTAATTAAAAGCTAAACATAAGATTTATTTTATTTTAACTACAATCTACGAACTCATACATACACATTTTTAAAAAGGCAAAAACGTAACAATTGATGCCAGAAGTGGGATTGTAGTCCTTAAAATAAAATAATAATAAAAAGAATGAAGTTTAGAGAGCTTAATGCGGATCGCCTTAGGCGTGAGTTGGCAAAATTGGAGTTGCCGTCAACTGGGACCAAGACTGAATTGCAAGAGGGGCATTGACGTTGATACTCACGTATTTGATGATGAGGTGAGTGCCCTTTCAGCTAAAAGTAATACCGATACCAATGCACTGCTTGCCGCTATGATGGAAAAAATGCAAATAGAGAGCAAAATGCTTTTGGCTGAGATACGAGAAACTTCTAGAGCTGATAATTAAAAGCTTATAGAAAAAATTAATGCTCTGGCGAGTGCACAAGAATTTTCTAAAGCTGATAATGAAAAACTGTTGGCGCAGGTAAAAGAATCTTCTAAGGTTGATAATGAATAGCTGTTGGCGCAGGTAAAAGAATCTTCTAAAGCTAATAATGAAAAGCTTACAAAAAAAATAATAATAATGCTCTGACGAGTGCACAAGAAATTTCTAAAGCGGTTATGAAAAACTGTTGGCCGAAAACCAGAAAATTCTAGCAAAAATTGAAAAGAAATTTGAAGAAGCGTCGAATGCAAAAACTTAGAAGCTGCAAGAAATATATGAGATGGTAAGCAAAACGGTTGATTACGTTGACGCAGGAGTGACAAATCTAGAAAGGACTGTTGACGAAAAATTTAATGTAATAGAACAAAAAATCAATAGTCTACAGTGCCAGCAACCCGAATCAGTGCGTACTATACCAGAGGTTTATAGCATAAACGAGATTTGTACCGCATGGAGTTAACGTGTCAAACACAGAAGGCTAATGAATCATTGCAAGCCTTTGCAATGGAAGTCGAGAGGTTGGTGCAGCTAACCTATCCAGGGGAAAATCACCCACTAGTAGATCATCTGAAGACCGAAGCCTTCGTCAATGGCTTACGAGACCCTGATGTTAAACTAGCTATATGTACAGCACAAAAGACCTTTGCAGATACTGTGGCGTTCGCACTGGCTCAGGAGACAGCTCGCACGATATCAAAGCCACAAATACACAAGATATGTAATCTAGAAGTTGAGGCAAAGAAAGATAATGAGATCAACAAAATAGAGGAGGTGGTAAAGCGGCTTCTAGCTTAGCAGAAATCAAAATTTAAATGTTTTAACTGTGAATTGAGCGGCCACTTCCAGAGGCCACTGTAAGGCGCCACGCAAAGGGTTCAGATCCGTTTCACCACCGAGAAATAATAAGCGGGCCAACTACCATCAAACAACAAAAGAGTCCCCGTTAAACTAAAATAAGATAGCACTGAGGGCTAGAGCTAGCTCCCACAAGCGATGGCCCATATCAGAGATGCAGAAAAATAACAGTAACCTTACAGCATTCAAGTACATTAAGGGCAGACCATACACTTTCACTATAGACACCGGTGCGACACAGTCTATAATCAGATCCGATATAGTGAAGGGAAAGTGTGATCTACTCAATAATATCAGACTACGAACAACTACTGGAGAGTCTGCCACCGTCTACGTAAAAATTGAGATGAAGGTGACTATAGTGAACCATAAGCCATATTTTTATGTCGCCGATATTGAAGACGAGGTTATCATTGGTGCTGACTTTATGATAGTCAATGGCATCAATTTGAATATGGAGCAACAGATAATATGTTGGCAACAGATACCTCTTGACGTGGGATACCAACATCAAGTGCACACCGGAAGATTAGTTACTGTCAAATAACAAAAACTACCACCTCAGACTGAGTCATTGATATGGGTGCGTATAGAGGGAGATTGTGAGGACAACCGCTTGTGGATAGTAGAAATTAAGGTGGACTTGTTATCAGCAAAGGCCCTTGTCAAATCGAATAAAAAAAGAATAGTCCCAGTGTTCAGACCACGAAAAATTAATTTACGAAAATTCTGAGGTAAGCCAATGTGCTTCAGTAGAAGCGGTAATAAACAGCGAACGATTGCCGGAACCTGCCGATATATCAGCCAAGGACTAACAGGTACAGCTTCAGAAAGAAATAAAGCCAAAAAGTTGCTAAAGAAGTACGCGGGTATTCGCCACTAAAAATAAAAGTCAAGGTAGAACGGCTATAGTCAAACATGAAATTAATACTGGCGAAGAGAGACCGATAAAACAGGCACCCAGAAGTATATCTCTGACGAAGCGCAATGAGGTTAAGGAGCTGGTCAATGAAATGGAGAAGAGTGGTATAATTGAACAATCATCGAGTCCGTGGAGCTCACCTGTAGTCTTAGTTAAAAAGAAAGATGATACTACAAGATTCTGCGTAGACTACAGGAAGCTAACTGATGTCACTAAAAAGGACAGCTACCCGCTACCAAGAATTGACGGTACGCTCGACACGCTAGCTGGAACCAAGTGGTTCTCTACTTGGATCTACAAAGCGGCTATTGTGGCAGTATAAAGTGGTGCCATTTGGGCTCTGCAATGCGCCGGCCACATTAGAGCTATGGAGCGCATACTAAAAGGACTATATTGGAAGAACTTTTGAAGAACACCTCATCCCTGACGGTGATGCCAGTGGATATGGTATTGGTAGTGTACTTTCACAGGTGGTCGATGGGACGGAAAAAGTCGTAAGCTACTATAGCCGCACGTTGTCAAAGCCTGAACGGAATTATTGTGTGACTCGACGTGAGCTACTGGCAGTGCTGGAATGCGTAAAATATTGCATTGGTACTTATATGGTCTACATTTTCTGCTAAGGAGTGATCATTCCGCACTGAGATGGCTGCTGCAATCTAAGAACCCTGAGGGACAGTTGGCACGTTGGATTGAGCGCCTCCAGGCTTATGACTTTAGCATTGAACACCGAAGCGGCATAAAACATGGAAATGCTGATGCGCTCTCACGTCGGCCTTATAATTTTATATATAAACATTGTGTGAAAACTGAGTGCAAGGAATCCATCCTAGACGCAAACGAAGACTGGTCAATATCGCAAAGGGGTCACCCAATATTGGCAAAGATTATAGCCACAAAAGAAGAGAACAGACGGTCCACTCGCAATGAAATATCAGCAGAAGGTCCCCTTACAAAAGCGTATTGGGCACTATGGGACAGTTTGAAGTTGATTAATGGATGCTTATATCGGCATTGGGAGAGTGCTGATGGTAAAACTTCATCCAACCTGATAGTAAGTTTTGAGTGAGTTCCACAATGGACCTAGTGGAGGACATCTTGGGATAACGAAACCCCTGGAAAAGCTAAAACAACGTTTTTATAGGTTTGGATGTCAACAAGCAGTAGCCGACTGGGTAACAAACTGCACACAGTGCTTGGCAGCTAAAGGCCCACTAAGAAGAAATCGAGGTCACCTTCAACATTACAACTCGGGAGCACCATTCGAGCGGATAGCGTTGGACGTAGCGGGTTACATTCCGATCAGGGAAGAAATTTCGAGTCTGGTATCTCAAACAAATGTGTAAAATATATAACATAAAGAAGACTAGAACGACGCCGCTACATCCGCAATCGGACGGAATGGTAGAACGATTCAACAGAACTCTAGAGGAATATTTGCGAAAAGTGGTTAGCGAGCAACAAAAAGATTGAGACTGTAATGCAATATTATTATTAAATTGCCTCACCCTTTATTTTACCTAATAATAAGCATTTATTCTTAACATTATTTACTAGTATCGTATGATACTACCGTTAGGTTACCCCTTTATTCTTAAATTCTATTTATTATTATTCTCCTTTCTACTAATAATACATATAAGTTTATTTTCCCCTTATTCCTTAATTCTTATTGTTTACTATTTACATATATAATATACTTAGTAAGTTAGTCTATAAGTACCGTTACATTTTGTTAAATAAAGAACGCATGCTTGGCGTCGGTCAGTTTGCAACGAACCTTAGAATGCGCATGTGTTTTACTTTCGTAACCGCGTTCATTATATGGCGGTTTGCCATTCGGTGTTTAAGTTCAAATTTAAAAAAAGGAAAACTGTGAATATTTATTCATTTAATATTTAATTAATATTTATAAAAAAAATTGTGAATAAAGAAAGCGTGTTAAAATTAATAAAAAAGAAAACAAAAGTTAAAAAAAACTTCCATCTGATTCCAAAGATTTATTTTTCCAAAACTGAGTTTTATTTTCAAATATATAAAAAAAAAACTAATGAAACCAAGCAATATTATTGAAGAAAAAAATAAAAAAACACAAACAAACAAACAAGTTCCAATTTAAAAATGTAATTCAGTGCGTCTCATTATAAATAAATACAAAAAAGAGAAAAATTTAACAAAACAGTAAATAAATACAAAGTTGAAACAATAAAATTAATCTGCCAAAAAACCGCCATAGCTAAAAGAAAAACCATATAAAAAAATAAAAATCTAATACAACAACTACGAAAAAACAATATAACGTCAGTGTAAAACAGATGAAGAGAATTGTTTAATGCAGGTAAAAAAAATAAGTTAAAAATTTTAAAAAAAGAAACAGAAATCGTTTTTTTAATAATTTTAAATTTTGATCAAATGCTAAAAAAGAGCTAACAGAAATGAAAAAAAATCATTTACAAAAACAAAAAAGGACGCTGTACATATTTGGCAAGAACTTTCTACTGCGATTTTTAAAAGAAAGGCGAATTTAATTCGCTTTGAAAAAGGTTACCATAACACTTGTGTAAGGCAATACTTTTAACGGTAAAAAGTAATTAACGGTAATTAATATCAATCAGTGAAAAAATGAGAAACAGAAACGAGAAAACGTAATCAAACCAAATAAAAGGGTACATACCATATGAAAAAAAAGTATTAAAACTAAAAATTTATAAATGCGTCGCTGAATGCAAAACATGTTAAAACAGTTAAAAATTAAAACAAAAAGAAAATAATTAAATTAAATTTGTATCTAAAGTGAACTAAAAAAAAGAAAAGAAAGCGAATTGATGCAAACAATATTTTCTACAGATTTAAAAAAAAATATTAAAAGGAAAACTATAAAAAAAGAAAAAACTATACTACAAATAAACAATATTGTGCTTAAAGAAAAAATAAAGTAAAGGATTCTTATAAAAAAAAAGAAAAATAAATAAATTATTAAAAAACCACTAAAAAAACCTACTATAACACAAATAAAAACCCCCTTTTTACCTTGCTCACTTGCTTTCGTCACTTCAAACCATTACATTTAAAGTTTGCTTAACAAAATTGGTGACGATCATTGTAATAATAAAATTTATGATTATAATTTAGTTAACATTAGTATTGACAATAATGAGCAAGAAGTAGTTGTTGTACACTAAAGAAAGTAATATTTTTTGTTGTATTTTAAATAATCAGCATAAAAGAAAATAAAAAACAACAAGTGTCCTAAAACAAAAAAAGCGCCAAAACGTAAAGTCTTAAGACAAACGCCTATTTACAAAATAAAACGAAAAAACAAACAAAATATAAAAAATTTTTTGTGGTGAGATCTCAACTCTAAACTAAAAAAAATATAAAAAAACAATTTATATGTGGAAAATGCACAGACCCAGTGTTAAGAATTATACTTATTAAAATTTGCACCACACTGTACGCAGAAGAAAAAGAAAGAATATAAGTAATTTGTTATAAAAAAAAGAAAAACAATAGAAACTTAAGAAAAATCGTTGAAAAATTAAAAAAAAAAACAATTACTGAGAAGAAATAATACAAAACTACAAATAATGAACAAATTACAAAAACAGAAACAAAACAAAAATAGAAAAATTGAACTTAAAAAGAAATAAATTAACATAGAAACAAACAGAAAATGAAAGGCATAAAAACAAAAATAAAACCATCCTAAGGCAACTGTAAAACGAAGACAACATAAGACAATACAACAACCAGCAACAGAAAGAAGACAACAACAAGACAGCTATGAGAAGAAAACAACAACAAGTAAATTCAACATATGGCAACAACAGTATACATAATAATCATCATCATTATCGGAACAGTGGGACACGTAAGTTCAAAATTAGAAACAATATATATATTAAATTTTGTAAAATCAATATTATTATTCAATTATTATTAACGTTTAGTATTAAACATTATTATTATCAATTAATATTATTAATTATTATTAACGCTCTTGGTTTACCAATATTATTATATAAAAAAATTTAATAAAATTATAATCTGAAATTACATTCTAAATTTTGTTATTCATTTTGGAAATTAATATTCAGATTTTAGATTTTATATCATATCATTATTATTATATTATATATCATTATTATTTACAAATATATTTTATAAATTACTATAAATTTGAAATTAGTAACAACATTATTATTAATATTGTTAAATAAAAGAAAAAGATAATAAATATAGGTAAAAGAAAATATATACATTCAAAAATCTAATTATTTAAACGGTCATTGTATACATACAATCAAGTTATATATATTCTGTAGATTCAATTCTCAATTTTTATAGGAAGTGTTTAGATATACCAATTATAAATTCTGTTGCTTCAATCCTCATCTTAATCAAGAAAGTGGTTAAATGTCCACTGATTTTGCTTAGAAAAATTTAACGAACTTGTTTCCAATTTTTATAAAATATAAAAACGTGTTTTACAGAGCAGACCAATATCGATAAATATCAATATGGTTGCTCATAGAAAATTTTAACAAATTTTACTCTATACGGAACCGCATTATCAAACCTTTAATATGTCATTTTTAATAACAGTAGAAAATAGAATCATTCATTGTCGGGAACTATTGGTCAAATGTTTTAGTAAATTGAATTGTAAGATTAGAATTCCTTTTGTTTAAATTTATTTGAATTAGTACTTCATGAGGTAATGATAGCCTCTAGTTCTGAGACAGATATTTCTGAAAAAAGCGAAGAGGATAAAGAACAGATAATAGAAATCAAAAATATTGACATACCTGTGGAGTTTCTTGAAGATACAGAAAACGTCGAAATGGCTTCGATAGAAGAAAAGACCAAATTCATTGCGATGTGCTCGAATATTATTAGGGAGAATTATAATGGAGATCCCCTTACACTTAGTTCATTTATTGATAAGATTGACCTGATACAGGAATTAATGAGTAAAAATCTAGAAAAATGTTTCATTGTGTTTATAAAGTCTAAATTGGATGGGAAGGCTAGAGAAGTGCTTCCGAAGAATATTTCGAATGCAGAACAAATTAAGCTAGCTCTTAGGGATAGAATAAATCCGGATAATTCGAAAGTTGTGGCTGGTAGACTTGCGGTTTTACAGGTTAAAAATAATAAGTACATAGCTTTTGCGAAGAATGTTGAGGAATTAGCCGATGCTCTTCAACGTTCATTGGTAATGGAGGGTATTACAAAGGACAAGGAGCAGGAATTGGTAATCTAAAAGACTGTTAAAATTTGTAGAGATAATGCTAAGTCAGATATGGTTAAAGCGATAATATCTTCTACAATTTTCAAGGAACCCAAGGATGTGGTAGCTAAGTTGATTGTAGAAGAATCTGCAAATAAAAATAAGCGCTAGGTATTAACAGTACGACATAATAGGCCAACTCGACGATATAATAGGAACAGTATAAGAACTAACTGGTATAACAACCATAGTTCAAATAGTTGCAATTCTTACAGTAATAGATCTTATAGAAATAATTCGAACGACAATTATCATGGTCAAAACCCTAATTTTCGAAATCGCAATCATAATACGCGTGGAGGATATCGAGGCAATCACCGACAGGGTTCGAATACTAACTCAGGATATAAACGAAACTTTCCTACAGTGAGGGCTATAAACGGGGAAGTCTCTCAACAGCCAGAGTTGGGGGTGAAAAGGGAATATCAGGACTAATAAAAGACACTAATGTTAGATCGATATACAGCCTTAATTTAAATTATTCCGATTTTATAAACTTAGGATGCAAAGCATCATACAAAATTAATTCCTTTTAGTAGATTCACAAGCAGATATTTCTATTTTGAAAGTTTCATGTTTGAAAGATAATTATAGAATAAATGATAATGATAAAGTTAATATTGTAGGCATTACTACAGATACTACGAGATCGTTAGATACAGTTAATACTGACTTGATTATTTCAGATTTTTTAATACCTCAGGCTTTTTATATAGTTTCGGACAATTTTAATATTCCAACTAGCGGCATATTGGGAAAAAAACTTCCTGAAAGCAAATAGGTGCATCATAAATTACGATTCCATGACGGTATCATTTTTCAGAAATAGACACAGAATAATCATTCCGATTTCTCAGGGACTTAATGGAAATTCATTTTTTCTCCCGCCACGTTGCGAAGTATTTAGGCAAGTCAAAATAGAGGGTAAAAACTCCTATTGTTCGAATCTTGAATACGACCAATGAAACGAGATATGTTCAGAGTTATAATGTTGTGACAAGAAGACTTACTGATTATTATGTTTATAAAATTAATGAAGTGAATTTTAGTGATGAAAGAGTACATGATCTAAAACAGATTTTAAAGGACAGAATGCCAAAAGATATAGAAAAGGACTTGATGTGTTTATGTTTAGAATACGCAGATATTTTTGCACTGAAGACCGATAAGATGACAATTAATAATTTTTATGAGCAGAGATTAAGAGTTAAGGATGAAAAACCAGTGTACATAAAAAATTACCGTCTTCCTTACACACAAAGAAATGAAATCAGAAAGCAGGTTGAAAACTTACTTGATAATGATTTAATAGAACCATCAACATCAAACTACAATAGTCCGTTGATCCTTGTACCAAAGAAAAGGGAAGATAACAGTAAGGTATATCGTATGTGTGTAGATTTTAGAGCAATCAACACGAAGCTGATAGCAGATAAATTCCCTTTGCCACGGTTCGTCGACATACTCGACAACCTCGGTCGTGCGAAACACTTTTCAATAATTGACCACTTTTCTGGTTTTATCAAATTCCACTTCATGAAGAATATAGGGATTTAACGTCATTCAGTACAGATCAGGGCGCATTTCGGTGGAAAGTATTACCATTTGGGCTAAACGTAGCTCCAAATTAATTATACACGTATGATGTCCTTGGCATTTTCTGGTCTAGAACCCAATAGAGCTTTTTTATATATCGACGACATAATCGTTATTGGATGTAGTAAGGAACATCACTTAAGGAACTTGAGTAGTGTATTTAATATATTAGGGATTTTTAATCTGAAAATTAATCCCCATAAATGTAATTTTTTCCGACCGGAAGTTACATTCCTTGGTCATAGATGTACTGCGGATGGACTTCTTCCTGACAATGCGAAAATTTCAGCTATTAAAAAATACACAGTACCAGCGGATAAGGATTCCGTAAAATGTTTTGTAACATTTGCGAACTATTATAGGCGATTCATACCAAATTTTGCATCGATAATTTTAATTTTAAATGGGATACAAAATGCCAGGAATCGTTTGAGAAAATTAAAGCGGTACTGATTTCCCCAAGGATATTACAATACCCGGACTTTACTAAGCAATTTATAATAACAGTGGATGCTTCGAAAATAGGTTGTAGTGCAATTCTTAGTCAAAATTTTAACGGTCATGATCTTCCTATATATTACGCCTTAAAATCTTTTAATCGCTCGGAACAGAAGAAACCGACAATTGAACAGGAATTACTTGCTATATATTTTGCAATAAATCAATTTCGCCCATACGTTTATGGAACGAAATTTGTAGTTAGGACCGATCATGGACCCCTACTATATTTAATATAGTAGTATATATAATATGAAGGATCCTTTTTCTAAATTAACAGGTATAAGATTTAAGTTGTCAGAATATGATTTCTCTATTGAACATGTGAAGGGTCAAGACAATGTAGGTTCATATGCGCTTCTCGTATTCCGATAGACGATTTGAAAAATGGAACATGTACTGCAGTTATTTTTACCGTTACAACGCGTGCAATGTCCAGGCAAAACGAGATAAATAGGAAACAATCTCAAATGAGTAATAATGAGAATTTGAAAGTTTATGATAAATTTCCACAGGAATTTAGTACTAAAATAGCGAAAATTAAGTCAGAATTATATATGAGAGACAAAAAGGTTATTAGCATAGAGCTGAAAGTGTATAACAAATTTAAACTGATCGGAAATGTTAGAATTGTTAACAAAACATTGAATTACGAATCAGTGCTCTTGAGGTTGCAGGAAGTACCCAACAGTAATAACATTTACGTTGCAGAGTGGTCAAAGGACGATCCATTTTTTTCTCTACGTAGTATTCCAGAATTAAAACATTTCGGTAATAAATATTAAAAACTTTGGAAATCATATTAATAAACCCAGTTGAAAAAGTGACTGAGGATGACAGGAAGACTAAACTTTTAAAAACTTATCATGAGGATCCTATTATAGGAGGCCACTGTGGAAGGAAACGATTATACGCAAAATTGAGTTCAAAATATTATTGGAAGAATATGACAAGAGATATTGCAAATTACATTAAAAATTGTAGGCATTGTAATTAAAACAAAGTTAAAAACAGAAACAGGGAAACAATGACACTAACACCAACACCAATAAAGCCATTTGATATAGTGGTATTAGACACAATAGGTCCTTTACCGATGTCAGAACACGGGAACAAGTACGCTTTAACTTTGATTTGCGATTTTACGAAATATTTTGTGACAATACCCATACCTGATAAAAGTGCAAAAACAATATCTAGGGCAATCTTCGAGAACTTTATTTTGGTATTTGGTAAAATGGAATCCATTAAATCTGATTTAGGTACTGAAATTAAGAATGATATATTTTGTGAATAATGTAAACTTTTAAATATTCAGACAAATTTCTCAACGGCATATCACCATGAAACTTTAGGTACGACAGATTGGGACACATACCTAAAATACTTTACATTTTTCCATAACACAACCACAAGTTCCATTTTTGATAATCAATATACACCCTTTGAATTAATTTTTGGAAGAAATGCTACTATGCCAAATGAATGCAGTTTACACAAAATAGATCCTTTATATAATATAGAAAACTATAGCAAGGAAGTAAAATATCGTTTACAAAAACCTCATTCTATAATACAGAAGCTTATAGGTAAATATAATGATAGGAACAAAATAATTTATGATAGGAATGTCACTTGATGTGAAAATTAATGATAAGGTATATGTAAAAAAGGAACCTTATGACAAATTTAAAAGAATTTATGATGGTCCATACACAGTAACTGAAGTAAATGGAGTGAATGTAACTTTTTATGATGATATATTAAAGAGGCACAGGACTTTGCACAAAAACAGATTGAGAATTGCATAAAGAGAAGAAAATTATAATATTAACATTAATATTTCATTCATTGCACATAGATGAAAAATTAAAATAAAATAGTAAAAGCAGAAAAATTGTAAGTAAAATTTATTGTTTTTATTCACTCTAACCTAACTAAATGTTTTTTTATTTATCATATTATTAATAATCGAAATGAAAACTTAATTGAACTGAAGAAAACTTGATTGTACGTAATTTATCACAAAAAAAAAAAAAAAAAAAAAAAAAAAATATGTATATATATATATATATATATATATATATATATATAAATGTTCGAATATTTATCAAAAATAAACAAAACTAAAACTATAGTTAAATGTTACAAGAAATAAGAAAAAAATACAAATTATATGATGCTAATGAAAAAAAAAGATTAAAATTGTAAACACTCAGCACAAAAAAAAATTTTGTATGAAGTATTAAAAGGAAAATAATAGCATGAAAAGTTGAAAATTATAAAAATAAATGTAAAAAAAAATATTGAATCAAAACAGCCTGATCAACTGGTTTGATTGTCACCCGCCAAGATTCTTTTTGGAACTGAGTTAAAATTAGCCGGTGACTTAGAGTATGGAGTCAAACCTACCGCAGAAAGAGAAGTCACTTACCTCGAGAAACAACAAAGTCTTAACGAGCTTCATCTATTCGTGCGTTCGGGAATAAAACTTACCAGCTATAGAATGAAAGCCAGATACGATCGAGCGGCAAATACTAAGGGCTTCCAAGAGGGACAATTAGTACTGCTTTATAATCCACAGCAGAAGAAAGGACTATCTCCCAAATTACAGTCTAATTGGGATGGACCCTACAAAGTAATCAGGAGACTGAACGATGTATTTTACCGACTACAGAAACACAACAGCCCAAGAACTAAAATGAAAGTAGTGCACATAGAACGATTGGCATCAATTCCACTAGTTTGGATCAATGCTACTTTCAGGTCGTTTAGGTTTCTAACGACGTAATGTTTCAAATTTTACTTGAAAATTGACCACAAATTCTCAATAGGATTGCGATCTGGACTTTAAGGTGGCGTTTTGAGATATTTGTGGCAGTTGTACAGATTCCAAAGTCGGGATTATTTTCCTATTAATAGATAAAATCCCTGGAAATGGCACATTTTTTCTGCACTTTGCTTCACATTTTTCTTCTTTCTTCTTGCTGTCATAATTCCATCAATGAAATGTAGATTCCAAACTCCTGAAGCAACCCCAAACCATTACCGAGAGTCCACCATGCTTGAATGTGAGAATTAGGTTATGGCGAAATAACCTCGTGTTCTTCTCTCGCCAAATTTTAACGCGTCCATCCTATAATTTTATACTAAATTTGGACTCATTTGTAAAAATAACTCTTTTCTAAAAGTTGAAATCCTTATTTTGATACTTTTAGCAAACGCAACCCGTTTTTGCTTATTAATCATGCTAATAAATAGTTCTCTGACAGCATACCGACTTTTGTATCCAATTATTTTAGTGTAATTTCGAACTGTTTGAGGTGTAACGTGAATTCCAAAGTTCTGTTCCAAACTTACAGAAAGTCTAACGCCAGTTATACAAGGATCGATGCGTAACTGGCGACGTAGGAATGAGCACTGTCTTCTTCTTAAGTTGCGTGAAGATCATTCCGCTGTGATTTTTTAAATTGTCCGGTTTTTTTGACACTACGTATTGGATAGTAGAAGCATTTTGGCAATTTCCCGTAAAGATTTTCCATCAATGTGACGGTCTATTTTGTTGTTGTTGTTGTTGTTGTTGTTGTTGTTGTTGTTAATTTAAAAGCTCACTTGATTTTCTGCCCATGTTGAATTTTCCCAACTTTTTATAATAATTGAACTGACTATGATATTATATGAAAATACAGACTGTAACAATAAAAACGGGGAACCACACAAATGAAATAGAGTTTAAAACTCGCGTTAACAACAAGATAAATATGGCGTTGCCATCTGTACGAATACGGTTTTTGTTATTTTGTAAATAATCCGCCATCTAGCGGCCGATTTATATGATACCTCTTATTTTTATCGGGTATACGAATATGGGTTTTGCGTACTGTATATGTATGTACATATGCTTAAGTATTATTTCTAATAAATATTATTGCTCTTATAAATAATTTAATATAAAATATTTGATATATTGCAAATATATGTAAAACATATTCTAATAATTTTATATATACGAGTACATACATAGTTCCTTTTTTTAGTATATATAGTATTTTTCTACTTTACGACATTTACTTATATAATATACCTACATGTACATATGTATAAATTACTTCAAAATTCATAATAACAAGATTCTTAAAAAAACTTGTTTATTATAAAATAAATTTAAAAAAAATTTGCTTAAAAAGTTTATATAAAGCTCTATAAAAATTAAAATAGTAAAAATAACTATAAGAAATTAAAGTGCATTATATATTATTATTATTATTTTTTTTCTCTTTCCAATATTTTTGAATGAAAAGATCTTTTTTAAAAAAAAGGGTCAGTATACATAAATAAAACCATAAAAATCCAGATTTTTTTCATGAAACTTTGGAATATAAAATAAATACATATGTCTAAATTTGATAACGAAAAATTCTTTAAATATATTTTAACATTTTATATTGTTAAGAAAAGAGTTCTGCAAAATCGGCCAGTTTCAACTAATAAAACTAAAATAATAGGATATGAATATTTATTAATTGAACTTATAACTCAATAATACTATATGTACGTAAGAACACATTTTGAAAATTTATCATCTGTTGAAAAAAAACAGTTTTTTCAAAAATTACACATTACCGTGAAATTTTAGTGAAATGTTTTGGTAAACTCGATTGTAGGATAAGAGTTCCGGAAAACAAAAAGCTTTTTGAGCTTGTAACCAGAGAAATTGACGGATAGAGAGAACGATTCGGAAAACAGTAAGCAGGAAATTAGGATAGATATGGATAATAAGGGTAGCTTGGACACTGAAGCAAAATGGCGACGACTGAACAGAAAAAGACACGTCAGTATGTGCTCTTCCATTATTAGGGACGATTACGATGGAAATCTATTAGCATTAGATTCCTTTTTAGACAAAATTGGTATCATTAAGCATTTTACAGAAGAAAATCTTATGCCTACTTTTTTACGCTTTATTAAGTATAACTTGGAGGAAAAAGCTAGGGAAGCATTACCGGAGAATATCACCACGGTAAACGACATCAGGACAGCTTCCAAAAAAGGATTAAACCAGATAGCTCGAAGGTAATTGCTGGTAAGATCGCAGCCCTAAAAGTTAAGGACAACAATTACTCGGAATTTTTTAAACATTTATTAGTAATTGAGGGGATAAATAGAAAAAAAGCACAGGCAACGGAAAGCAAAAAACATCAGGTTCTTTCGTTTCAAGCAACTAACAGAAATTTCAGAACTACATCAGATTATTCAAAGAATTTTGCTCAACACCATGGCAATCCGGGCTATCGTGGCACAAATCGTAAAAAATTTTCGTGACAGAAATTGCAATACCACAAATAATTTCAACAATTGAAGATATAATCATTTTCGGAACAATTATCGTGGTAATGGTCGGGTAAACTCGTCTCAAGGTTCAAACAGCCGCAATGTCTGTTCGGCCTTTAAATGTGGAGGCCTCTCAGCAAAAAATACTGCTGTTGGGGGAGGAAACTTTGGATTAGACGAACCAAAAACTTTAAAATCAATTTATAGCTTAGATCCCAGCTATGCAGATTTTGCTAAGCTGGATTTATTTGGAAAAAGGAGACCATATACTTTTCTTGTGGATTCACAAGCAGACATTTATTAGTAAAATTTTCACGTTAAAACAGCAATGTTAAAGTAAATGGGAATGACAAAATCGGTATAACTGGTATTACAAAGTTTGCAGTACCAACATTAGGAACAATTTACATGAAACTGATTATTTAAAACTTCTCAATTACAAAAAAATTTCATGTGGTTGATGATGACTTCAAAATTCCTTCAGATGGTATACGAGCGCTAGGTAGCTTCAATGTCAATACGCCCTCGTACTTGGTAAAGATTTCCTTAAAAAGCAACAGGTGCTAAATTGATTTTTTTTCAATACTACAGGTTATAAATCGGGATTCTATCATAATTCCATCTAGATGTGAGATTTACAGATTTTTTAATTTAACCAAAATTACAGAACCAATGTTCATTAACACGCAGGAAATTTCTAAGGGAGTATTTGTAGGAAAGGGTATTATTAATTCTGACAATCCTATTTTACGTTTAGTTAATATAACAGATGAATGAAATGTATTGAAAATTGTAAAATCAGGGCGGAAAAGTTGCAAAATTTTCATCTTTATTCCATCGAAGAAACTATAATAGAATCTAAACGTGTTTTAAAACTAAGAACTATATTACAACAAAAATGCCAAATAATGTTAGAAATGATTTACTACCAATGTGAGGAATTTGCGAATGTTTTTGCCTTAAAGGATGATAAAATGACAATTACGAATTTCTATGAACAAAAACTAACACTGACTGATTCTACACCTGTATACATTAAGAATTACCGACTAGCGCACACGCAAAAGGACGCAATAAATAAGCAAATTAAAAACTTACTGGACAACGATTTGATCGAGCCGAGTACTTCAAACTATAAAAGTCCTTTCATATTATTTAGCACATAAAAAAATGAAATGATAAACAATCTATAGATTGTCGATTATAGGGCTTTGAATAAAAAGTTAATAAAAAAAGTTAATAAAATTTTAGACAACCTTGTGGTGCGATATATTTTTCTATCATAGATTTGTACTCTGGTTTTCATCAAATCCCGCTACAGCCAGATTCCGGCGACATCACATCTTTTAGCACTGACAGTGAATCATATCGTTGAAACGTTTTACCATTTGGCCTTAACATTGCCCCAAATTCCAGGATGATGTCCATCTTTTTTTCGGGTCTTGCACCGAACAAAACTTTTCTTTATATTGATGATGTTATTATTATTATTGGATCACAAGGAAAAATACGTCATTTAGCTGGACTGAACCATGTAATAGTTCTTTCATTAAACTAAAATCCGCCTTATCTCTAAAAATATTACAGTATCCTGGTTTTACAAAACCCTTTATAATTACGGTTGATGCCTCAAAGACGGGTTGTGGGTCTATATTAAGTCAAAATGTTAATGGCGCCGATTAGTTTTGCTTCAAATCCATTTAGCTAATCTGAACAGAAACAATAATATAGCTTGAGCTTTTGGCTATACACTTCGCAATTATTAATTTTCGGCCATACATCTTTGGCACTTCATTCACTGTTCGATCGGATCATCGACGATTGAACTTTCTAAATATAATTTTTATGTCCATTGATGAGCTGAAAAGTCTAAGTAACAATGTGTTTTCAGTGCATTGTTTTCAGTTTCGAGCATGTCAAAAAAAACTTATCAAAACAAACAAGGCTTAGGAGAACAAAGATCGTCCATTAAATTAAACATTTACGACAAATTTTCACATAATTTCGACAAGAAAGTTTTCAAAATTGAGACAGAGTTATTTTACATATATCAGAAACTTAATATATATAGGAAATATATATAGGATATTTAAAAAACTGCTATGGCTAGATTTTAAGACTGTTAACGAAACAATTTGCTTAGACAATTTGCTTTCGAGGCTGCAAAAGTAAGCCAACAAAATTTTCATAGCAGAATGGCCAGAAAATAATCCATTTTTTTAATTTGTCCAATTCAAGCTCTGAAAGATAAAGGAATGAATATTTTAAGGGCTTTGGAAATAATTTTTATCGAACCAGAGGAGACAATGATTCTAGATTGCGATAAACAAATATTAATGAATATATACCATAACGATCCTATAACAGGTGGGCACTGCGGTCAAAAAAAGTTTTACGCGAAAATTCGTACAAAGTACTATTGGCGGAAGATAACTAAGGATATATCAAAATTTGTTAACAACTGTAGTGAATGTAGTTAAAATAAAGTTAGACCAGGCAATATCGAAAAATTTGTTTGAACTCCTACTCCAACTAAGGCTTTCGATATAGTTGTTTTAGACTCTATAGGACCCTTACCCCAATCAACTTATGGTAAAAAATATGCAATAACATTAATGTGTGATTTGAATATACTTAGTTACAATTTCAATACCGTCTAAATCAGCTCACACTATCGCGCGTGCTATATTTGAGAACTTTATTTTAGTATATGGCAGGATGAGTACTATAAAATCTGACTAGGGTACTGAATTTAAGAATGTATTATTTACGGAATTGTGCAAATTATTGAACATTTTCCTAAATTTTAAAATGCTTATCACCATCAAAGTGCACGTAACCACCGTGTTTTTAATGAATATATACGAGCTTATATAAAGAAGAATATAACTGACTGGGACACCTACCTAAAATATTTCACGTTCTATTACAAAACCACACCGAACACTGTTTTTGACCATTAATTCACACCTTTTGAGTTAGTTTTTGGGAAGATGGCAATAATGCCAAATTAAATAATTACCAACTTAGACCCACTTTACAAGTTAGATTATTACAGCAAAGAGGTTAAACATAGGCTACAACGGACAAATATAATTACAAGAAAGTTAGTAGGCAAACACAAGGCAAAAACAAACAACTTCATGATAGTCTTGCAAATCCATTGTAATTGAACATTGATGATAATGTTCTATTAAAAAAGGAACCATATGAAAAGCATAAGAGTATATGCGACGGCCCTTACATTGCCAAGAATATTAATGGTGTGAATGTAACAATTTACAATGATCCTACAAAAAAAGAAAAAATTGCAAGGTATACCTATTCATCAGAATATTTTTTAACTATTATGTAAAAATTAGCATATAAAAAACGTTTCTTTTTTAATTTAAATCATCAAAATTAATTATTTTTAAGAAAAGGGAGGTATAGTGCCAAACTCTGGCAAACATATTTTGCTATTGTAATTCACTATTATAATTTATTATTGTGAATGAGAACACTTAGGTTTAACGTAGAATGTAAGAACGAAGATAATATCAATCAATTGATATCAATTGTAATTTGAACATTGAAGCGATCACTCGCGTTTTATTTAAACATCTTATACAAAAGGTTAAAAAAATTTTTTTATAACACAAAGCCACATAAATCATTCCGTGTACTCAGGTACATGTTACGTGGATATGATAGCCTTATGTTACGTTAACAAACATTGGTAACCTTAAGATTTTAAAATTTAGTTTCGTTTCTCCGTATATAGATTTTCTCGTACAAATAATAAAAATATGTGTTCTCCAAAAAATAAAAAATACAATCAGTGGTGATATATCAAAGAAGAGAGAAAGTTAGTGGTCGGAAACTATCGATAGTACTGCCGGGACGATAATCACAAACTATCGATGGTACTATCACAAACTATCGATAGTACTATTGGGACTATCGATAGTTTGTGATTATCGTTTTACTATCACTATTATTTAAAACAATGGTTTCCGATAGTATTTGTTTTTCTTAAATCATATTCAGTTTTTATTTATTGTTGTGTTGTGCAATGCAACTTGACTGTACTTTTTAATAAAACTTTTAATATAAAAAACAGCGGCAGTGTACACAGTGTACGCAATTATCACGATTCGACGGTATACCACCTTAATCAAAAAGTCCCGGAATAACCCCCGTGTGGCGGTCCCATTGTTTCGATTTGAGTTTTTTTTTTTGTTAAGTTGGTACATCTGTTTTTGTTATTCCCTCTAAATCTTAGCGTCATAGCTTGACATTCGCAAAAGCTAAGTAGCCATGAGTACATCTATCTCTATGTGTGTTGACGATTTTTTACAATTTTAGAAATGCATTTATATTTGCAACAACGAACTTGTGTTAAATTTTGTGTAAAAAACGGGTTTAATGGTGCATGAACGTTGAAAATGTTGGAAAAGTGTTTCAGCAATGATTCTCTAAAGAAAACGGGCGTTTCCCAGTGGTATGTGCGGTTCAAAAGTGGTCGTGAGTCAATCGAAGACGATGAACGCAGTGGTAGACCATCGACATCGAAAACCGACGAAACATTGATAAAGTAAAAGAAATGGTGGTCAATAATCGTAAATAGATAGCGGAGGACTTGAGTATTGCCTATGAATCCTTTCAAGACATTTTGGTTAATAATTTGAGTTTCTGTCGTGTAGCAGCAAAGTTGGTGCCAAAAGACTTCAATTTCATGCAAAGGCCGTTTTGAGGTCACAAAAGACATTATTTGTGAGGCTGAATCGGATTCCACATTCATCAAAATGATCATTACTGGAGACGAGACGTTATAAACAAGACATGCAATCCAGACATCAGGCAAGTAAATGGCGTTCACCAAAAAGCCCATACCAAAAAAACCACGTTGTTTTCAGTCAAAAAAGAAGGCAATGCTCACGGTTATAATGGACTACAAAGGTGTTGTAAGTTCTGAATTTTTGCCAGAAGGCCAGATAGTAAACAAAGAATACTATTTGGGCGTTATTAGATGTTTGCATGAAGCAATTCTTCGAAAGAGACCAGAATTGTGGGCAGAAAACTCGTGGGTTTTGCACCATGATAACGAACCGTCGCATAGTGCTATCATTATTCGAAATTTGTTGACGAAAAATGCAACAAATACCAACCAACATCTACCGAATTCACCTGATTTGGCTCCCTGTGATTTCTTTCTGTTCAATCGAGTTAAAAAATCATTACGCGGAACGCGTTTCAGCAGCCGAGAGGTAAAAATGGAAAAATCGCAGGAAAAACTGATGGATATACCGAAAACCGAATATAAATAATGCTTCGACGTTATATCAGGCGCTGGTATAAGTGTGTTGCAGTCGATGAGCATTACTTTGAAATTGACAATATAGATTTAGATGAATAAATTTGTATTTTTAATTTTCTGAATAAATTCCGGGAACTTTTTGATCAAGTAAACACCATTTTGTTGTTGTTTTACAATTTTTTATATTCCCACTTTTTGCAGTGTATTTATCTACTATACAGTCTATTTATCTTGCACTTAATAATCGTTTATACAACACTATTATATACGCCTAAACTATATCGACGTAGGCAAAGCAGCCTCCTTATATACCTAATTGCCTACAGTTTTGAAAATTTCGTAAATGTTTCAAACGCTCTCATATCCTCTATTTTATATCCGTTAATTTTAAACATGTAAGATTGTATTACCTAAGTATAGTCGAATTGGCAATGTCGTCAAATACACAAATCAGAATGGCAATACCAAGATAACACATTCAAAACCTTGACACAAACCAATAGCCTAAAATACCACAATACCGTCCCAAAGGCGTTAATGTGGTGTACTTTCTTTTTAGGCATTTTAATTTTCGTAACTCTACCTTTTACTTAAGCCTGGTCGTCCCGAATAGGCTAATTATCTTTCTTTTCATAGCTCACAAGTCGCTTTAGATGTACCACTTACATTTTTAATCGCGGGCTATTGTTCTTCTATATATCACATCGTTTAACTTTTTGACTACTTTATAAGCTCCATCCAAGATAGTTTTCAGCTTAGGAGATAATCCTTTTTTCCACTGTGGGTTGTAGGGTGCACGATCATATCTGGCTTTAATTCTATCGCTGACCATTTTAATTCGTGATCGCACAAATTCTTGAGGCTTTCATGTTTTTCAGGGTATGCGGCATTCCTCTCTGCGGTAGGCTTGACACTAAACTCTAAGTCACCAGGTAATTTTAGCTCAGTTCCAAAAATAATCTTGGCAGGTGATCCAGATGTAGAGTCATGGACAGCTGATCGGTACGACAGTAGAATCCTCGGTAAGTGTTCGTACCAAATCCTTCTGTGTCCCACTCACTACTTCTTGCAAGTATTCGACCAGGGTTCGATTAAATCAATCTACCATTCCATCAGACTGTGGTTGGATCTAGTCTTCTTAATGCCGTATATCTCACACATTTCTTTGAATATAGTAGGCTCGAAATTTCTACCCTTATCGGAATGTAGAAACCCCATATCGGCATACCCACTTATTCACAAAAACATTTACAATTGTGTTGGCCTCTTGATTGGGTATGGCATACACTTCCGGCCATTTGCTGAAATAATCCATCACAACGAGAACATAACGGCATTACTGGAAAAGGGCCTGCTACGACCATTGCTATCGGCTCGAAGGGTGCGCCCGAGTTATATTGTTCCAGCTGACCTCGGCTTCTTCTTACTGGACCTTTAGCTGCAATACACTGAATACAGTTTGCTATCCAATCCGCAACTGCTTGCTGACATCCGACCCAATAAAAACATTGATTTAGTTCCGGAGTCTTTTTCGTCCTAAGGTGTCCTCTGCTGGCTCCATTATGGAATTCACTTAAGACTTGTTTCATTTTGGAGGAAGGCACTACTATTAGGTTGGTAAAGTTTTGCCATCTACACTTTCCCAATGGCGATATAAGCACCCATTATCAACTTCTGCTGATATTTAATTGCGGGTAGGTCATCCATTCTCCTCTTTTGTTGCTATAATCTTTGCCAATATTGGGTCACTCCTTTGTGCTCCTGACCTATTTGCGTTAGCCGCATATCAATGATGGATTTCTGCCGCTCAGCTTTCAAACAAACTTTATATTCCAAATTACAAGGCCGACATGATAGAGCATTTTTGGGTTTTATGCCACTTCGGTGTTCAATGCTGAAGTCATAAGCTCAATCCAACGTGTCAGCTGTCCTTCAGAGTTCTTAAATTGCAGCAACCCTCTCTGTGCTGAATGATCAGTCCTTAACAGAAAAAGATGACCATATTAGGTACTTATGGTAATGTTTTATGCATTCCAGCATTGCCAGTAGCGCACGTCGAGTCACACAATAATTCCAGCTTTGACAGCGTGCTATAAAGCAGTTTTCTCCTTATCCTTGTCTGCTCTCTCTACCTACCAATATCCGCTTTGTAGATCCAACGTAGAGAACCACTTCGTTCCATCTAGCGTATCGAACGTGTCGTCAATTCCTGATAGCTGTTATCTGTCCTTTTTAGTGACATCATTCAGCTTCCTGTAGTCTACGCAGAATCTTGTACTACCATCTTTCTTTTTAACTAAAACTATAGGTGAGCTCCAAGGACTCGATGATGGTTCAATTACACCGCTCTTCTCC
The DNA here is from genome assembly GCA_023159175.1 of Wohlfahrtia magnifica. Lineage (NCBI taxonomy): Eukaryota > Metazoa > Arthropoda > Insecta > Diptera > Sarcophagidae > Wohlfahrtia > Wohlfahrtia magnifica. The sequence goes on along the minus strand of JAKWBJ010000162.1, from coordinate 1,026,224 downwards.
ATTTCATTGATTAGCTCCTTAACCTCATTATGCTTCGCCAGATGTATTCTTGTGAGTGCCTGTTTTATCGGCATCGCTTCGCCAGTATTTATTACATGTTTGACTATAGCTTCTTCTACCCTGACTTTTATTTTTAGTGGCGAAAACACAGGCGTACCTCTTTAGAAGCTTTTTGGCTTTATGCTTCTGGAGCTGTTAGACCAGCTTATTTTCATCAAATAGCTGTTGGTATTTGACTGACAATTTTTCGCTGTTTATTACCGCCTCTACTAGAGCACAACGGCCTACCTCGGAGTCTTCACAAATGAACTTTTCGTGGCCTGATAGATTGATCACTCTCACCAGGACTATTCCTTGTTTGTTGGATTTAACGAGGGTCTTTGCTGATAAAAAGTCCTCCATACGCGTCAATATCAATGACTCAGTCTGAGGTGGTAGTTTTTGTTGTTCGACAGCAACTAATTTTTTGGAACCTACGTCAAGAGGTATATCTACATTATGCCAGCTCATTATCTGTTGTCTCATATTCAAATTGATGACATGGACTATCATAAAATCGGCACCAATAATAACTTCGTCTACAATATTGGCAAGAATAAAAAATGACTTACACTGATGTTGGTTACAGTCACCTTTACCTCTATTTTTCCGTAGACGGTGGCATACTCTCCAGTAGCTGTCCGTAGTCTCATATTATTGAGTACCTCACACTTTTCCTTGACAACATCTGCTGTTGATGATAAACTGAGTCGCACGGCTGTCTATAGTGAAGGTATATTGTGTGCCACCTGCACGCAGTAAGGTTGCTGTTATTTTTCTGCATCACTGATATGGAAATTGTGTGGCCTTCGCTTGTGGGAACTACCTCTTGCCCCTCAGTGCTAGCTTTTGCTTATTGATGATAGTTGGCCCATTTATAGTGAAGGTATATTGTCTGCCACCTGCACGCTGTAAGGTTGCTGTTATTTTTCTGCATCACTGATATGGAAATTGTGTGGCCTTCGCTTGTGGGAACTACCTCCTGCCCCTCAGTGCTAGCTCGTTTTAGTTTAACGGGGATTCTTTTGCTTATTGATGGTAGTTGGCCCATTTATTATATCTCGGTGGTGAGACAGATCTTGACCTTTTGCTTGGGGCTTTACAGTTTCTTTGGAAGTGGCCGTTTTTTTCCATAATAAAAACATTTTAATTTTGTCTTCTCCTCAGCTAGGAGCCGCTTTACCACCTCCTCTATTTTGTTGATTTCATAGTCTTTTTCTGCCACAACTTCTATATTACGCACCTAGAGTATTTGTGGCTTTGATAAAGTGTGATGGATCTCCTGCGCTAGTGCGAACGACACAGTATCTGCAAAGGTTGTCTTTTGTGTTGCACACACAGCTAGTTTAACATCAGGGTTTCGTATGCCATTGACGAAAGATTCGGTTTTGAGATGATTGACTAGTGGGTGATTTTCCCATTCATAGGTAATCTGCACCAACCTCTCAACTTCCATTGCAAAGTCCTGTAGCGACTCATTAGCTTTTTGCCTTCGGCACCTTAACTCCATACGATACAAATCCAGTTTATGTTCGTCACCAAATTTACGCTGCAGCGCCAACATTAAGTCGTTGGAAAATAGTTAAATTCACAAATCAGTACAGCAATACCGTCAAATACAGAAATCAGTACGGTAATACCAGAGTAACACATTATCAACCTTGAAACAAGCCAATAGACAAAAATCCCACAATACAGTCCCTGATGTGGTGTATTTTTCTGTTAGACGTTTTTATTTTCGTAACAATATATTTCTCACGATGCTGATCGTGTTCTCTATTGGAAGGTAATAACTTCTTCACTTTATTATGTGCTTTCTTCTTTTGTAATATTTCTCACTTGTGGGTATTAGCAGACGTTAAGGATTTCGGCAACTTGAGTGGAATATGAAAAACATTTAGCAGAACTGGGCTGACCATTTCCAACAGGAGAAGTAGACTGAGGCCGAGTAACTTAAATATGAAAATACTTTTACACCAAAATGAGTGGATTTTTAATAATTCGATATGGATCGTTTACACTTAATTTTTTTGCTTTCATTTTCCTATAACCAAAAAAAGAATATATCTTTCGAATTGCATTTGATTCCAAACTAAATTAGGCGCTCCTTATATGTATTAAAAATTTTTTTTGTGAAGCTTGAGTCGTAACTCCGAGCAGAAATATTCTCTGTAGCAAAAAATACATTGTAGAATATTTTAGGCAGATTGCATCAGGCGAAGGCGTGGCGCATTCGTCGACTATATATTACACAATATTTTTCAAAAATATACCTAGAGCAATATTTTATACAGCCAAATTGCACGTTAACAGACTATCGAAAACTATCGATAGTTATCGATAGTTTGTAAAAAACTATCACCTACCATCGATAGTGTCGACTATCGATAGTTTAGGTTGAGCGAAAGGCAAATAGCAGCAATAAGATTATAGAATTTATAGCTACACGTATATAATAATAATTTGTTTTAAAATTAACTGATTATTACTGCGATCATTACGTATGCATCCCTCGTTTGGCGATGGCATAAGGTTGAACAGCTGGTCGATAGGAAACAACTAAACGATCGTCAAAGACAGACCATTACCATTGAGGTCATAATAGTGTTTATACCATTGTACATCTTTTTGATTTTTCCGATCACAGACTATATGAATTCTAAACTGGTCTTCCAATAGAGGTTCGAGATGTTCCCTGTTGGCGTGGATAAAGTTTCTGGACATTATGTGGGCCACAGAAGTCTAAAGTGGTTCAAGCTGAAATTCATGCAATTTCAGTGTGCGTTGGGTTAAGCCTATAGAAGGGTATCAGAGGTGCTTACATAATCAGAGAAGAGAGAAGTCACATTTGTTGCATTTGGATTATCGCGGTAATTATGTATGTATATACAGAATGAGTTTCGGCTTTCAAATTCAGATATCTCTGTAACCTCAAAGACTTTGAGCAAAGACCCAAAGCAATTTAAAGGTAAATTAATCAGCTTTCAATAAACATATTTTATTTAATTTAACAAATTCATTTTCAAAGCTTTCAAGTATTTTTTTAAATAGACCATAGGTTGAATCTCTTCTTCTCATTTTCTTGGTAACATTGAGTGGTATACTTGCCCATATATCCAGGAGGAGACTTTTTTGTCTTAAGCTAGCGCTTGCATAATTTGGACTTCATATACGCTCATAAATTCTCTTTATTAACTAATGGATAGATAGTTGATATACGTACATCTGGGCCTTTATATGTACTTATAAATGAAAAATGAATACATATTTATAGCATAAAACTTATTTTCACTGCTACATAGTACAAAAATATATTAAAAATTAATCGGTTGAAAATACTAGTTCGTTAAAATAGATTTCTTTGGAAATTTTGTTTGAGGGAATTGTTTTCTTAATTTGAGGACTACGCGTGAATAATTGTTCTATTAAAAGCTATTGACCACTGTGACCATATTAGAAATTTAGCTTTTTAATGTTCGATTTATAATTGAAATTTTTGATTTAGCTTTTAGCTTTTTCACATATGCGTTTAGCATAAGATCAGTCCATATGAATTTATATAGCCTTCCTTTATCCTCTAGCCTTTCTTTATCCTCTAAAATGAATATAACTTTCCTTTATCCTCTAAAAGGTACTAAAATTAACATAATTTTCACTTGTCCTTCAATCTTTATGTTCATTATTCCTGACCTTATCTGTGCTCTAAAACTTACTCGAATTTCAATATGTATCTCTCCTTTATTATAAGTTGTTGTACATTAATTCCAATTCACATTTTATATAAGTTACTAGATAAAACCAGGCGTACTTCAAATTCAAAAATATGAGACAGTCTATATTCTCTTCCAGAAAAACTGTAGGATCGGCGTTTTAGCTGCATACTTTCTTCAAGCAAACACACATTTATTTCTATATGATATTTTATCGCAATCAGTGTAATAGTAATCGCAAATTAATATTTTCATTATATGTGGGGTACCTCTCCCAATCCCTAATGCATTATAAATTTTACACAAAACACATTTTTATATTTTTAATTTAATATAAGTTCATAGAGAACTTAATACTATTTTTAACCCGTTGAAAATTTCTTACAATGCGTTTCTTTTTTCTCAACAACAACTCCATGAAAATTACTTTCTCAGAGAGAGTAAAGTTGATGTTTTAAAAAATTAAAAAAAAAAAATCAACACGCATCCGCAATACATGTGCATTTGTGGCTGTTTCAGTGACAAGAAATTTTTAAATTATTTTTCTGTACCTAACAAATTTGCGTACATTCTCTACACATGTGCATTCGTCGCTGTCTCATTGAAGGCTAAAAGCAAGAGCGTAAGAATACGTGTGAATTGAACGTGAACAATTGTTCTATGAAAAGCTCATGCCTGATATAAAGATTACTATTTGGTGTTTTGATTATAACAGTAACATTTAAGAAATTTTATTATATATACACCAAACATCATAACTCTACGCTTCTCATTCAATTCATAGATTTAGTGCCAAAAATTTAAAAAAAAATGTTTAATATAAACTTTTCCTTATAGTGCAAAGAACATTGACGATGCAATTTTTTTGTATATGTTTACTCCTTATAATATAACGGCACTTTTAATAAAAAAGCCTTGTATTTCAATGTGTCAAAAGTCTACGCTCATACCAATAAAAACTAAATTAGGCAATAATTATTCTAGTGTAAACTTTAAATTAGTATCGAGTTGGATAGCTGCAGTACCTCAGAACCCTCTGAGTCTGTTTTGCATTGAATTTATCAGGTTCGTAGTCTCTTCAACTAAGATATTCTCTCTCTGTTCCTTTATTACATCCCTTAGCATTCACTCACTTAATATATTCTGCTGACAAGTTTTCCCTTCTAGTGCTCACAGATATTCTATTGGGTTTTTATTAGGTTTACCCCTCAATCACCTAATAAAAACCCAATAGAACACAGCATAATTGGTTCAATATAGAGCTTGACAACTTTAGCTGTATACCTCGGGTAATTGTCTTGTTGAAAATTATATTCTCCTGGCAACTCCAATTTTGAGCATTCTGCTTTAGATTCCTTTTCGACACATCTAAGTAGGCATATTTGTGCATTATTGGTTCGATAATTACGAAATTAACTACTCCACCAGCTGCCATACTCTCTGACATCACTACACCTCATTCACCATGCTTAACAGTAAACTTACTTTCGTAATAAAAAAATTACCATTGTTCAAGTTACTGGCGGCATGTTAACATATTTATTGGTGAATGCTACATATTTATTTGTTTAACTAACGATATGACGGCATCTTGCAGTCAGCACGGCCATGGTAAACAGTTTTTTTTTAATTCTTCTTGCTGTAGATGCACTAATGGTCTTCTTAAGCTTTTGTTTGGCTGTAGAAACAAAGGTTATTGAATAATTAATAAAATATATTATTAATTCTTTGTCTGACTTATATACTAGATTTAAGCCGACTTGACAATTCCAAGTCGATCATTTAAATTTACTTATTTTCTATTAGTCTGTGTGTTGTTATTTAATTATTATTACAATTAACTTATATTCTGTAGGCTCTATTTAATTATCATTAAATTATGTAATTATTTAATTATTTAATAATTTATAAAATAATTTTTGTTGGAAACCAAATGTTGACTATTGTTTTATAAGAAAAAGTTTAACCTCTTTTGGAGTATTTTCTTAAATAATTTAGAAGAATTTAGGTTTCAAAATAATAATAGTTGTAGATACCTTCCAGTAAAATGAAACGTAATGCGGATAAATAATTGCCTTCATGATATTTGTTGACATAGTAAGCATTTTATAAGAACTTCCGCGTTTAAGAACTTCGCGCTTGTTAGATCGTAGCCTGCAGACTTTTTTGTTTTAAGTTTAAAAATCTCCCTCTTAACTTTGCTTGTAGTCAATGTTAAAGAATGCTTGACTCTTCTCAATGCATTTGTAATTGCTTAACTAAACTTAAATAAAAAAAGTAAAAGCAAAAAGATGAAAGTTTTGCTTTGCTTTAGTTTTTAGCTTCAAATTAAACAACAGTGTTGCTGAATTCTTACTGAAAGCTTTTAAAAATAATAAGCAAAAGAAAAAAGTAAGGCAGTAAATACCTCGCTTAGTCAGCAAGGCAACTATTTTATCAAAAATTGCTTTTGCTGTAAGCAGTAAGTTATTGTTTACTTTATTTTTACTTAACTGTTTACTATAATGTGGGTGTACCTTGCGACTCTGTTACCAATAACATAAAAATAAATTTAGAAATCAAATAGTATGAATTGAAATAAGTGAAAAATAATTTCACCAATTTTTCCTCCATGAAACGATAAGCGATCACCAAATTCAATAGCAACGTAGTCAATGAATGAGTAGTAAACAATTAAGCAAAAGCAAAAATAATGTAAAAAACAACTTATTGCTTACAGCAAAAGTAATTATTGATAATGTGGTTGTTTTACTGCTTAAGCAGAGAACATACATATAATAATATTAAGCAAGTTGTTTACTATTTTACTTTCTTGCTTTTGCCTTTTACTTTTGCCTTTACATATATTTAATTTGAAGCTAAAAATTGAAGCAAAGCTAAAATTTTAATGTTGTTGCTAATTTAAAGCAAGCAATTGAAATCCTGATAAGAACTTTCTTTCAAATGTTGACTATTGTTTTATAAGAAAAAGTTTAACCTCTTTTGGAGTATTTTCTTAAATAATTTAGAAGAATTTAGGTTTCAAAATAATAATAGTTGTAGATACCTTCCAGTAAAATGAAACGTAATGCGGATAAATAATTGCCTTCATGATATTTGTTGACATAGTAAGCATTTTATAAGAACTTCTGCGTTTAAGAACTTCGCGCTTGTTAGATCGTAGCCTGCAGACTTTTTTGTTTTAAGTTTAAAAATCTCCCTCTTAACTTTGCTTGTAGTCAACGTTAAAGAATGCTTGACTCTTCTCAATGCATTTGTAATTGCTTAACTAAACTTAAATAAAAAAAAGTAAAAGCAAAAAGAGGAAAGTTTTGCTTTGCTTTAGTTTTTAGCTTCAAATTAAACAACAGTGTTGCTGAATGCTTACTGAAAGCTTTTAAAAATAATAAGCAAAAGAAAAAAGTAAGGCAGTAAATACCTCGCTTAGTCAGCAAGGCAACTATTTTATCAAAAATTGCTTTTGCTGTAAGCAGTAAGTTATTGTTTACTTTATTTTTACTTAACTGTTTACTATAATGTGGGTGTACCTTGCGAATCTGTTACCAATAACATAAAAATAAATTTAGAAATCAAATAGTATGAATTGAAATAAGTGAAAAATAATTTCACCAATTTTTCCTCCATGAAACGATAAGCGATCACCAAATTCAGTAGCAACGTAGTCAATGAATGAGTAGTAAACAATTAAGCAAAAGCAAAAATAATGTAAAAAACAACTTATTGCTTACAGCAAAAGTAATTATTGATAATGTGGTTGTTTTACTGCTTAAGCAGAGAACATACATATAATAATATTAAGCAAGTTGTTTACTATTTTACTTTCTTGCTTTTGCCTTTTACTTTTGCCTTTACATATATTTAATTTGAAGCTAAAAATTGAAGCAAAACTAAAATTTTAATGTTGTTGCTAATTTAAAGCAAGCAATTGAAGTCCTGATAAGAACTTTCTTCACATTATAAAAAATACAGAAAAAAAACCTACACAAACTGTTAAAAAAAATTATCATAAATATTGTAGACAAAAAAACTTAATAAACAAAAACAAACAGTTAAGAAAATATTGTTACGTTTTTACCTTTTTAAAAACGTGTATTTATGAGTTCGTAGGTTGTAGTTAAGATAAAATAAATTTGTGTTTGGTTTTAATTAAAAATCCTTTATTCAAGGACTGGGAAAATGCCAGATTATTGGAACACTGTTATGCTCAAAGGAGACTTCGCCACTCGAGATCAGTCCGCAATTTGTGCATCGTTCTGAGATTTCTAAATTTGGAAGGACGGACTTAAAGCTCTTAATGGTTATGCCACTGTGGACCAAGAGTGCATCTGAAGAGGATGGCTCACATTAACAACATTATTTTCCAATTTCAACAAATTTCTATCAACATTTTTTGCAACTACGAAATAACATGAGGGTCACTTATTTCGTACGAAATTTTAAGCAGCAGTAGGGACATAAATACTGCTAAAATATAGAATACATAAAGTCTTTTATTATATGGCTAATAAGAGCTGATCCAATGGTGTGGCCAGAAAATTTTTGTTTACTGGTGAAAAAATTGTACCGTGTAAGATTATCTTAAAAAAAATCAAAACTTCTCACAAAACAATTTAAAACCTTTTTTGTTTTTTATAAAACTTATATCAATAAATAAATATAAATATTGTTCTAAAAATATTTATTATTTTTAAATGTAAAATGTATTTCCATACGGAATATTATTTGTTATGTTGTTGGAGAAAACATATGGTTTTTGTTTACAAATGTAAAACCAAGTAGCATATCTTAGGGTATAAACTGAAAAATTGTTAAATGTTGCACAATATTTTCCACAAATTTGAACAGTACTAAGTCTAGTAGCCTAAAAATATAAAATATTTTTTTTCAAAAAAATTAATTAAAAAAAATATTTTTGTATGACAAATACGAGTATAATGTACATATGTACACGAATACATAATTTCTTTTGTTTTTTATGTGTTCGTTTTACTCCCAAAGTACTGGTCCGATTTAAATAAAATATATATTATACACATCTGCGCAGAAAAAGTGCTAAGCCCATATATATATTTTATCTTTATCGGTGCAGTAAAACGGGCGTAAAAGGGATACAAATAAATATGTTAGCCTATTAATTATATACATAGATAATTTTAACAATCGTCAGTCTTTTAATCACAATAGAAATTTGCGTGGAAATTTTAATAATAAGAGCAGATTTAACAATAATTTTGGAAATTTTTATAATCAGTTTACACCACACAGCAGTGACAGGCCAATATTAACAATAGATATTTGGAACCGATTAAGGTAATTTTAATAGGAATTTTGGTAATCAAAAACAAAATAGGGATCGACGCTCTTGATGCGACAAGAAATTTTAATTTTCAGCTTTGGAATTATCATTACCAATAGCAATTTTCGCAATAGATAAACGAAAGGTAAGATGTTTAATTGATAGTGCTGCTGTTACCACACTTTGCGATTATGATTTTTGTTTTTGAAAATAGGAAATAGGAGAAAATTAGTCGTACCATTGTTGTTGAATGCTATAATTGGTAATAATATTATAACCGAAGAAGTAGTAGTTAGTGTATCAGATGAATTTGGAGAAAATTATAGCACTATGCCAGTTAAATTAATCAATTTTAACAACATCAAGTTCGATTGCATAATAGGTGTTAATATTTTGCGTTTTTTAAGAGTCAAAATAAATTTTCAGAGCACCGTGACAATAGTGAACGATAATAAAATGGAAGTAACCAAAAATGATCCGAATGTGTCTTAAGGGGATATAAATTACCTGGAAAAATTTGAGGCAGGTAAATTAGGTGATTTAGTACCTGTAGATTTGAAAGCGGAAGAGAGTAAAATATTGAGAAAATTTGTATATAAAAACAAGAAAACCTTCTATGTTGGTGGTCAAAATTTGACAATAACGAATTGTGTTACACATAAGATAGTAACAACCTCTGATAAACCCATATATAAATCTGATAATTTTAATATGTATAGTAAATACGTACGTACAGCAACGTATTAAAAAAATTACATCATTTTACCAAATTGGCAACATTGCTATTGAGCATTAATAAGAAAATGTGAGATAAGAGCGAAAACTTTGAAATAAATTTTTCTTCATGGTATGAATAAAGCAAAAATTTGTTTGGTTTTGATTTTTATTCGAAATAGGGTTTTAGTCAATGAAACATGAATATGTTTGAACAGAAACATTTTCATGCAACTCAAAGAGGCAAAAGAGGCGTGGATGACAAGTTTCCATTGTCGAATATTAAATCATTGTTCGACAAATTGGGCAGGACACAATACTTTTCCTCATTGGACCTCGCAAAAGGATTCCACCAGGTATTTATGGAGGAATCCTTATTCTGATATAGAAAAGACTGCATTCTCAACATCAAAGGTTTTGAGTTTATTCGAATGCCCTTAAGCCTTAAGAATGCGCCTGCCACATTTTAAAGGATGTTAAATTCTGTTTTGGCCGATTATATTAATAGGATATGTATAATATATATGTATGATATTTAAGTTTTTTTCTACGTTATTGTCTGAGCATTTTGAGAGTTTTAAAAAATATTTAAGACTCTAAATGAATATAATCTGAAGGTGCAAATTGGCAAATGTACATTTTTGTCCAAGGAGACCAACCTTCTCGGCCATATCGCTACGAATCGAGTATTAGACCGAATCCCGAGAAGATTAGGATTATTCACAATTTGCGATTACCTAGAAATGTGAGAGAATAAAGAATAAATTTTATTAGGAATTATTCTTTAGTAGCTAGTCCCATAATAAAATATCTTAAGAAGGATAGTATAATAAATATAAATGACAAGCAATATATTGAAGCTTTTGAGAAACTAAAGAGTATATTAGTTAATCCGCTATTTACTATTACTATGTTATCCTGATTTTAATAGGAAGTTTGTTCTGACTTCTGATTCCAGCAATCTAGCCATAAGAGCAGAATTGAGTCAAGAAGGAGAGCTTATAAGTTATGCGAGTAGGACTTTAATTCAGGGTTGACAAAAACCCGGGTTTAAATGGGTTTTATTGGTTTTTTGATGAGTTTTTTTTGGGTTATATAACTGCTTCCAAATTTCATTCAAGTAGACAATATTTTTTGTTTGTTTATACAATTAGTTTGGTTTGGTATGAGGTTGGCGGTATTGTGTACTATGAGCTACAAAACCTCTGTGATTGGAGCAGACTGCAATTACTTCATTTAAATCATGCAGTATGAGAAAAACGGCCGGAATATAAAGACAGTCGTGATCACTTTATTTTTTTGCAGGACAGCACGCGATTATTAGAAACGATCAAATGCCGCATCCGCTGCATTCTCCGGCTGTTGCGACGGATACAATATACTCACACCTCTTTATACGGGTTTTCCTTACATTTCGCTATAACGGTCTGTTTGAATTATGGAACATATTCGCCTTAAGCGCAAATTATCTCGTTCTACGGTTAAGAAACCGTGGATTCTTCATTTTTTAACAAAAAGTGTAAGGGAAGCAAACGCAACATATATTCATCTCGCTTAAAGGCATTTCGATTCACTGCCTACATTTTCAGAAACTATCTAGACCGTATAAAGAGGTATGAGTTTATCTTTTAATATGTCACAAAATCATTTCCTCTGAAGCAATACAAAATCGGCTTCAAAGTTGGAGGCCTTCAAAAACGAGTAGTTTATGTGACGGGATTTGGAAATTGGATCACGGGTGTAAAAAAGATGTAAGCAGTGATTTGATAAATTTGTTATTTCATTATTTTTTGAGCTCAAAAACGGAAAAAATAAATTTGTAATCCCAATATGCAAATTATACTTATTTTTGTTGTAAATAAACTACGAAAACTTTTAAATAAAAAAACCCAATTAAGCCCACCCGGGTTACCTAGCGGGTTGCCAACACTGTATATACTGCGTATAATGTAGGCGACAAAGCATCATAATTCTGTTACGGACCAACGTATTATCATTTGCACAACAACAAAACAAATATTATTTGCCCTACACTCATTTACGCAGTCGTATTGTTTGTCTTTATTCGTTGTTCACAAATTTGGACATATTAAATAGTGGAAGGAATTATTTTTTTTTAAGATTTAAGAAAAATAAATCATGCAACAAACATACAGTGGATCACTAAATTAAGTATGCAGCAATTCAATCTATATATTTAATTTATATATAATTCTTTAAGTTAATCAAACAAATATTTCAATACGATAATGATCCGAAACATACGGCTCTTCTCGTCAAGGAATAGATACAGTATTACACTATGCAACTGAAAACTCCCTCTTAGTCACCTGTCCTTAACCAAATAAAGCATTTTTGGGACCATCTAAGCAGCCAAATAGGAAAATTATGGGTCAAATGACAGATCTAAGCAAATATTATAGTGAAGAATGGTTACAAATTCCCAGCTCTGTAATACATGCTGGTGGAAGATGCATTTAAGACTTCAAGAAAGTAAAATAGAATAGAGTCGACCCTATTAAATAATAAATTGACAAAGGTTTTTCTAATTTTCCTGACAAAAATCACAAGATGCTACTTACTGCATACTAACTTTAGTGATGTTAATTTAGGGAATTTTATTGTTTTCCTCGCAAAAATTAAACAAATGCAAGAATATTGTTATTTTTTTATTAATATTGTTAACTACCTTTAACTCTACAAATCTGAAATAATTTTTTTTGTTTAAATGAACTTATTGTTTTTTTTGCAAAAATTAAACAAATGCAAGAATATTCTTATTTTTTTATTAATATTGTTAACTACCTTTAACTCTACAAAACTGAAATAAATTTGTTTTGCTTAAATTAACTGATAGGGCCATTATTACAAATTGCCTTTAACTAAAACCAGGATTTTAACGGGCAAATAATTTGTCTTTCATAATTACAAGTATACAATAAGGTAAAAGTGAGCGTTAAGCTAAAGGGAAGATCATCCTACCTGTAACTTTTAAAGTTATATATAGCTATATATATAGCTATATTATAGCTATATAAAAGAAATTTGAGAAAATATTCACTAGTTTTTTTATAGCATTTTATAGCACATATATATATTATATATATAAAGTTATATAGGGTCCGCCAAATAATTTTTCTTTTTGAAAATGCTATAAAAAAACTAGTGAATATTTTCTCAAAATTTCTTTTTTTATTTGAAAGTACAATCCTTTCGGTTAATAATGGAAAATAATTTCATTCAAATGGCTTCCTCGGCTGGCCATGCAGTAGCCCGCACGATCGGTCCAATTTTTAAGCACATTATCGATTGTGTGTAGCTGTATTTCATCAATGGCTTCACGAATATTGTCCTTTAAAGCGGCAATTGTCTCTGGCTTGTTGGCGTAACACTTATCTTTGACGGCACCCCACAAATAATAGTCCAACGGTGTCAAATCGCAGCTCAGAGGTGGCCAAACGACATCAGCTCTGCGGCTGATAATGTGATCTTCAAAAACAGGGCGCAAAACATCGGGTGCAGCTTCGGCTGTGTGGCACGTAGCGCCGTCCTGTTGAAACCAAATGTTGCTAATATCCTGCTCTTCAATTTTTGTGAACAAAAATTCGTTCAACATGGCCCGATAACGATCGCTATTGACTGTAACGGCCACTCCTTGCTCATTTTCGAAGAAAAATGGCCCAATTGTGCCTCTGGACCAAAATCCGCACCAAACAGTGACTCGTCTTGGGTGTATCGTCTTTTCAATGTATGCGTGCGGGTTTTCTGTGCCCCAAATGCGACAATTTTGCTTGTTTACATACCCGCCAAAATCAAAATGAGCTTCATCTGAAAAGATGATTTTTTTTGGCAAAATCGGCATCTTCTGTAAGTCGATCGCAGGCCCAGATTCCCAGCGTTGTTCAAGCGTATACAAAACCATATTCGTTCAGCGGAAGGAAAAAACTAATTATCTGTCAAATCAGACATGAAATATGCATTAGTTGAAAAAAAAAACGTTAGATGGCGGACCATTTAAGTAGATAAAAGAGTCTCCCCGACTTTCAATGTGAACTTAAATTTCTCACTTTGGTTTGTTTTATAAAATGTTATGTTAAAGGTAGAAATTTATTTTTTGTTTGTTTTATCTATTTTTATTATAATTAAAAAAAAATCGAAAAATTTACTTATGTTCCTTTAGCGTGCATCTAAAGTTTTTGGAATAAGTTGCCCGACTTTCAATGTCAACGACTGTATTTTGGTTATTGGACATTACATATAGTTAATATAGTACTACTGAAATTGTTTTTTTTTTAATCTAAATCAAAAAAATTAGTTTGTATTAAGCTACATTTCATTTTTGAACCAAAGTTAAACTATTAATTGATATCGAAAGAATGTTTTCGTTCGCTTCCAAAACGAAAGAAAACACTTTTTTGTTTCTTTATCTCTACCTTTTGAGAATAGTCACTCGAACGACGAGTCGAAAGAAAATGTGTACATTTTCATACAAAACCTGTTTCACTTTTTCGAACACGTTGTCTGCAGTACGAACACAAATGTCAAGATCACGCACTACCTCTTTTGTTTTTGTTTTGAAAAGTTTTGAAATTTTAAAATATTTTTTCAAAATTTGTATAAAATATACAATTTTATTTAAAAATTAAAAACAAATGGTAGGTAAAAACAAAAGAATCTCTTTAGAACATGCTTATAATAATCTTTCATTTATCAGCAGCTACAGACACATGGAGGAAAGTCCCGGGTTCGTAAGTATTTGGATCTTACAAACATTCGACGAAATACAATTTGCATATACACATCTAATATTGCGAATTTATTGAATTGACATCTTTAAAGATAAAGAAACCTGAATAAAGAAAACTTTATATGTATATAAAAAAAACAGAGAATTTTTTTGTTTTATGAATCTATCATGCGTAGATGACTAAACCAATTTCATCGAAATTCTGTTTAACATAGACAGTTGCAGCTAACAAGGGTGAAATAGTGTATGCTTTTTTCAAAATTGGACCTAAGCGGTTTTTTTTCTAAAAATATAAAAAATCGCTCATTGTTTTGTTTTCGTACAAAGTGTAGCATTTTTGCACACCGTATACATACATACATATATATACATATGCAATAATATTTTATTTTTTAGCAATTCAATGCAATTCTTGCTGCATTTGCTTCATCTTCTTCTCAAACTTCTAGCGCTCTCTTCAAATCTCCTGGCTCAGCACATAAAGAATGCACACATTTCAAAGTACACAAAATTAGTCCTTTAAACCACGGAATATTCCAACAAACCTAATATGAAATATAGTGGTAAGCTTTCACAATTTTTATAACTTATATACAAATGTATGTATGCAATATCGTGGTTAGCTACAGGACATTGTTAACATCGCGTAGTTCTTATAGATTTATTGAACACTAATATAATCCTCCATGAAATCAAGTGTAATAGTTAAATTCCCAAAAATAAGAAGATATAATTTGTTTATATTTTTATCAACAAATTTTGATTTATTTTGTTTTTATTTATTTTCTTTTTTCCTTTTTAAACTTTTCCTCTTTTTTTCAGAGTTGTATTTACCTTCAAATAAATTATAGTATTTTTAAAAGATATTGAATAAATTTAAAAATTTATGATCTGGAAGCACTGCAGACAATAATTACAAAATTGACACACGTAAGAACGAACGAACGAAAACTTTCGAGATAGAGAAACCCAAAATGATTCGAATTCGAGTCACTTGCTTTCGTTCGCTTTGATTTTCGTTCGATATCGTGAAACAGGCTATTAATAAGATTTGAAATGTAATAAAAGCACATAATTTTCAGTTTTATAAATTTTTCAAATCCATATTCATATAACTATGTACATATGTACACATAGAGTAAATTTATCTTTTTATTTGGCAATCAATCGTAAACGGCTGAGACAGAAGAAGATCCGGTTAATGAAAGAGGCTATGCTGTTTTCCAAAGGTGGATTGTGGAAAACTGGCCAAAATAGTTACATGAGTTGTCGCTTAATATGAAAAATTTATTAAATAGGCCAACCTAACAGAATACGAAAAAAAAAATTAAAAATAGTTTATTTGAGGAAAAACGGGTGACTTTTGTCTGAAATTACTACACCTATTATTAAAAAGAAGTTTAAAGTAATTTTTTGATTGCTAACAATCATCGTCCACTTCAAAGGTTGCTTTCGCATTTTCCTTATCCTAATCTCACTTATAATGTATGTATTCCACGGGCAACACCGGTTTATGATCATATTGGCCATTAGCTGAGAACCTGAAAAAAGGTATAGTCCGGCCTAAAGGATGCATGAATTGAAAGTTCGCATCCAAAACTAGTCTATTTTCGGCGGATTAAAGATATCTTTTGGCATTGTAATACTCAAACCTTAATTAAGATTTTTTTTTTAGTTTAACATTCTCATTTGTTTACTTTTTTCCAACTCACGTAATGAATCATTTAAAAAGTTCGATTTCGGTGCTTTTCACTGATGACAATTCGAGCATTACGACCACGATCACGTCTATGTACTTGAAAATTTGCACATAAAATTTCAGAATTTAAAACATCATCATTAAAGGCAAAACAAAAAAAACAAAAACCAGGTCAAGTAATCTCGAATTAATATTACAAACACAATTCAATTGACAAAGATTAAGGTCCAGCAAATTGTTTATGAATTGCATAATAAATGTATCTGTCTTTGACATTGTCGGAATAAAATAACCATCATCAGGCGAAAAGTTCCATGAAATTAATGGAAGGTTAAATTTACCAATAACAAAAATAGAGTCACCAAAATTGGCTGCACGAACAATATATTTAATGAATTAAGCATACAGTTGATATACAGTTTCGGGTGAATTTGGAGGAATATATGATGAGGACACCAAA
Organism: Wohlfahrtia magnifica; assembly: GCA_023159175.1. Taxonomy (NCBI): domain Eukaryota; kingdom Metazoa; phylum Arthropoda; class Insecta; order Diptera; family Sarcophagidae; genus Wohlfahrtia; species Wohlfahrtia magnifica. The sequence goes on along the minus strand of JAKWBJ010000162.1, from coordinate 1,009,559 downwards.
ATTCTTTTCTGTTTTTATTTTACAACTACGCCAATAAATTCAATGCCCGAAGAGGAATCTAAAATTAAAGCTTCAGATGAAAGATGACTAGAAACAGCAATTAAAACACCACCACCTCTAGCATTACGACCACGATCACGTCTATGTACTTGAAAATTTGCACATAAAATTTCAGAATTTAAAACATCATCATTAAAGGCAAAACTTTGATTGTATAATAAAGATAATATTGAATTCAGGCCACGAACATTCTGATATACAATTAAAAAATTATCTCTGTCAATATTTAGTTTTTTGGAGTTGGAGGGATTAAAGCTGGTAAACGTACATCATTTATTCTTTTTTCACGAATAACATTGTTGCGCCATTTTATATTCTTATTTAATGTAATGTATATTTATAATGTAATGGAATGAGGCTTGAATGAATAAATTTGGATAATGAATATATGAATTACCCTAATCTTAATTATAATTAAGTTCACTAGCCACATAAGTAAATAATAAGTAAATGAGCAACGGAGTTGCTGAATAGCTTTAAGTTAGATTTAAGTACTTATGTTTACAAAAATGTAAATAAAGAATTTACTTGAAAATCAATTATAAAAACGATCGGTCGTGTCTTCTTTTCGATTTCGTACTTAATTTTTCATAATACCTATTTTTAAATTATAAATTATTTAATTTAATCGGTCCCTAAAAAATATTAGGGAAAAACACTTTGGCGCCCGAGCAGGGACTTGAAAAATTAAGTGAATTAGTGATCGGGAAACTTTATAAATTATTTAAAGTTTAACTTTATAAGTTAATTAAGGTTTAAAAAATAATAATATAAAACATTAAATTTTATAAACTAAATAAAATTGCAATTAAAAAGATTGTGTGTTAAATTAATTAAAAATTAAATCAAAAACACAAAAGACATAAAACAATACGAAAACACTAACAAATAAACGTTGTAAAAAACATACAAACAAACAAATAAACAATATACAAAACATAAAAACAAAACATAAAAACAACATAAATATATGAACAAAAACATCATCCCTACATCTACCAAGAGTAATCATCTCCAGATGCCCCGTTGCCGCTGTATCCTCTGCAAAGCTAAAAATAACCTGGGAAGTAGTAGCTCCGATTCTGATCAACAGGTAAAGGTGTAAATAGTTCTTGTGTTTCATATCGCCTTAATTTTGTAAGTTAATCAAAATTAAGAGGTTAATTAACATCGCTTTTCAAGTCGAACACAAGAAATATTTTATACTAACAAAATGTGAAATTATTTATTTATTTATTTATTTATATAAATATATTTATTTATAAAATAAAAAACCCACCCTTATTTGTGAGACAAATCGCGAGTGTTATTGTGTTGTTTATATATTTACAATTATTGTTTATATATTTACAAAAACAATTGCTCTTTTATTTTTTAAAAGGAGAACATTCAGCAATATTTTTGTTGCTTTTGTTATTTTTCTGTTTCTGCTTTGTGCGTTGTTCGTGCGTTCGAATACCATTTACATACTACAGCTTATTACAGTGTGTTGTGTTCACACTAGCATCAAAAGTCAATTTTCTTACAACAGTTCAATATTGAGTCGATGGTGTGTTCACGCTAGCATCGAAATTTTAATTGTACATATTTACTTAATTTTAATATTGTAGTGTGCTCACATCGACATTGAATATTTATTTATATTATAATAAATTGACAAAAAAGCGATTTTACTCGGTGAATCTTATAATTTTATTCACCGAAGGCTATAAAAAGTGGTACTTTTGAGTTCAAATAAGATATTTTTGACTCAATTCAATTTGATAATTTTATATAATATAATTTTATATAACATATTCAGATAATATTAAATAAATTCTTTAATCCAAAGCAAGTAAATAATAGCAATTTTTAATGTATTTCGCCTAATAACTTATAATTTACAATTTTACTTCTTGCTTTGATCCTTCTTCCGATGCGGAAAATCTCCAAAACAATGATGAAATTTTTAACAAACTACTCGCAAAGAAAGCGAAGGTTGTGAAGAATATCGAGCGAATTCGACAGTCTATTGTAGATAAGACTATTTCGTTTGATCCTATCGAGCTCACCAATGAAGACTCCCAAACATGAAAGCTCCCTAAATTCAGCGGAAAATATTCCGATTATAAAAATTTCATGAGCTTGTTTGAGAACTTGGTCCACAACGATCCGACATTAACGGATATGGACAAATTTAATCGTTTGATCTCGTGCTAAGGCCTTTCAAATTTCAGAAGAAAATTATCCCAAAGCATTAGCTAGTTTGAAAAAGGTTTACGATAACGAATGTTCGATATTTTTCGATAATATTGCAAAACTTTTCGTTTTTTTTATATAAGACCAGCACTCAGGGGATGGCCCCTACTCATGCAGTGCATTGTGCTGGTACTAGAAAAATAGGTTATTGGAAGGAGGACAGAGGGAGTAGTGTTTATGGACGTTAGATTTAAATTTACTCATGTCGTAAGTGACAGAAAATACTTTCGCTGGAAGATTATTCCATAACCGAACAGTGCGACCAAAGAACGAATTCTCCCTATAATGCGCTGTGCGATTTACTGGACAATCAACTACAAAGGGATGCGCTCTACGAGAAATACGAGTACTAAGTAAAAATATGTGATTTTTGGGAATTAATTCCTTAATTTCGTTAGAACACATTCCGTTATAGTACCGATAGAACAATGAAACACACGCCACATTGCGACGGTGCTCCAATGAATCGATAGAGTTGGCTACCCTACCGTCATTGATGAGCATCTTCGCCCTCTCCTGTACGCGGTCGAGAAGCTCCAAAATAGACTCTGAAGCACTGGCCCATACATGAGAGTTGCATTCCATTTTGGGTCGGATATAGGTCTTGTAAATATTAAGGAGATCAGATGGGGTGAAGTATTTCTTACACCGTATCAAAAAACCAAGGCACTTGAATGCTTCTTTCGACACTTGAAATATGTGATCATTCCAACGAACGTCACAGTGAACTATCATGCCGAGAACATCAAGAGCATCTGATTCCTCAATATCCACATTACCCATTGACACAGATGACAGCACACCACCACGCCTGTGTGTTAAAAAACAACATTGAGTCTTACGTACATTAAAATCGACCCTGTTCGCACGTTGCTTTGGGAAGCATTATTGATACTGTTTCTGCTATCTATGATTCGTTGTTATCAATTGGTGATGATGGGAAGAACAGCTTGACTTCAGATTGCGAAGCCGCTTTGAATAGACGTTGCCAGCACATTTCTGCTGAAGAGTCTTCAAGTTCAAGGCCGAGGTTTACTAAACCTAAAAATGAAAAGTTTACTTCTAGAAACAATAAAACATCATTAAATTGCACTAAATCTAAACAATCTGCTGATAAGTGCCTATTTTGCAAGTCCACACAACATATGATTAATAATTGCCCTTCTTTTACTGCTGAGCCAATATCTAAAAGATTTGATTTCATAAAATCTATTCCAGCATGTATAAATTGTTTGAAAAAAGGACATACTGTTGCGCAATGTCCATCTTCTGAGTGTACAATATGCAATGGTTCACATAATACTCTACTCCATAAATATAATACAAGTTCTGGTAATGCTTCAGTTAACTACTCTGAGCAGCCGTCGTCTTCTCATGCGTCTGTAAATTATTCGGCGTCAGATGAGCGCATTATTTTAGCGACTGCTGTAGTAAGAGTAAGAAGTAGTTCTGGTCAACTTATACCGGCTAGAGCTCTTTTAGATTCCGGTTCTCAACCTAACTGGATAACCGAGGAACTTGCGCAACTGTTACGATTGAAAAGAGAGGGAGGCAGATTAAATTTAAATGGTAAACAAATTCATTTTCGAAGTCTTGCGTCAATCTAACAGTCACGTCAAGAGTAAATGCTTCTCAATTTAGTTCAAAGTTTTGGGTGTTAAGCTCAATAACTAATTTGCAGCCTGATCATAATATCAGCACGACTAAATTGAAGATTCCTAAGAATGTAGAATTAGCTGATCCTTGTTTTTCTAAACCACAGAAAATTGATTTATTGATTGGCGCAGGACCTTTCTTTGAATTAATGTGTGTTGGCCAAATAAAGTTGGGCCCGAGTCTTCCAGTTCTTCAAAAGACTTCGCTTCGTTGGATTGTGACTGCAAAGTACAATCAACCAAAGGACTCGAATAACACTCAGGTGTTTCATATAAACACTACAATAGAAAACGAGAGCAATGTCGATTCAATCGTCAGGAATTTTTGGGAGTTAGAGGAACTTCCGAACGAATCTAAGGAAATATATTCAGAGGAGCAGAAGGAATATGAGAGCGAGTTTATGAGGTCAGTACGACGTTTAACTTCAGGATGATTTGAGATTGCTTTACCTTTTAATTCTGACCCTAAATTATTGGGAAACTCGTTTGAAACTGCCAAACGACGATTTCTATCTTTGGAACGAAAGATTTCCAAAGATAACACGATGAGGCAGATGTATCATGACTTCATGAAGGAGTACTTTAACTTGGGTCATATGTCACTTTTGGACAAAATGCCAGATACTTCTCACTACTTTATTCCACATCAATGTGTTCTGCGTCCTCAAAGTACAACTACCAAACTTCGGGTAGTATTTGATGCTTCGTGTAGAATTTCTTCGCATGTTTCATTGAATGAACTGTTAATAGTTGGTCCTACAGTTCAAGAAGAAATGTATTCTACATTAATCCGTTTTCGACTTCACAAGTACGTTATCACTGCAGATATTGAGAAAATGTATCGTCCTAATTAGCGAAACGGACAGAAATTTTCAATTGGTCCTTTGGAGAGAGAATCCATCTGATGAATTAAAACCGTTTCGGTTGAATACTGTTACTTATGGTACAGCTTCAGCGCCATATTTGGCTATCAGATATCTGATTCATTTAAGTGATATATATAAAGGGACTTTACCTATTGGTTCAAAAGTTGTTCGCGGTGATTTCTACGTAGATGATTTACTGACAGGTGCTGAAAGCTATGACGAATTGATTGAAATTCGAGATCAGGTGACTGAAATATTGAAGGCAGCTGGTTTTAATCTTACGAAGTGGTTTTCAAACCACTCTGATTTCCTGAGTTCACTGGGGAATGAAAAACTGATTCATAGCGATTCAGATTCAGCAAAAGCTTTGGGCATACATTGGGTTCCGAAGAATGATTTATTTAAATTTCATTTGAATGATAAATTTCAAGATTTGAAAGCTACAAAGAGGACTGTTGTGCCCAATTGTCACCAAATCCAAAATCTTATTGCAAGAACTTTGGATTCAAAAGCTTGACTGGGATGAATCAATTCCTCTGAGTTTAAATACTTCATGGGAAAACTTCAAATCTAATTTACTGGAAGTTGATTCAATCAAAATCCCAAGATTCGTACACACAACTTCCACTTCGAAAATTCAGATTCATGGATTTTCTGATGCTTCAATTCGAGCTTACGGTTGTTGCATATATATTCGAAGCTCCGAGTCAAATATACTTACGGCTAAGTCCAAAGTTGCTCCACTCAAGACTAAATCACTTCCTAGACTTGAGTTATGTGCTGCACACCTATTGGCTAAGTTGTGGAATCGAATAAAGCATATGATAAACTTCAAAATCGATTCTGTTTATTTCTGGACAGATTCGGAAATAACCCTACATTGGGTAAAAACGCATCCATCCTTCCTAACGACTTTCGTGTCGATTAGAGTCGCTGAGATTCAAGAGTGGTCGGAGGAAGTTTCGTGGCGCCACGTACCTACTAACTTGAATCCAGCTGATATTGTATCAAGAGGATCTGATGTAAGGGAATTAAGGAATTCTATTTGGTTTGAAGGACCATCGTTTTTGCTAAACGATAGTTCTCATTGGCCTGTTAATGAAAATTTTGAATTAACAGAGAATCAAAAATTATTGGAGACAAGAAAAGTAAATGTATTTCTTGCAGTAGAGGGGATATTTAATTGTCTACTGGATATGACACAAAGATATTCTTCATACAAGAAGTTATTGAGAGTAACGTGCTTTGTGCTCAGATTTATTGATAATATGAAGAAACGTAAATAGATGAAACTACGATACCTACTGCAACGGAAATGAAATGGTCATTATACCGGCTCGTAGAGGCTATCCAGAAATCTAATTTTTCTGAGGAAATTTCTAAATTACAGAAATCTCTAGCCTTGCCGTCATATATACAGAAACTGGCACCTTTCATTCATAAATTTTCTGAAGAAGGAAGAACTTTTTCACTTTTGGGAGTAGGTGGGAGATTGCTTAATGCAAATTTGCCATATGATACAAAATTCCCACTTTTATTACCGAAACAAAACGACTTTGTCACACTTTATTTGCCAAATCTTCATTTCGAGAATTGTCATGCTGGTACAAAAGCACTTATCGCTCTCTCTCGAGAGAAAATCAGGTTGATTAACGCCAAGGAAGAGTGCAGTAGGATTGTTCGCAAGTGTGTACATTGTTTCCGCTATAAGCCACGTCTTATGTCCCAAGTCATGGGAAATTTAATAGAGTAAGAGCTACACAACCATTTCTCATAGTCGGTGTAGACTTTTGTAGTCCCGTAAACGTTTCACTGAGAATTCGTGGTCGACTACCATTGAAAATGCATATAGCGGTTTTCGTGTGTTTCACATCTAAGGCGGTACATTTAGAATTAGTGTCCGATTTGTCGACTGATTCCTTTCTTTTATCTCTTAAAAGGTTTGCTGCCAGGAGAGGTCTGCCGAGAGAGGTACTATGCGGCAACGCAACAATCTTCGTGGGAGCCAACAACGTCCTGAAGGATCTTCAACAAGCGTTCGATAAGAGTCGCTACGCTCTTGAATCGTACGCAGCGTCGTCCGGGGTGAAATTCACTTTCATACCACCTCGAGCACCACACATCGGCGGCCTATGGGAAACTGCAGTCAAACAGGCAAAGGTCCTACCTTTTCGAGCAGTGAGCAACGCATCGCTGAACCAAGAGGAAATGGTAACGATGCTCGCAGAAGTAGAGGCGATGCTCAACAGTCGGCCAATCGCACCACTGTCTCCAGACCCCAACGACGGAAAAGCTCTAACGCTAGCACATCTACTAATAGGAGGGGGTCTACGTTCGCTGCTGCAAGGATCCGTAGATGACGTGAAAACGAGAGAGCCCAAATTATGGAAGCGATGGCGTCTGTTCTGCGGTCTCAAGCAGAAATTTTGACAAGCCTGATCACGAGACTACGTCCTAGGTCTACATGGCAAGGCCAAGTGGCACAGCGAGATGCCCAACCTGAGGATAGGCCAGGTGATAATTTTCCACGCAGACTATTGCCCGCCACATCATTGGCTAACCAGGAGAGTCGTCAGCGTAATCGAAGGAGAAGACGGCAAGGTCAGGGTGGTGGAGGTCAAAACCCGAACCGGCGTATATGGGCGCCCCATACATAAATCGGCTCCACTGCCATTCGATTGAAAATCTCCGGTTCTTCAATGGGGCGAGCATGTTGCGCCATTTTATATTCTTATATTTATAATGTAACGAAGGAATTAATAATAATTAAATGGAATAAGTTTTGAATGAATAAATTTGGATAATGAATATATGAATTACCCTAACTTAATTATTATCCTACACTAGCCACATAAGTAAATAAGTAAATGAGCAACGGAGTTGCTGAATAGCTTTAAGTTAGATTTAAGTACTTATGTTTACAAAAATGTAAATAAAGAATTTACTTGAAAAGCAATTATAAAAACGATTGGTCGTGTCTTCTTATCGATTTCGTACTTAATTTTTCATAATACCTATTTTTATCTTTTAAATTATAAATTATTTAATTTAATCGGTCCCTAAAAAATATTAGGGAAAACAAACATATTTACGAACAAATGTACTTACAGGCCAAAAACTTAAATCAAGTAAGTTATTAAAAATTGCATCAGGAACCGTAATTTTAAAAGATGCTATAGCTCTTGGTTGCGAGTAAGAAAATTTATAAATTGATAGATTACAATTTGGAACCTTATATTTTATATAGTATTTAATGTCCTTAACTGTAGTCTCTGAAGCCAAGCGAGATATACGAGTAAATATACTTCTGCTAGGTGGTATTATTCTTCACGGCTTTGTTGAATTATTGGTATCACAATCATATTAGCTTGAGCAAGGTTAAGATTTGGACGAGGAAAATCGGGTACATTGACATTGGGTGATATTAAATTAGTTGGTAATAAATTCGAATTATAAGACGGAGTAGTTGGGCTTTTGTAAGACACGTTGTTCATTATTACTAAATACGTCCAGATTTGGGAACTTGTTAAATAAATCACCAAACTGAGAAAACTTCTTCCGCAGTTTTAAAAACTCATCATTGATCTTGTTGAATTCCGCCTTAGATATTTCAAACATCTTATAAAATTCTATATTGACCTTTCTACAGCCCGGGTAAGTCCACTGAAGAAATTTCTGGGGATCAGCCAATGCATCTGTATCACGAGCCTTAAGACCACTACAATTTAAATGGTAATGACACATACACAACCAGCATGAGACCATTCTTCCAATTTCAGTAGATAAACAATTAGCATTTGAACAGTCCATATTTAGTTTTTAAATTAAAAATTAACGGAAAATTATTTATTATTAAAAATTATTAAAAGTATTGTTATTGTTTTTAACTAGCAAATTTTTTTATATTATTGTATTATATGTTTTCCCGTTTTATGATTTGTTTTAATCACACAATCTTTTTACATTACATTTTCTACCACAATTTCAAGACAAGATTTCAGATTAAAGGACAATTAGATTTTAGAAAAAGCAAAAAATACAGAGCAGGCAGAAAAACACGTCTGACTTGCACAAACAAAAAGTTATTAAAACTGAGTACATACTCAAAATGTTCACTTCAGATCTTTATTTGAAACAATTATTCTTATATTTATGATAAAAAAGAAAATAGGTTTTAATTCATCTTCAATTTTTTCGTTCATTTTATGGACCTAAGTGGTCGTAGAAACTGGGCTTGGTCTATTTTAGTTGTGTTAGTATAATGATATTTAACAAATCTCTTCGCAATTTTCTGCCTCACAATAGCGAAGTTTTTAAGTTATAAACTGTGTTTTTTTAAATCAATGTTAATATCCCTCTCATTTCATTTTCTATATCTATTACTCTTCTTTTATAAGTTTCTATCCTTTGTCTTATTTGCTTCAAATTTAAATTTAACTTATTTAGAAAATCAGTTGGTTTTAACTTTGTTGTGTCGTAGATAGTATTGTTGTTAAAATGTACTGCCTTTAAGACCAATACCTCAAGGTCGCTTAAACCTTCAGCATTATTCAAAATTTTAATGTGTACCAGTAGTGTGCATTCTCTCCACATCAGAGTTTCCCGTGTGTGAATTCGATGTTGTAAAATGGACGTCTATGCTATTTTCCCGACAGAACAATTTTATAAGGGCATTGTTAAACTCGTTATCCATTATTAATTTTTCAGGCTTACCTAAAAATGAAATCCTCTACTGAATCTAAGCATTTACATAACCATACGTGGACTATTGCATTCAGTCTATCTGGTGTAGGGGTATATTGAAATTTGTAATTAATGGGTTTCCTGTCATATATATTTTCAAGACATATCCTGCATTTATTACAATATTTGTTTATAAATTTAAATAATTTTGGATTAAAATAACAAGACCTTAATTCCTCATAGTTTTCCTTAATTCCTCTATGATTGCCTTCAGTGTGAATATTGATGTTAATTACAAAATTGTGACTGACCAAAAAAATGTGAGGAAGAGCAATGTATGTATGTTTGTTGAAAGTAAATGTCACATAAATAATAATAAAGAAGAGTTGCATTTGTAGGAACGATTCCCCAACATCCTGAGCGTCCCTGAAACAGCGTTTCAGCATATAGGAAGTTTGATTTTAGTAACAGGAGGTCTTCTACTACACAGCTCTCGTCAATCTATCATTACCACGAAACGTTTCAGTTACACGACCAGTTACCCATGTAGATGGAGGAGTATTGTCTTCTTTGACTAGTACAACATCAAGCTTCTCTATGTTAGTTTGTATTTTTGCCTACTTAGGTCGTTGTCAGAGTGAAGTCCATTTTCGGCAAAAGCCTTGATACATGCATTGCACGGTTGTGTTGTATTTCGGTTAGATTTTCTTCAGGAGCCATTGTCGTCTGTCTGCCAATCAAAAGGTGAGATGGAGATAGGTAATTCAAATCGGTATATGGAGCATATCCAAGAGGTCTTGAGTTGATGACAGCTTCTATTTGTGCAAATAGTGTATGCATTTGTTCGAATGTAAGTGTTGTTGAACCAATCACACGTCGCAGATGAAGTCTTACTAAGTGCACGCCTGATTCCCAAATACCACCACAGTGTGATGGATAAAGATAAGATCCATTTTATGCCATCCTTAGCTACGGCCTCAGTGACGCTTCAGTTGTGTTGTTCGGAAACGAGTTGTTGATGCATTTCAGTCAGTTTGCGTTTTGCGTCGATGAAACTCTTTTCATTATCGCTGTATATTGTTGAACAAACGAAGATACATATGTAGCCCTTAGAGGCTTAAGGGTTTCGAGCGTGGTGAAAGTTTAATGTAAAGGGACCAGAGTAGTCACATCCGATGATTTGGAGTGGAAAGGCTTGTCTAATGCGTACCTTGGGTAGATCAGCTATTCGTTGTTATGTGGTATGTTGTGCATGTCGAAAACATTATATGTATTTGTAAGTTAATTCTCGTATCAAATTTCTGGCTCCGATGATCCAATAAAGTTGTTTAATGATTACAGATAGTGATGATACGCCAGAATGCAAATGCATTACGTGTTGTTCATTAAGGATAAGTCTGGAGATTTTGTGGTTCTTGGCAAGAATTATTGGGTGTTGAGTTTCAATTGAAAGTTCAGAGTTTGAAATTCGTACACCGACTCTGGCATTGATTTGCTCCAAGCAAAGATTTTCATTCCAGTGTGAAACAATCTTGAGCCATCCTAAGACAAATAATTTTCCCGGACTTAATTTCATCGTAGGTTAGGTAGATTTTGTTTTTATAAACGATTGATGAAACGCTTGAAATGCCGCGATCCGTATGAATTTATACCAGGTATGGATTCTAGAGGATGAATGTAGTCTTCCATTGTGGCTAATATTGTTGTAGTGATTGATTTTGCTACACCTTTTATTTTAGCTTGTACGTCGATGTTTTCAATTGATGGTTGCGTTGTTTCAAAGGAAGCAGTTTCCAAATTTGCTTTTAAAAAAATATGGGCCTGTCCGCCACAGATCATGTTCCAGAAGTTGATTAGCCATTAAGCCACGCGAAGCGCAATCAGCTCGGTTTTGCTTAGAGTTCATATGTATTCGGCAGTTTCTCGGTATGGTTTCCAGTATCTCTGAGGTACGATTTCCTACAAATATCTTGAGCTTCGATGGCTGCATAGGTAACTAGGATAGTACAACTGTTGAATACGTTTATATCGAATTCTTGATGAGGTACTGCAGCAATAATTGACTTAATTAAACGAGAAAGAAGCAGTGCTCCGCATAACTCCAACTGAGGAAGAGAGATTTGCTGTAGTGGTGCTACGCGAGTTTTCGATGCGACTATGTCGACTTGAATATTTAAATCTTCATCTACCATCTTGCAATAAACAACCGCAGAATAGGCCCTAATGGAGGCTTCGCTAAATCCATGTCAGTACATTTTTGATGTATTAGATACGAATCTAGTTAATTTAAAAACTTGTACATCCTGCAGATCATTTTTATATTTAAACCAAAGTTCTGCTAATTTTGGAGGAAGTGGTTCATTCCATCCTAGATTTAGTAGCCACAATTGTTGAAACAAAATTTTAAATTTTACTATCACAGGTGAAATTAGATCCAGTAGATTAAATATTCACGCGACATCGGAAATTATTCTTCTTTTCGTTGCAGTTGTATCTCTCTTCTAGATTGATTCTGTATCGGATACAATCTTCATTTGAACTCCAGTAAATACCAAGGACCTGTGGCGTAGCTTCTTCATCTTTTAAAAAGTTACGCTCTTTGTTGTTAGGTAAGGCTAATTGATCGCAATTTGATACCCATTTGCTTAGCTCCAGACCAGCCTTTGCAAGTAAATCGATAAGCTCATCACGTTCGTTATCAGTTCATTCTATTTAGCTGCCCCAGTTAATACGTCATCAACGTAGAAATCTTCTAACAATATTCTTGATGCGTTTGGATGAGTCTGTTTTTAATCCTTGGCCAACTGTTCTAATACCCTTATGGACAGGTCTGGTGATGAATATGTGCCATAGGTAATGGTGCACAGCTAGAAAACAAAAAAACGAATTTCTGGAGGCGAAACCGAAAACAAACAACAAATAAGTTGCATTGAATAGGTGGGCCGATGTATAATTTCCCGTTGAGTGAATCATTATGTGGATCCTTGAATGAGATGAAGCTTAGGACCGATAGTGGGATGGTGTGGTAAATAGAATAGACGTCCATTGTTGACCTCTATTTCCTTCGATGAAAGTTCACGCATGTGTCCCAAACTATGGTATTCTAGAAAGTCGACGTTCCGTTGAATTGAGCCTTGCCACTGCACCCAGGTATGTATCAGCAAATGTAATGTTTTCTTCTTTAAATGGAAGTTCCAGGATGTACCGTCCATCCTTAGACCTTGCATGGGTTTCTCGAAAATGCTTTTCAACCAATCTGAGCTCATCATCCTGTTTTTCTTGAATGAATACCTCTTCCAACTGCCAAAAAGATTGTAGTGATTTATCCAAATCAGCTACTGTGGGGAGTAAATCAAAATGAGTAACATTGAAGCTTTGAAAAATAAACGCTCACACCTAAAGCGTACTGCTACGAGAATTGAAAACTTTCTTCACCAAGTCAATGATCAAACCTCGCTGTTTGACTTGAATATAGAAATGACGGCACAGAGCGATCATTTTCCTGATCGTGAAGCTGAATACGAGGAATTTGAAACAAAATACTATCGTGTTAAGACACTATGCTATGAACTTATTGAAGCCAAGGCGCGTTCCAATAATGTTGACCCCATGAATTCAACAACTATTCAACATGATGCAATGCAAAAGTTTTTGGAGACTATGGCCAAAAATTAAAGTCCCGGTATTTCGATCTGTTCAGCAGTTCCATCCACAACAACAACTATTTGTCTACTGCACAAAAATTCCAATATATAAAGGGTCTGTTAATTGGCTAACTTTATTTGCCATCTGCAATTATCTGACCGAAATTACGAAGAAGTATTAAAAAATTGCAGGAACGGTATGACAAACCCTCGCTGGTGGTTGACTCTTTAATTGAGACTTTCCTTCAAATTCCGAAGGCTGATGATTCACAAGAATTACATAAGATTTCTAACGTTGCAGATGAATGTGATCCGAGGTCATCGAGCGCAAGGACCTGATGCCGAGAAAAGAGATCCATGGCTGATCCATATACTATGTAAAAATTAGATCGACTCTCCCTATAAGCTTGAGCTGAATAAGCTACCTTTCTCTTCGCTGGAAAGCTTTTTTGTTGTTCTAAACGAGCGTTGTGATGTCTTAGAGCGTTTGCCATCTCCTGATGAAAAACGTATCAAACTTCCTCAAAAAATTTAAAAAAAAGCCTGCGCTGCTTGTGGGAAAAATCGTCATCTGTCCTATTGTCCAGATTTGACGTAACTAAACGGATTGATTTTATAAAGGAAAAATGCCTATGTTTTAATTGTTTGAAGCCTAACCATACTGTACAGAGTTGCTCATCGAAACATGTTTGTAAATCGTGTCAAGGAGAACATCATTTATTAATTCACATTAACCGAAAGCCGTCGATATTCACAATGACAAAGGATTCAAATAAAAAATTGAGCCTGCTGCTAATGCCTTGAATGAAACGTTTACTATTGCTAGTGACACTAAGGTGAATTTAGCAACTGCCAGGGTATTAGTGAGAGATAATATGGGATATTATCAAACTTGTAAAGTATTATTAGACACTGGTTGTCAAAACACTCTCATTTCAGGAAAATGTGCACAGAGATTGATGCTAGTACGAAAGCCAACAAGAATTTTTTTAAGTGGACTGGGCAACAGCAAAGCTGGAGTTACACGAGGAACTGTCCGATTAAAAATTAAATCCATCCATTATTAAATGAAATAATTTATATTCTTGCCCATTTTCTTAACACCTTGACCTTGTAAGAAATTAACAATTTCTTGCTGGTATGAGATTAAATCACTCCCTCTAGCTGATAATAAATTTTATTTACCTAAAGATATAGATATTTTAATTGGGTTTAACTATTTCTTTTTGTTAATTAATGAAGATAGGATTTTAAAAGACAGAAACTTGTTAGCTCAAAACACTGCATTTGGTTAGATTGTCTGCAATGGTTGTGCTATGCACGAGAGAGTTACAGTGTGTCAGATCACAAGTCAAATTAGTGATGAAGAAGATCTTAATAAAGCCTTACGATTATTTTGGGAAGTCGAGAGTCTTAATATGAAAAAACCATCTTTAGCCGTAGAAGATCGAATGGCAGAAGATTTTTACTCTTCTACGACAACCCGTTCTGAAAGATATGCTGTTAGGTTACCGTTTAAGCAAACCCTTGAAATGAGAGATTCCTATACTGGAGCCTTAAGACTACTAAATTCTGTGGAATTTAAGTTTATATCAAATAATAGCTTAAAAAAAGCATATTGTGAATTTATGAGTGAATACATCTCGTTGGGCCATATGGAACTTATACCTCAAAATGAAATTAACCGCCCTGCTGCCAAAGTGTATTATATGCCACACCATGCTGTGTTAAAAGATACAAGCCTTACCACAAAACTTCTAGTAGTGTTTGTTGGTTATAGCATCATCAAATGGACAATTCCAAATGATAATTTGCTTATAAGCCCAGTATTACAGCAAGACCTCAAGGCAGTCTTACTACTATACAGGTGCAAGAAATTTTGTTTTGTTGCCGATAGTAAACAAATGTTTCTCATGATCGACGTACAAGAGTGCGACCGTGATTTTCCGAGAATTTTGTGGAGATAAAGTCCCAGTGAAGAGGTAAGGCACTACAGACTCACTACTGTGACCTACGGTACCACCTCTGCTCCATATTTAGCAATACGTACCCTTCTTTAATTAAGTGAAGACGAGAGTGACCGCTTTCTACTAGCTTGTGAGGCAATAAAAACCTGTTTTTACGTTGACGATTGTATGGCTGGCTCTAACACTATAGCAGATGCACAAAAATTAGCAGAAGAATTAAACCAGCTTCTTACGGCGGGCGGCTTTCGGTTAAGAAAATGGACAACTAATGAGAGTAAAATTTTAACTAACAGTCTTGAGAATGATAGAGTTGAGAGTATGGTGAATATACCTACAGACATTACTGTTTGCCTTCTCGGAGTTATATGGAATCCTAACGTCGATTGTTTTTCTTACAATGTTAAACCTAAAGATCAGTAGTCTATTATTGTAAAACAACAGCGGATAGTGATGTGTCTACCAATATTGTGATGGCTAAATTAAAGGTAGGTCCGATAACTTTGGTGTCTATTCCCCGGCTGGAATTGTGTGCTGCTTATCTATTAGCTCAACTTTTTGAATACTTGGTGCCTGTGCTGCATATAGACAAAAATAAAATTGTACATCCTACTAATTGGAAAACCTTTGTCGATTATCGAACTGGGTATATTTTTGACACCCTTCCTGATGTCAAATGGAGGTATGTGCCTATTAAATTAAACCCAGCAGATAGTGCTAGTAGATGTGTTAGATCCAGCTATCCAATTGATAATCCAATGTGGTTTCAAGAGCCATCTTTCTTACTGAAGGACCCAACACCTGTTAAAGAATTAAGAACTAATGAAGAATTACGTTTAGATGAACAGATTGTTTTAACTAGCACTGTTTCTACTAACATTATTGAAGGCTTGAATAATATAATTTCACACTTCACGCATATGGTTCGAGTTTCTGCTTACGTCTATTAGGCATACGACAATTTTCGGTTTAAATCCAAAAATAAATTGCCGCTGAATGAACTAAGAGATGCTGAAAATGAATTCTTCAAATAGTGTCAAGAATCTAAATTTGCTGATGTAATATCATCCATTAAAAAAGGGGCATCTGTTACAGGTAAAAAACTACACCGATTGTCACCCTTTTTAGATGATCATGGTATTTTGCGAGTAGGCGGCATACTCAAACAAGCTAGTTTGCCATACTACGCCATACTTTTACGTATAAAATTGTTCGTGATTGCCATCTACAAAATTTGCATGCCGTAATCACCCTTCTAATCGCTACGCTGCGCCAAACATATTGGATTGTAGGTGCACGTGAGTTAGCTAAGCGAGTTTATCACAAATGTCCAGTCTGCAACGCTACAACGCCAAAGCCAACTATCAACTTATGGACGATCTTATACTTAGAGATAATTCTGCGTACCCTTTTTATGAAGTTGGTTGCGACTACGCAGGTCCCATAATGTACCGACAATATAATGGACGCATGTCTCCTATCCTCAAATCATACATCGCTGTATTTATTTGTCTAATCACCAAAGCTGTGCATCTCGAACTGGTCACGGATTTAAGCTCTGATGCCTTTTTAGCTGCCCTAGATAGATTCGTAGTCTGAAGAGGAGTCTTGGTTACATACACAGCGACAATGGTACCAATTTTCAAGGCGCTGTCAAGAAACTGGGAGAAATCTACAAGGCGGCAACAAGTTTAAAGTTTAATAATAACGTGTCAAATTTTCTATCCACAAAAGGTATTTAATGACACTTTATACCACCTGCGGCTCAACCGGAATTAAATCAGGAATTAAGTACGCTGTTAGCAAAAATAGTAGCTATTCTGATCTCACGACCGCTAGTCCAAGATAACTCAGATGACCTGTCATATATCAGTCCAGGCCACTTTTTAATTGGCAGATCCCGAAATGCTTTGCCCGAGGTTAATATGACACATTTGAAGCCGTCGACTATTTCTAAGTGGGGACTTTTTCAACAGCTGTCGCAATATTTTAGTTGCGTTGGTCAAATGATTATCTATTGTCTCTACAACCTAAGGCGAAACGGCTAAATGAAAAACCAAATACACAAATAGATGATGGAAACTTGGTCGTGTGATAGAAACCCATGCTGGTTCTGATGGTCTAGCTAGAGTGGCTACTATTAAGACCGCAACCTCAATGTTTCAAAGAACTGTTATAAGATTGTACCCTCTGCCGAATGATGATTGAACTTCATAAATTCTCTTCAAGGCTGGCGGAATGTCGACTATGATTTCTATTTTTATTATAATATTATTATAATTATTCATATCCTAAGTTTAGTGGCAACCCTAATGTTTTTTAGTTTACTAATTCACTCAATTTTGTATTTTCACAAAATTAGCACTTAAATCATACGATGTATTATGCATTTATAATTTTGTACTCTACATATGATGTTAGAATTAGAAGAGAATTGGCTATATTAAAAAATTGTGGTATGTGGCTTGGGTAAATTTAGTAAAAAATTGGAAAAAAGACCCTATAGGATTTATACAGATATGATAAGGTAGTCTTCAGGCAAAATGGACAACTGGCTTAGAGGCCCTCATACAGTGGTTTAGAAGCGAAAAACATGTATAAATATTGGAAAAAAGACCCTATAGGGCTAATACAGATATGATAAGGTAGTCTTCAGGCAAAATGCACAACTGGCTTAGAGGCCCTCATACAGTGGTTTAGAAGCGAAAAACATGTATAAATATTGGAAAAAAGACCCTATAGGGCTTATACAGATATGATAAGGTAGTCTTCAGGCAAAATGGACCACTGTTATATATATGTATATGTATGTATATATGTATATATATATGTATATATGTATATATATGTATATATGTATATATATGTATATATGTATATATATGTATATATGTATATATATGTATATATGTATATATGTATATATGTATATATATGTATATATGTATATATATGTATATATGTATATATATGTATATATGTATATATATGTATATATGTATATATATGTATATATGTATATATGTATATATGTATATATGTATATATGTATATATGTATATATATGTATATATGTATATATGTATATATGTATATATGTATATATGTATATATGTATATATGTATATATGTATATATGTATATATGTATATATGTATATATGTATATATATGTATATATGTATATATGTATATATGTATATATGTATATATGTATATATGTATATATGTATATATGTATATATGTATATATGTATATATGTATATATGTATATATGTATATATGTATATATGTATATATGTATATATGTATATATGTATATATGTATATATGTATATATGTATATATGTATATATGTATATATGTATATATGTATATATGTATATATGTATATATGTATATATGTATATATGTATATATGTATATATGTATATATGTATATATGTATATATGTATATATGTATATATGTATATATGTATATATGTATATATGTATATATGTATATATGTATATATGTATATATGTATATATGTATATATGTATATATGTATATATGTATATATGTATATATGTATATATGTATATATGTATATATGTATATATGTATATATGTATATATGTATATATGTATATATGTATATATGTATATATGTATATATGTATATATGTATATATGTATATATGTATATATGTATATATGTATATATGTACATATGTACATATGTATATATGTATATATGTATATATGTATATATGTATATATGTATATATGTATATATGTATATATGTATATATGTATATATGTATATATGTATATATGTATATATGTATATATGTATATATGTATATATGTATATATGTATATATGTATATATGTATATATGTATATATGTATATATGTATATATGTATATATGTATATATGTATATATGTATATATGTATATATATATGTATATATGTATATATGTATATATGTATATATGTATATATGTATATATGTATATATGTATATATGTATATATGTATATATGTATATATGTATATATGTATATATGTATATATGTATATATGTATATATGTATATATGTATATATGTATATATGTATATATGTATATATGTATATATGTATATATGTATATATGTATATATGTATATATGTATATATGTATATATGTATATATGTATATATGTATATATGTATATATGTATATATGTATATATGTATATATGTATATATGTATATATGTATATATGTATATATGTATATATGTATATATGTATATATGTATATATGTATATATGTATATATGTATATATGTATATATGTATATATGTATATATGTATATATGTATATATGTATATATGTATATATGTATATATGTATATATGTATATATGTATATATGTATATATGTATATATGTATATATGTATATATGTATATATGTATATATGTATATATGTATATATGTATATATGTATGTATATATGTATATATGTATATATGTATATATGTATATATGTATATATGTATATATGTATATATGTATATATGTATATATGTATATATGTATATATGTATATATGTATATGTATATATGTATATATGTATATATGTATATATGTATATATGTATATATGTATATATGTATATATGTATATATGTATATATGTATATATGTATATATGTATATATGTATATATGTATATGTATATATGTATATATGTATATATGTATATATGTATATATGTATATATGTATATATGTATATATGTATATATGTATATATGTATATATGTATATATATATACATATGTATATATACATATACATATTTTTTTTTTGTAAACAACACTCTCTTGAGTGGCTTTTGTTATATTGTTATTGTTGTGTTTATTATGTACCATGCCACTCAGAAGCTGTAATATCCTTTTTAAATAAAGTTTTAGTTTATGTACAGCAACAAAAGGAGCAACATCATTTTTTATTTTTTGTGTGTACATAGATGTTACCACTCTTCCAAATATTGTTGAAATAGGAATTACATTATCCTTATCGTTAAGGATCCCAAACGTAGTCTGCTCCGAGAAAAAGATCAATAGGATTAGAACAATAAAATGAGGGATCAGCTAGTTGTATCTTTTCAAAATTTTTGTTGTCATAATTTGTTATTGTAGTCTTGGTAGTGTAGTTATTCGTCCTAAATTGTGCACTTGAGCATCTTTGAAATTTTATGAAACTCTAGACTTGATGTAAATATATCCATTCCCGCGTGTCGATTTGGCCTTAACTGACGATATACCCGAAAGCGTGATTTTTGAAGATATGCGAGGCAAACCCAGACGTTTGATGCAATCTTCCGTAATACAGGATAGTTCCGAAGCGGTATCAAGTAGTAGCCGACACGTGATAAAGTTGCCATTACAATTACGAACATCTACTAACCCTGTAGGTAGAATGCGAATTCTATTTTAAAAAGTGATTTAGGGACACGGGCTGCGAATTGCTAGGTTTAGGCTTATCAGTATGCTGATGAGTAGAATCAGGTAAAATAGACTTGTGCCAATTTTGTAGAAGCATCATGAACTTGGTGTAAAAGCATTTCGCTGAGATAAACGACATTTGTATTAAGATATGCAACCACTTGCATTATGACCATCCCGAAAACAATTAAACAGAGCAATGTTTTTTAACTAGCTCACAACACTGATCTATTGTTAAAGATAGAAAATGTGATTCGGTGATTATCTGATTTGCAGTCTGCACAGGTAATTTGATTTTTTGTCAAGATTGAAGAGACAGACGGATTCCGTTTGAAACCAGTGGATTTACAGGTAGTATTCTTTACGAGTTCTAATTCCTCCCAACATTACTCCAAAAATGAAAGAAATGTATTTATTGATGGCTTAGGTTCACTGCGCGCAACTAATTATCGCGTTTGTTGTAATCAATTGCATCCAAACCCCTAACAACTTCGTTGGATATATCAGAAATCTTACGCAATATTACAGTAATTTCCTCATTCAAAGAAGGATGGCCAATAAAGGTTTCAATATATGAGTCGTTCCCAAAACGTAGTATATGACCGATCCGATGTTTGCATGTGACTTATAAGCTTTGCAGCATCATCCTTCAAGAGCGACTTTAAATATTGAAACTTCTGAATGTTAGAGAGATTTGTTTTCGAATCAATCTTTAAACCCCGGCCGGTCCTTGTACTTGCCAGTGAAAACCTCCATTCTCAACTTTGGTAAGTCTTTATTCACATTACGAGTTGTCGATGGCGAATCAAGTCTTTGTAATAGTGAAGAATGTTGTTCTGCCAAACGCGAAAAATGTCGTTGCCTGGTTCAGATGTCGATTCATGTCTACTAAAAGAATTTAGCATCCGCTAATGAGCGGCCTGACTAAATGGGTATCTATCCTCATATTCTAACATTTCTTGTTCAGGATCAACTAAATCCTTATCCCCCGCAAAATTATATAATTCACCCGTAAAGGATGTTAAATCTTTCTAAGCTTCCTCTAAACGACGCAAACGCGCATCTACTTGTTCAGGAAGCAATTCTTGGCAAGGATCTCAGACAAATGTATATGCACGGGTTATTGCGTCTTTTTCCAACCGACGCTTAAATTGAATAGTCTTAAATGTGGCCGACATCATAAAAGATAATAACATTTTAAATTTTACTTACAGGTTTTACGAATTGCAATCAGATTGTGTGTATTCAATATACGAGTATTAACTGTTCGTTTTGTATTGGTCAATGTTTAACAATATTAATAGCCGTTTGCAGTTTTTTGTGTACGTAACAGTATATTGTTTAAGTTATATTTACGTTTAGTCACTGTTAATAGGACGCTGCTATTAAATTTCCAAAATGAACGTTAAACTGTAATAATGTTAAAACAAACAACGATGCCGAACTTTCTTTGCCACCAGGTTCGTTATTGTTTTATTTCTCTTTTACACATATGCACTTTACTTGCCTTCGGTGTTTTTATTGAGCCTTTTGTTGTTGTCTGACCTTGAATTTTCGTTTGAATGCAGTATCTTTCAAAACCCGAAATTTGCACTGTTTGCACTAAACACACCCGAATGGTCACTGTCCGATATCTGGTGAGAAGGGCCAAATTTATGATGTTAATCGAACCAAAAACAATAAATTAATACTTTATCTTTGTTTTATTTTTATGTTTTATTAAAATATAATTTTACAATGAGTGGATTGTATCAATTTGTGTTTATGTGTGTATTAGTGCCATCTCTTTATGTTAATTGCAAAATTGTGACTGACCAAAAGAGTGTGATAAAGAGTTATGTATGTATGTTAAATGAATTATAATAAAGAAGAGTTGCATTTGTAAGAACGTTTCCCCAAGAAATATTATTAATGATATTCAATAAAAACTCTTCAGATTCTGCATCAACGGCTATCTTATCATATTTTACAAAGCTTAATTCATTATTCACAATTTGTTCTTTTCCGCAAAAATGCCAACCTTCTCTTTTCTTAGTTGTTTCCTGAACAAATCATTTAAACAATGGGTCTTGGCTAAATCACCCCCAGATACATAAATAGTTTTATATCTGCCTGTATTTACATTTCCTTATTTTTCTTCTTCATGATCCTAATCTATGTCCTGTACTTATTGACAATTTTGTTCACCATAAAATAATTTATTTCTAAATTATCTCACTGCTTAGGAACGGAATTCACATACGTTTTATTCAATTTGACTCTACTCAAAAAATCTACCTCTCAATTTTTTGAAATTAAGGCAAGCACTCAAGGGATGACCCCTACTTATGCAGTGCATTGTGCTGGCACTAGGAAAATAGGTTGTGGGAAGGAGGACAGAGGGAGTAGTGTTTATGGACGTTTGATTTAAACCGATCCATATCGTAAGTGACAGAAAAACTTTCTCAGGAAGATCGCTCGTGAAAATATATGATTATGCGGAACCAATTCCTTTATTTCGTTAGAACACATTCTGCTATAGTACCGATAGAACAATGACACACACGCCACATTGCGACAATGCTCTAAAGAATGGATTGAGTTGGCTACACTACCGTCATTGATGTACGCGATCGAGAAGCCCCAAAATAGACTTGGAAACATCGGCCCATACATGAGAGTTGTATTCCATTTTGGATATAGGTCTTGTAAATATTGAGAAGGTCAGATGGAGTAGAGTATTTCTTGCACCGTCTTAAAAACCGAGGCACTTTAATGCTTCCTTCGACACATTGAAAATGTGATCATTCCAACGTACATCACAATAAATCCTTATACTTAGAACATCAAGAGCATCTGACTTCTCAATATCTACATTACTCATAGTTACAGACGACACCACACCACCACGTCTGTGTGTCAGAAAACAACATTCGATCTTACGCGCATTAGAATCGACCCGTTTCGCACGACCCCACTCGGAGTTTTTTGCCAAGTCACTTGTGAGTGTGTCATTCGCTTTTTCGGCCCAATCTCCAAAAGGCTAGGCCTACGATTAAAAGAATATTAATGACAAAAGTTGCTGTCGTCTGCGAAAGAATAGATAGGATTGGAAGTGAGAAAAAGAAAGCCGTTAAGAAATATTAGAAATAGAGTTTGAGAAAGAACAGAGCCTTGCGGTACCCTTGAATTTACCCTGAATTCGTAGGATGAGATCCCATCTATAACCACTCTTATAGAGCGATCTCTGAGAAAGTTTGATATAAATCGAGAGAAATGACTACCAACACCAAAGGCAGTAAGTTTCGATGCTAGCGCCTCATGCCAAATTCTATTAAACACCTTGGAAATATCTAGAGCCACAAATTTGCTCTCACCAAATCCATGAATGGATTTCTTTTACCTCTCGGAGAGTACCGCCAGCAGGTTGCCAGTTGAACGGCCCTTACGGAAGCCGTATTGACGATCGCTTAGCAAATTGTTGGATTCCAATGTTTCACAAGGTGATGATTCACCACACTCTCCATAATCTTGGAAAGTGCCGAACAGACTGCTATTGGGTGGTAGTTTTCAGGGTTGGAAGCCTCACCCTTTTTATGGATTGGCGTTACATTAGCAACCTTCCAGGAAGATGGCAAAATACAGGCGCGATATGACGCACTGAAAAGGTTGGCTTAATGGACGAGCAAGCGTCGAAAAGCACTGCTTCAGGACCAATGCTGGTATGCCATCCGGCACAGAAGACTTATTAACGTTGAGATTTTTAAGAACCGTATTTCAGCACGGGCTCGAAAGTATATACTAGGCATAGTCACTGATACACTTTCGAGTGCGAGCAGTGGTTAGAGGCTCTCCGGCAAGTGAGAATTACTTGCAAATAATTCAGCTAAAAGTTTGTCTTTCGACCGGGTTCGTGAATGCTTGGTCATTCTTTAAAAGAACTGGAATCGAACTTGCGCTATTCCTAAGCCCTTTAATGAATGACCAAAAGCTCTAACTTCCCCCAGGAAAAGTAAGAAGTTTAGCACGAAATCACTGATCGTAAAGAGCTTTTTCATGCCCAAGTACTGCGGCACACGAAGATCTCGCCTGTTTGCGTAGCGAATCAGTAAGGTCGCATTTATTATTGCGCCAATTGCAACAAAATTTTCCATCTAATTATTCTCGAATTCGAATCTCTTAAAGAATAAAACCTCTTTGATGGCTGATGATCAGTCCGAACTATAACTATATAACTGCCATAGAGATAAGGACGATAATACCTTACAGCTCACACAATTGCCAGAAATTCCTTCTCAAGGGTTGAATAATTTTTCTAATGACCATTTAGAGCAGTGTTGTCAGGGTATATAACTGAATGTATAAACAAACAAAAAATATTGTTACGTTTTAACCTTTTTAAAACGTTTGAGTTCGTTTAATTGACAGGGAGTTAAGTCTCAAGGTTTTGCCTGTTGTCTGACAAGTATACCCGAAGGGAGCCAACAAAGCATGACAAAAAGCGCCATCGTGAGTGTAGAATGTAACGCCTCTGTAATCTGAATTGCTACATTATCCAAGAGCCTGATGTTGTAATGTTTATTGAGGGCGGTTCATCAAAAGACCGCTCCATAAAGAAGATTAGGTTCAATAACCGTCGTATAGATCCAGCGAATGACACTGGGCTTGATACCTCATCTGGCCACTACTGCTCTCCTACAGCAGTAGGTTGCACAAGCCGCCTCACGAGCTCTCTCAGCCAAGTTAGCCTTCTAACTTAGCTTGGGGTCAAGTTAAGTCCAGGTATTTGAACGTGGAACTCAGAATAAGCCCGATGCTATCCACACTGGGCAGTGTAAAGCGAGGTACTTTATACCTCATAGTGAAGAATATTATATCGGTCTTACAAGGGTTGACTCTGAGTCCGAACCCCCTGCACCAAGCAGATAGAATGCCCAGGGCAAAATTGAGCTAATCCGACAGCACAGTATACACAGTGACGACATGAATGACAGCTGAAAAAGCGAAAATCCGCTGTTTTTCTTTGTTTACAACAATTTACAACTCAACTGGAGTAAAGAAAACGCAATATTATTTTCCATAAGAAAACAAAGCACTGCGAAAAGCACAAGATATATATGCTTTTTCGTATGTGTATGCAAAAAAGTAAATAAAAATAAAATTGAATGTAGTTAAATTGAATTGGTTAAGATTTTTTAAAGATATACAAAATTTTCTGTTTTATTTTATGAAATATATGTACTTTTTTCAATTAATAAAGGTAAGTAAAAAATGTCGAATAAAATTTAACATTAATTTTAACCAAAAACATTGTCAGAATACAATAATAAAGGAAAATAAAAAATTTTACAACTCAGCTCGAAAAAAAGGAGATAGCTACGAGTATATTATGTTAATCGTGTTTGTGAACGTCGTCAAAAATACGCTGTAACGCCACCATTAAGTCGTTGTAGTTGTTTCTGCAGCTGGCTGACATGATTTCTAAAATTTCTGCACCTTTTTCCGCCAAAATTAGCTCTAGAGTCTTCTCTTCATTATTTCTTCCATTTGTAGTGACTACTGTGTCGAATTGAAATTTAAATTCGCCAAAGGTGTACTACAACCAAATCAGGGTGTCTTTATTCTGTTGGAAACTTCCGATATAATTCGTACTGGTTCTGGTCGTTGACATTGTAGACTGTTTATTTTCTCCTCTATTACGTTAAATTTTTCGTCAGCGGTTTTTTCTAGATTTAAAACACTTGTGTCGACGTCATCCACCCTTTTGCTTACCGTCTCGTATATTTCTTGTAGCTTCTCTGACGTTGCACTTGACGCTTCTTCAAATTTTTTTTCTATTTTTGCCAGAAAATTCTGATTGTCCGCTCTAGAGGTTTCTTGTATCTGAGCCAACAGCTTTTCATTATCACCTTTAGAAATTACTTGTTCAGTCATCACAGCATTAAGTTTTCAATTAGCTCTACAAGTTTCTCGAATTTCACCTTATATGTTTCTCGAACCTCAGCCAAAAATATTTTTTACCCGCATTTCTCCATCACAGCAGCCAACAGCGAGTTAACATCTATATTACTTGTATTATTATTATTATTATTATTATTATTATTATTATTATTATTATTATTATTATTATTATTATTATTATTATTATTATTATTATTATTATTATTATTATTATTATTATTATTATTATTATTATTATTATTATTATTATTATTATTATTATTATTATTATTATTATTATTATTATTATTATTATTATTATTATTATTATTATTATTATTATTATTATTATTATTATTATTATTATTATTATTATTATTATTATTATTATTATTATTATTATTATTATTATTATTATTATTATTATTATTATTATTATTATTATTATTATTATTATTATTATTATTATTATTATTATTATTATTATTATTATTATTATTATTATTATTATTATTATTATTATTATTATTATTATTATTATTATTATTATTATTATTATTATTATTATTATTATTATTATTATTATTATTATTATTATTATTATTATTATTATTATTATTATTATTATTATTATTATTATTATTATTATTATTATTATTATTATTATTATTATTATTATTATTATTATTATTATTATTATTATTATTATTATTATTATTATTATTATTATTATTATTATTATTATTATTATTATTATTATTATTATTATTATTATTATTATTATTATTATTATTATTATTATTATTATTATTATTATTATTATTATTATTATTATTATTATTATTATTATTATTATTATTATTATTATTATTATTATTATTATTATTATTATTATTATTATTATTATTATTATTATTATTATTATTATTATTATTATTATTATTATTATTATTATTATTATTATTATTATTATTATTATTATTATTATTATTATTATTATTATTATTATTATTATTATTATTATTATTATTATTATTATTATTATTATTATTATTATTATTATTATTATTATTATTATTATTATTATTATTATTATTATTATTATTATTATTATTATTATTATTATTATTATTATTATTATTATTATTATTATTATTATTATTATTATTATTATTATTATTATTATTATTATTATTATTATTATTATTATTATTATTATTATTATTATTATTATTATTATTATTATTATTATTATTATTATTATTATTATTATTATTATTATTATTATTATTATTATTATTATTATTATTATTATTATTATTATTATTATTATTATTATTATTATTATTATTATTATTATTATTATTATTATTATTATTATTATTATTATTATTATTATTATTATTATTATTATTATTATTATTATTATTATTATTATTATTATTATTATTATTATTATTATTATTATTATTATTATTATTATTATTATTATTATTATTATTATTATTATTATTATTATTATTATTATTATTATTATTATTATTATTATTATTATTATTATTATTATTATTATTATTATTATTATTATTATTATTATTATTATTATTATTATTATTATTATTATTATTATTATTATTATTATTATTATTATTATTATTATTATTATTATTATTATTATTATTATTATTATTATTATTATTATTATTATTATTATTATTATTATTATTATTATTATTATTATTATTATTATTATTATTATTATTATTATTATTATTATTATTATTATTATTATTATTATTATTATTATTATTATTATTATTATTATTATTATTATTATTATTATTATTATTATTATTATTATTATTATTATTATTATTATTATTATTATTATTATTATTATTATTATTATTATTATTATTATTATTATTATTATTATTATTATTATTATTATTATTATTATTATTATTATTATTATTATTATTATTATTATTATTATTATTATTATTATTATTATTATTATTATTATTATTATTATTATTATTATTATTATTATTATTATTATTATTATTATTATTATTATTATTATTATTATTATTATTATTATTATTATTATTATTATTATTATTATTATTATTATTATTATTATTATTATTATTATTATTATTATTATTATTATTATTATTATTATTATTATTATTATTATTATTATTATTATTATTATTATTATTATTATTATTATTATTATTATTATTATTATTATTATTATTATTATTATTATTATTATTATTATTATTATTATTATTATTATTATTATTATTATTATTATTATTATTATTATTATTATTATTATTATTATTATTATTATTATTATTATTATTATTATTATTATTATTATTATTATTATTATTATTATTATTATTATTATTATTATTATTATTATTATTATTATTATTATTATTATTATTATTATTATTATTATTATTATTATTATTATTATTATTATTATTATTATTATTATTATTATTATTATTATTATTATTATTATTATTATTATTATTATTATTATTATTATTATTATTATTATTATTATTATTATTATTATTATTATTATTATTATTATTATTATTATTATTATTATTATTATTATTATTATTATTATTATTATTATTATTATTATTATTATTATTATTATTATTATTATTATTATTATTATTATTATTATTATTATTATTATTATTATTATTATTATTATTATTATTATTATTATTATTATTATTATTATTATTATTATTATTATTATTATTATTATTATTATTATTATTATTATTATTATTATTATTATTATTATTATTATTATTATTATTATTATTATTATTATTATTATTATTATTATTATTATTATTATTATTATTATTATTATTATTATTATTATTATTATTATTATTATTATTATTATTATTATTATTATTATTATTATTATTATTATTATTATTATTATTATTATTATTATTATTATTATTATTATTATTATTATTATTATTATTATTATTATTATTATTATTATTATTATTATTATTATTATTATTATTATTATTATTATTATTATTATTATTATTATTATTATTATTATTATTATTATTATTATTATTATTATTATTATTATTATTATTATTATTATTATTATTATTATTATTATTATTATTATTATTATTATTATTATTATTATTATTATTATTATTATTATTATTATTATTATTATTATTATTATTATTATTACGTTGGATACCAGCACCGGCACAGCCATTTATTTTGTTTCCCTTAGACCAACAATCCCGGTCTGGAAATTCAACTTTAAATCTTCTGCCAAAGCACATATCCAAATGTATAACGTCCAGGTTCGAAGATGGTTCTTCGACCACCCTACGTAGAATGGACAGAATTCCCGACGCATTTCGGGACTCTTTGCGAAAAATATTGTCGCTTAAGGTGAAATATCCCTCATCACATAGACTTGTAGCGGACCATCAAGGCCTCCAAGGCCGCTTTTGACACCCAGGGCCGTCCCCATGAGGTCCCACAACGTACTCTCATATTTCCCACGTATTGTCATAACGAGGTCATCTGCGCAACCAATAACACTTACATCCCTATGTGCCAACATGGTGAGCAATCCATCAACTACTGTAGTTCATAAGAATGGAGAAAGTACTCCATCCTGAGGGCACTCGTTTGACGGCATCGCAGTGGATTCCACCCTATCAAGAGACGAACTGATGATCTTGCTCCTAAGCATGGAGCTGATCCAAGATATAATTGACTTCTCCACCCCTTTCCTTTCCAAAGATCTAGCAATGGAGTCAAAGCCTGTATTGTCAAACACGTCCTGAATATCTAAGAAGGCACAAAGAGCCACAGAATGTCTTTTCAATACTGTTTAAAAGAAACAAAATGGCACCCTCAATAGATCCCTCCTTTACATACGTGAAGGTACCTCTCCCTTATATATACATCAATCAGTCTTTCCATTGTCCTTAAAAGAACGGATGAGAGAATGA
This sequence comes from Wohlfahrtia magnifica, assembly GCA_023159175.1. Classification (NCBI taxonomy): domain Eukaryota; kingdom Metazoa; phylum Arthropoda; class Insecta; order Diptera; family Sarcophagidae; genus Wohlfahrtia; species Wohlfahrtia magnifica. The sequence continues at coordinate 978,989 of JAKWBJ010000162.1, read as the reverse complement.
TAGGATATATGATTTGGAAAGATCACTAGGCCTATCTGCCATCGGTATAAAAATAACCGCGACCTCACGCAACGTTCTTGGGACATAACCCAAGCCAAATATGTCCTTAAAAATCATTAACAATTTTGATAGGATTATGTCAGATCTCTTTTGCAAGAGAGCTGGAAAAATCGCATTCCTACGTGGAGCTTTGTAAGGTTTAAAGGAACCTATCGCCCACAAAACCCTTTGCAAGACTATTGATCCTTCTGGTGACACGTACAAAGGCGGGAATACCGCGATACTCGTGTACGGGTGCAACCGTTCGAGTGAGGAAAAAATTCGGGAATCAGAAAAAAAATTTAAGCTATAATTTAAATTTTTAAAATGTAAATTTTCATTCTGAAAAATTTTTTATGATATTTTGAAAACAACAAAATTGCTCTAATTTTGCGCGAAAATTTTTTTTCGCAATTAAGTTATGAATAACTCCGAAATTGTTGAGAATACAAAAAAAAAATGTTATTCGGGTGATTTATAGAAAATTTTATTCCTAAACATTTACTGGTACTTACATTAAAATCGGTCAAGTCGTTTTCAAGCTAAGAAGAAATATATTGACATAACTACCATATTTGGGGCGAAAAATATGCCACGCCCATAGAAAAAAAATTAAAACGGATTTGAATTCAGCGCATCAAAATCATATTTATCCGTTTCATGAACTTTTAGAATTTTGGCATCAATTTGTTACTACATATTTTTGCATATTTTGTTCTAAAAGCATTTTTTCACTTTTCAGTTTTAAGAGCATGTTTACGTATCTAAAGAGCATTTTAACCCTTTTTAGTGCATATTTGAATTTTTTGTGCTCTAAAATATGTTTACTGTGACAACAAAATTTTTGTTTTAAATTATAATGCCATAAAAAGTCATGGAATTTTTGAATTATCTGTCAATTGCAATTTATTGCGCCATGTATATTCAATTAACCTTCCTGACTATTTTCGCTGTCTGTAAGACCATCGAATCACTTTTTTGTTTATTATTTTAATATAAAGAATGGCAACTCTCTTCAGTCAGTTTTTATTGATCAATAAGAAAATTATGTGAAAAATTTGTTTTTCATGTAATTTCTTGTAGTAATGTCAGATTAACTCGTAGAACGTATAAGAGCTGTTATAGAGGAACACTCATACCGAGGAGAGTGCCTCCGAGGAAAGTGATGTTGAGGATTCCTAGGAACCTCAATCAAACCAAAAAAAAAAACAAAAATTTTTTTTAAAGGAAAAGATAAAACAACAAAATTGATGAAAACCTTTCCAAAATCCTCGGTAAGAACTAGGCCTAAAAACGTTATTAGGAAGCTCCCCGGAGTGAAAGCATTGCAAAGAAAAATCCAGGTGAAATATGGAAACTTTTTTTTGTGAATAGGTCATAAATATAATAGTGGATGGTACTAACCAACACATTGAAAATATTGGCAATAATACATCTAAGGCGAGTATTACAGATGTTTTCGAAATAAATGCGTTACTTGGTCTATTGCTTTTTGCGGGAGTAAGAAAAGCAGCCGGTTAAATATCAAAGATAGTTCTTCATCCGAAATTTTTCGGTTTGACGACAAAAACACGAGAATTGCATGGTCTTCGTAGACAAGTTGGCTCCAATTAGAAATTTGTTTGACAAGGTGGTTTTATCCTTCAAGATACACTTAATTCCTTCGAAATATTTAATGATTGATAAAAAACCAGAAGCCTTTAGTTTTAGACAGTATATAACCTCCAAACCAAATAAATATGGAGTAAGAATCTGTGCACTTTGTGACGCTAAGTTATTCTATACACTCAACTTGGAAGTTTATGTTGGTAAACAGACAGACGGGCCATACCAAATTGATACATCCTCTTTGGCATATATAACCCGTCTGTCTAGAGCGGTTCATAATTCGGGTCGAAACATTACTTACGATAACTTTTTACTAGCGCTCCGTTAGCAAAAACGTTGTTGTAAAATTATAACCTCACTCTAATTGGAATAATTCGTAAAAATAAAAGGGAAATGCCACATGAATTTCTTTACACAAAAGAACGTAAAATAAATTTAAGCTTAACCGGATATCGATCAGATTGTACTTTGGTGTCTTATTTTTAAAAAAAGGGCAAGAACGTTCTTCTCATATCAACCATGCATGACACTGACACTATTGATAAAGAAACAGGTAAACCTGAAATTATTACAGATTCCAATATGACTAAAGGGGCGTTGATACAGTGGACAAAATTTGTGAGGCCTACAACTGCACCAGAAGCACAAATCGATGATCACTTGTGGTTTTTTGCAGTCTTATAAATGTATCAGCCATTAAATCGTTTGTTATCTATGTATTAAATAACTCAGAATTAAAAAAAGGCGCCGCAAATACCTCGAAGAGCTTTCTTATATTATAAGACGAGCTTCTCTTCCACACACTGCAATTCGTACAAAAGAAAGAATTCAACAAATATGGAGTTCCTGCTCCTATGCCTGCACCTTTAAGCTCCGTCACTAGTCGCTGCATGTATTGTGGGTCCAAAAACGTCGAAAAACTCGCTACAGCTGTAAGAAGTGTTGCAAATACTTGCGTTTAGAGCAGTAATGGTTTGCGCTAAATGCTATGGATGCCCTAAAAACTGATTGAAAAATAAAAAGCCTAACTTTGAAAAAGGCATATATTTTAAGGCCTCATTAGCCGACCGTAGAAATCTTAAATGTAAATGTAACTAAAATGTAAACGTTTTGCCACTTATAGAACACTTAAAAACGTACATGTGTTTTTGACTTAAAAAAGAAAAAAATATTTAGATATACATACATACATCTAACACATCTATATTAAAAAGGAAATTGTAACAGCTGTGCAAAATAATGATGGCACTTTAATATGTGCACATTATTTAAAAATTATGTGAAAAAGTACGGAAATTATTTAAATGGTACCAAGATATTACTATAAACTTTCATATTTAAATTTTAATAATTTCTGAAGCTTACAAATTATTTTTTTTTTATATCAATAAATATATATATCTATATGTAAATTATTACAAATAAATATAATTAATTACATATTTTCTGCCGAAGCTACACAAAAAAATAAAATAAAAACATCTTAGACTTGAATAGTTATTAATATTTGATTAATAAAGGGAGAAAAACCAGAATAATAGAATAACTTTTATATGTAATTAGATTATAATTCTGGTTTTCCACATATATGCATACATTACTGGATATGTACAATGTAATACATTTTTAAAAACCTTTATAGTTTTATTTTTATATATATTATCTCTTATGTGTATTGTGACTTATATTATCTACGCTTGTACATACAATTATTTTGCAATCCTTAGCATAAATGTACTATATAGGAGTACATGCATAATATATAATTCATACTAACCCTTAACTTTTGCTACAAAGAAACACATACGATTGACAAATACTCTTATTAGATTTTACAAATAAGAAAAAAAATAATTTGAAACAATAAGCATATTTAATATTTAATGTATGCATCAAAAAATATAAATACCAAAAAAAGAGTAATAATAGCCACATAAGATCCCACTTACAAACAGCCCATCACTGCTTGACAAATGTCACGTAACTTTGATATCAAATTCTATTTTCAACAGATTAGAACGTTACAGTTACGTTTGGACGTTACAATTACGGTCAAGTCCGCACATTCACATATAATCAATCATCGCACATATAACAAAAGCGATCAGCTGACATGAATACATTTACGGCTTTTACATTTACGTTCGGCTAATTCAACCTTTACTGTTTATGAAATAACTGTTTTTTTAACGATCCTTTTTTTAACTCATTTTAATTTTTTTGTTCACTTTTAAGAAAAATATTCATATATGAATAAAATATATTGTTTTCGTTGCTTTTGGTGAATTTATTTATTTTTTTTATTTTAGTTCTAAGATCAAAAATAGTCAAATGTTGTGATGAAAAACAAACTAAGCTGTAAGATAAAAAAAGTTTTATGTTGTTTGTATTTTACTTCATTTACTTTAGGTTAGTATCTTAAATATAGCCGCTTTACAATTTTTAAATATCCTTACAACTATAAGTCTACCACAGGAAAAAAAAATTAATTAACATATTTAGGTGTTTTGTACAAAATCAATCACTTTACAATTGCACTTTTTGACAATTCATTAAAAATATTGGACGTAAACTTCATTTTGCTTTTTATGATAGTCACTGCGCCGTATATGATAAAAGATGCCAAGCCATGCTACTAACGCATGTTACGTGTATTACTGCATCGTTTATGCGAATATATAGAAATCAAAATAAAAATGTAAACCAAGTCAATGCTAATGCAAGGAAAGTGTCCTTGAGAGCTCCAAATAGAGTAGAAATTTTAAAAGAAATGAATTCAGATCTTCCATTGCCGCCCGAACTAGTTATAACTGTTGAAAACTTGCTTGCTTCTTGAGTTGCCAGTTCGGCATTGCAAGATTATTGACATTTACAGAAAAAATCTTGATTTGTTTATATCTTGAGTCAACAAAATTTGGATACAAATTATCGGTAGACAACTCTAAATTAATTGCATCACGCAACACTATAGCGTCCGAACGATTAAAAAATAAAAGATAAAGTGGATCCAAAAGATGAAAAGTGGATCACGTACGGTAATAATGTGCGAAAAGGATCATGGACGAAGCGAGGTGATGCTTCGCAGACGATGGAAAAGTCAGGATTGAAACCAAAGAAGATAATGCTGTGTATAGTGGGATTGGAAGGAAATTGTTCATATGAACTGCTACAACCTGGTCAAACAATTGAGTCGATTCTATTAACAATTAGCTAGATTGAAGCAAGCAATTCAATTAAAATGACCAGAATTGACAACTCCAGATCACACACATCTGGAAAAATCCGATAGAAACTGAAATAGCATTGCTGGGGAGTTTTAATGCATATATAGCTATGGCATTGCACTTTCAAATTATAATTTATTTCGATCTCTGCAAAACTCTCTTAAACCTCCAGAGCACAAGTCCGCCTGAAGACGGGTTAAATTCAATGCTCACTTATTCGCTTTCCTTATTCCGTTTTTATTCGAGGAAATTCAAAAATTAATTTTGTTGTATTTGCAACAACAACAAAAAAATAATAATAATAATAAATAATAAACTTAATCCAGTAAAACATTTGGGAATTTAAGAAACTTAACACTGATGAAGAAATTAGTTAACTCCAAAAATGGCAAAAAGTTGTCGATCCAAACGCCACATCTTTGGTTTAATAAAGCCCCTTTAAAATATGAGAAAATGGTTTTTCATTTGTGATCAAATTTTTAAACCTACTGTTTCTAACACCTATAATAAAAATTTAATTAAACATTTTTTAGATACACCAAACTAGGAACCCAATACACTTACAACACTACGTTATTGGCTTACTTAAATGTTGAATAGTAAGCCAATAACGCCAATAAAGCCAATAATAATAAATAAAACTTTGTGCTTTAAAACATTTTAACAAAGCATATTTTTTTTGTTTCTTCACAATCTGTATAAATTCTTGTATATCAAGTAAAATCGAGGCCATATGGCAACAATATTTGCAGCCATCAATTAATACGCAAATACGAAAAGTGAATTGATTTTTATTGCTGTAAACTTCGCTTTCATTGAAGAGTTACTGAAAAAACTACAAATTTGAAAATTTATGTCAATATTTATTTGTTTATTACAACACAGATACATATAACAATAAAAAAATTCTACTTTATTTTACCATAAATATTATGTTCTGTCTGCAGACTCCCGTAAGGGTATTTTACACTATAATACCTTACGTACATAAAATCAGAGAGAAAATCTTATAAAATTCCATCCGTATTTTAAAAATGAGATTAAAAATCTTACAACAGATTTTTTACGCTTACACGATACGTAAAAAACCAAAACAAAGTAAAATGCAAGTAGCTGTTTTAAAGAGTTTGTAATCGAAGTACAATTTTTTATACTGCTGTATTGTTTTTTGTATTAACTTTTTATATCTTACTTAAACCTAGAAAAATAACGTACGCAGAATTACCGTTGATGCGACTAAAGTCGCATTTTGATGGCCAAAATCATTTTGTGCGACTTTTCAAAACGCACTAAATTTTGCCACTTTCCAGAAGTTTTTGCCACTTTTGCCCTTTTTGTGTAACATTAGCACCACTAACATTTTTTATCTTCTAAATATGATTTTTCACAATCAAATTTCATAGTCACTAAAATATTAATAAATAATATCAACTTTAGAAAAAATTTGGTTATTCAAAACGGTTTAACATTTGAAAATCTGGCTTATATAAAATTTGTGTCCTATATATTAGTTATAAAGAACAAACTAAATAAATGTTTTGTATCTTTACTGAGTTACACAAAAGATATTTTAGTGCAAAAAACTGAGAGTATAAATTACAAAGATATTTCTAAAATAAAAGATATTAAAAATATATACATATGTATGTGGGTCATGAATTCTAAGAATATTTTGAATGTAGAATGTATAGCAATAAAAACAAATATTTTAAAGTTTTACCAATAACTATGTGACGAAATACTCATAGAAAACCTTTACGTGATAATAATGCATCTGTTGATAATCAACCATTATATGCTAATACTTCTTCTAATCATATTGATATAGACTCAGCCTTTGATCCACCGGAACTTTTACCTACAGTATTGGATAATGAATTCGTGGCAGTGCCGTCCTTGCAAGATGTGCCCGATACCGATCTTGGTGTTGGCTCTATGGTCGAAGTTAATGTACCAGAATCAAGTGAAAATTTATTTCGAATCAACATTAATGATAAAAGGCTTAAAGTTTTAAGTTTTTTTCAACCGAGCTCTTTTACAAGAAATGAAGATAAGGTGTGCTTCAAAATGATAAGGTCACCTTAATATTTGCTCAATTCGTCCAAACTATAAAATGTTACGAAATCCGCTCCAACGTTCTGGACAATTTAGTAAGTGCGATGCCATTTTAAGACAATGGAAGGAAATTTAAAACTTCATAAATTAAAAATAATTTATTAATGCTTAGTTTAAATAAAAGTTTGAATAAATGAATCACTAACCTTATCATTTTGACGCATTGAATTTTGCACTTAATTACATAACTTTAACCCTAAAACACACACCCGGTTACAAATGTATCCCCTTGCAAGTTTGCAGTGCTGTAACTCAAGAGTGGCTTAACTTAGGCTAAAGGGATCTAGGAAATATAAGTAGTTTTTTATCTTTTAAAGGTTATTTGATCCAATTCGGATCAGTGGTTCAGGAGCTACGAGCTTCAAAAGTCGACACCTACGTAAACACTCTCCCGGGATACGTTTGTACCACACCTGTGTTTATCAAAATAAAATGCAAGAAACCATTGTATAGTGTGTTTAAATTATATTATTTTATTTGAACAATGAAAATTATAAATTACATAGATATGAATTATTGCTACATATTATGCAGTCGGTATTGGTAACCGAATGCCGCACACCTTCCTGGTTTTTCTACGCCGTTTTGTTTCTTGAGCATAGCACAAATAGTAGGAACCGCTGATAGAGTTTGGCGCGCGGGCTGCAGCAGATGTTGATGGTCCAGTATTCAGCATTGATTGCAGCGGTCGGTTGAAATATGACTCAATCGCTTTTTTAGTGGAGAAGTTTCGCGTGAGTTGCCGATTTAGTGCACGTTCTTCAATAATTGGCATATACAATGATTCAGCCAAGCTGCGAAGAAACTGCTTACACCTGTTTGATTTAACAGGCAACATGGGGTTGTTCATTCCATATACTATATATGCTGCAAGAGTTATTATGTTCAACATGTTGAAAAATAATGACAATGGCCAACGCTTCGTCTGTCGTTGTATGGGATATTCACTGAGCGATTGGTCCATTCTATCAACGCCACCCTTGGTCATATTATAAAATTGTATGATTTCAGGCTTCCCATCCTCAACTATCTCGCCATCATAGTGCATTGACGAAAGCAGTGTCACTGATTTATTTTTTCGTGGAACATAAGAGCATATAGTAACATTTTTTCTGAAGCCGAATAATGATGGATCGATTGGTCTGTCCTTGTGCGCCTTCATTTCCCAGGAATATATGTCTTGTTTTTGCGCAAAGTTCCAACGAGTGTTGGGTTCCAGGAGAGAAGAAGTTCTGCAACTGGCAACGTAGTGAAAAGATTGTCCATTGTTATATTTCTTCCAATTCCTCGGTATCTCCTAGTCAAATCTTTCACAACTCATTCCCCTTGGTTTGTTTCCCTTCCGGATGCTGCTTGGCCAATATAAATTTGACCGTGCAGTGGATATACATTTTTGGCATCGCAAATCCACCAAACTTTTATACCATATTTTGTTTTGATGGTATATATTGTGTAAGCCGCGTTCGTCCACGGAAAGGAAATAATTGCTCGTCAATAGTTAAGTATTGTAGTGTGCATGAAGATTGGCATTCATTATGAGCCACAACTCAGAGATCGGTGCTGCTTTATCAGTTTGTGCACGTGCAGCCCGAGTGTTTGCGTCGTCAACCCTTATAAATCGCAATATTGAACAAAAACGGTTGACTCCAATGGTAGCGCGATACAGAGGATAACTTTTGACATTCCATAAATTTGGGACAATTTCTAAATTGCTATGGTTTGCGCCAGTCATAATAAGTATGCCAAAAATGCATACAACTCTGCTATCGTCAATGATTTCCATGATTTGGGAATTGCATCGGGGTGCCTTATGTTGTAAGCGTTGTACGTTGCTATTACTTTTTTGTTTGTGTGACGGATAATTATATCCACCATTTTCAAACTCATTAAACATTTGAATGTTTTCTCTATTGACAACATATCGGTGTTCCTAGATGGTCCGCACCGTTCTCGTACAATGCTTTGGCGAAGAACTTGTCGATTTGTATTTGGTTGCTTGTTCCACTCAGTTCCATCACGTGCCACAAATTTTTCACTGCTTCCAGTAACTGCCACCTCTTCTTCATCCACTTCATCATCAGAGCCGTCATATCCGGCTAAATCTTCTTCCTCACATTGCTGAATTGCAGAAACGTCTTCAATATCAGATTTTTCAACTGATTGTCTTGTTCATCTTCATTCAACTGAATGTCTTGTTCATCTTCCGAATCAGATGCATCATATTTCATCAAATAGAGACTGTACATATGACTCTCGCTGTTCGTTAGTTAGTCTTCCAAAGAAAATAATTAGTATTTGCTTAAATTTTTGTTTGTTTCATAACTTTTACCTTCTGTATTGTGCTGATGATAAATAATTATTTCTTCTTGAAGGCATTTTCGAATATTAACTTAATTTTTCGAGTTATTAAGTTTTATATGTCAAATTATTGAGTTTTATATTTCTGCGTCTTGCGCTTTTTAGCAACTAAATAATAATAAAAATATGACTAACCAACAGCTGACACAACAACAACAAAAACTAAAACATTTATTTAGTCTTCCAAAGAAAATAATTAGTATTTGCTTAAATTTTTGTTTGTTTCATAACTTTTACCTTCTGTATTGTGCTGATGATAAATAATTATTTCTTCTTGAAGGAATTTTCGAATATTAACTTAATTTTTCGAGTTATTAAGTTTTATATGTCAAATTATTGAGTTTTATATTTCTGCGTCTTGCGCTTTTCAGCAACTAAATAATAATAAAAATATGACTAACCAACAGCTGACACAACAACAACAAAAACTAAAACATTTATAAAACATTAATATACGCATTTAAAAAAAAAATAATTCAATTGGAGCATATGAACATTAGAAAAAATTTAAAAAAAGAATCTAGTGGGTACAAACGTATCCCGTGTGTGTGTTCTCGTATGCATTGGGTATGCATTGTACAGTTAAATAAACATAATATAACGGTACATCTCTAAGAGCAAAACCGGCTTATTGTTCACTTATTTGAACGTAGATTTTTTTGAATAGGGCACACATTTGGCACACAATAGGTAATATTAAAAATTTATTAAATGAACCTTCGTACTTAAACTTATACAAGCTGACTGTGCATGTGTTAACTTCAGCGTGCGCTGAACGAGTTTTTTCGAAATCCGGCCTTGTGAAAAATCAGTTAAAAAGTATTTAAATTAAAAGTAGAAACTTGTCCATTCATGTTGTCTTCATTAAATTTGTTTGATAAGGAAATAGAAGATTGGATTCCAAGTAGAGAGAGAACTGATAGAAAAATACAGAAACCAAAAAAAAAATACAAAAGTTTTATTGCACTTAAGGGTCTTTTTTAGCAATGTTTACTTCTGATATTTTGCTATTACTTAATAAAAAAAGAATTTATTATTTAAACGAAATAAACCTATTATATTTTTGTATTAAAAAGGTCAATATTCGGTTTTTACTTTTTCGATATTAACTACCTGACATTAGCGGAAAGGCTGTAGCTCTCTAAAACAATCGATACAGCTAAAAAGCGTTAAGTGGATAAGCATTAAAATACCGATTTATTGGTAAAATTGTTTATCCCTATTTTTTGCGCTGTCATTAATATTCGGTTTTTACCCTTATATCCTAAAGTAATTGCAAAAAAAGTTATTCAACATACGATATAAGAATACATCTTAATAGAAGTGTATTACATATATCTTCTTTGTTGCTCAACGAAAATTCTATTTGGTTGCAAAATATTCAAATGCGATGCAAAAAAAAATCACCTTTTTGGAACAGTGAAAACTTGGTTATTCATCAAAAAAAGGTAAAACCAGCAAAGAAATAGCCGAATTTCTTAATCTGAAGACGAATAAAGCTGGGACATAGTGTTTGGATCTGATCAGTGTAAATAGCAGATAGCTATTCTTTTTCTATTAGAGCTAAAACATTTTTGCTAAAAGCATCATGAATAGCTGCGCCAGTAACAGTTCCATAAAAGGACTCGACTTTTAATATATCCTCAAATAAGTTAAAAAATTTATCAACCACACTTAAGCAAGCAATCATATGTCTACACCCTCATCAAAACACACGGACAAGTATTTAGCATTTTCTATACGTTCTGTCGTTTCCCACTGCATAAATAGCCCTATATCATACGTCCAGCGTGGTACTATTTCATGAGATAAGGCATTTCATTTATAATAATCCACATCTTCAAATAAATGCATTACGGATAAGCATAGTTCTTTAAAAAAATTTTGCATCTTCAAAAGGATTTTTTTGCTAAAGCTAAACTAATAATATACAGAGGTGGTCAAAACATTTGCAACTAAAGCAGTATTTTAATTCTTTAATCACCGATATGTTTTTAAACCATGATGTTTGGTATTTTTATAACTCTGTTGATTGCTTTTTTGTAATAGCAGGAAGAAATAACAAAAAATTAATCTTTGAGCAAAAGAGTCTAACTATTGCTGTTCAAAACATTTGCAATTCTCACATCTTTTACTCTATATGAACTTTTTGATTTACAAATCTTTAAGAATGACATTAATTACATTTCCTTCTTATAATGCGAGTTTCCGGTATTTGTAGTTTATTAAAAAGATTCCACGTTAGTTATTCAGTTTTTCAAGATATAACATTTTTGCTAAAAGTGATATTCGTGAATTAAATTTTTGGAAAAATAGCAATACAATTCTGAATTAAAAATCAGAATTTTATATGATTATCGTAGCAGAATTTCACACAAAGATATTTCACTAAAGTATTCTATTCTGAAATCAACAATTTTTCGAAAAGTCAATAATGGTAATATTCAAACGTGCATAAGGTAGTAAGACAGTGCACGAAGACAGGAAAATCAAATTTTTTTTTTGTGAAATATTATAAAGTAATACCAGGAGAAGCAAAAACTGGAACTCACATTAATGTTAGTATTTCAACGGTTAACGGTTAATAGCCAGGATATATGGTCTCAAAAGCTATAAGGATGCAAAAAACCCTTATATCCGAAAGGAATTGGAATTGTACTCCACAACAATTGAAAATAATATTGTGGTTTGTATCCGAAGACCGGTTGCAAATGTTTTGACCCTATTTTGTTAAAAAAAAATCACATATTATTCTTGGATAATTCTCTAAATTTTACTTTATTCTGTTCTACGCCTTATTCTTTATTGAAGTGCGAAATACACTATCAAGCAGATGGAAACTGCATTGTAGTAGTACTAGTGAAATTTTTATATATGTTTCACACCGATAATGCTGGAAACAAAATCAAAAATTTTGAAACATATATATATATATATATGAAACATACATATATATATATATATATATATATATATATATATATATATATATATATATATATATATATAACTATATATATATATATATTTATATATATATATATATATATATATATATATATATATATATATATATATATATGTATGTTTCATATATATATATATGTATGTTTCAAAATTTTTGGCTTTCTAAAAAGTTTAAAATTGTGTCTGATATATATTGAGAAGTATGTCTAGCCACTTGCAAAAATTGCAAAAATCTCTCAATAGGCTCTCCGTCTTTTACGTATCTGACGATAAAGGTAAGCTGATCAACATGGGTGAGATCTGGTGTAGAATCCACGCTTATAGAGTAATATTTTGATGCTTTTAGCTCGTTAATAATCGTTTGCAAAACTTTTTAACCCATAATGTTAATAAATTCATTACAAATATTTGCAGACAGGTATGATATATTTCTTCGTCCTTGATTTCCAAATTTTTTAACATGTTCGGCAAGAAAAGGATCAAATTCACTAATTAATTCGATATATCCTAAATAATTTCCATTATTTTGGGACCCAAATATTTCATTGTCACCCCGAAAAGCCAGACCTCTTGAAGCTAAAAACTTAACTACAGAAACAATTCTTTTAAGAATATTCCTCCAATAATTTATTTCCGTATCTTGTTATGACTGCAACTCACTGTCAATTCGTCCAAAAGTATTGCATCTTGAGATGTAATTTAACATTAACTGTCTATGCTGCAAAGTGTTTTCATGCTCCATTAACTTGTTACTTATATGCTTCCAATCCTTATAACCGCCTGGAGAACTAAAGCTATTACCTGAACCGGTATTAAATAAACCACAGCAAAAACAATACACAGCTTTCTTTGATGGTGAATAAATGAGCCATTTTCTTTCTTAAATCTCACCATTCGTCAATTTACGAGTGAAAACATTTACAGTCAAATATCTTGTTTTTGTCATTCCACTTGAATCTGGAAAAGTTGCGGATGTACATGAGAAATCGGAATTTTTATTTTGAAAAAATTCTGGTCCTTTTTGAATCCAAAAAATACAAGCTTCTTCTGTTAAAGTCTCATTACCGTAAGTACCAGGATCAGAAGATAAATTTTTTTGGCTTGTCGTTGGTAAATCTGAGCAGCTCGAAGTGGATGGTCCAGCATTTGTAGACAATATGAACGTTCTTTCATCTGAGATTTGCTTGCTATTTCCTTACACATTTCCTTTTCAACCTAGGAAGAATCTTGATTTTGAGATAATGAATCACTTTGCGTATTTGTTTTATCGACCGCAAAAAAAGAAGTAAGTTTTGGCAGTTTCTCGCGTATTTCTTTTTGAATGAGAACATTTTTTCTTTTTTGTGAACCACTTAAATATGTTCTTTTCGACGTAACGAAATTAGCAGTTTCACTTTATTTTTTACTTGTTTACAAAGAATACTTTAAAAGTTTTATAAAAGCCTTTAACACTTGAACTGCTCCACACAATCTATTTACTGATTAAAAAAGCGTTACAAACGGGGAATCACCCTTTTAAAATTATCATTAAGTTTTACGTGTAGGTATCAGTGGAGCTAACTTTAGCTATTTATGAATTTTTAAAGCATTTTTGTATTAGTAATAAAACGACTTTACAGCAGTCATAAAAATAATTAACAATACTATGTTATAGTATAGACAGTAATTTTGATTAACAAAAATGTTGTTTAGAATCCTCAACGTAACATAAAGTTTATTTATTTGCTTGTTGTATTCATATTTTATATGAACCTTTTGTCAATCAACCTACATATTTGTAGTTCCCTGAAATATGCAACATTTTCTTTTAAGCAAGGGATTTGTTTAGATGGCCTGTATAAAATATTTTAATTCGAAATGCTGGGTATTGTGTTTCAAATTTCTTACAAAAAACTGCGAAATAACATTAAAATATTTCGTACGAAATGCTTGTAAAAAAATCTTGTATAAGTAGTACTTTGTTCTTAACTAAAAGAAAAATATTTACCAAAAATGTTTAAAAATTATTCCTTTCTGGGGGCCCCTATGACTTTGGGGGCCCTGGGCACGTGCCCCTCGTGCCCTTATTGTTAAGACGGTACTGGTGCAGCGGGCAAATGCAAGCAAAGCAGCAGTAAAAAATCAGGTAAATAGTTGTAACGGTGATAAGAAATAAGTGTTTTTAAGTAGTGTTTTTATTTTTTGTTGCTATAGCCAGTGGAAAATCTGCATCCTTTACATATGGGTAAAGTTTTCCAGTCGGCAAAATACAGTAAATAAGCGAAATAAAAGAATTTGTGCGTTGCATTTTAAGAGGATTTTGAGAGAAATTTGATATTTGAAATGGGTAGTCACAACCGATACCGAATAATTTAGATGAGGATTTAGCAATCGGAGCACACCCAAATTGAAACCGGGCGCTGTTCCAACTATATAGACAAGTGAATTTGAGAATAAAATGGAAGCCGGTAAGTGCGAAGAATATACTCCAATGATTACTGATATCGAGGCCGGCTTGCAATTGCAAGTAAACACGTTACAAATGAAAATGTATGTAAATTTTGAATTATGTATGTTGCATTCACTTAAGTTAAAACTTTTTAGAGATAAATTGCAGCAGGAAAATAATACGTTAAAAATGGAACAAGCTAGCAATTAAGAGTGTAACCTGCAAAAAACAGAGCTTAAGTTTTACAAACGAAAATCTTAAAAAAGCATTAAAACGTCTTTTTACTAAGGGCCAAATTAAAAAGCTTAAAAACGGTGGCAAAAAGCAATACTTTGCAGAAGCAGATATTGCTCAATCAATTACTTTATATTCAGCAAATGCAAAGGCTTATCAGTTGTTGAAGAAAAGCCTTTTCCAATTCCTTCAGTACGAACATTGCAAAGATGGTCGCAAAAATTACATTTGTCAACAGGTATTACAATGCCCGTTATAAAGTTATTATCTGCGGCTAATGAAATGTCAGAGAAACAAAAGCTATGTGTATTAAGCTTTGACGAAATGAAAGCAAAGAAAAAGTACTGCTACGAAAAGTCAACAGACACAATACTAGCACCTGCTGATAGCATTCAGATGGCTATGTTAAAAAGTAAGTTATTTACACCAACCTATATAACAACCTATATATTATAATTACGATTCTCAAATGACAAAAACAATTTTATTCAATACACTACAGTCAATGAAGCAGTGTGGTCTGAAAAAAATTTTTTACATTGGAAAATATAAATGCGATTTGAAGGCATAAGTATGTACGTCCAATCCGCATGTACATACAGAACTCCACAAAGAGTTTATGCACGATCAACCTAATCAGAGAAGACTAACAGTCCGATGTATTTGTAATGGAAAATGAAGAGCAAGGAGCAACGGTTATGTCATCAATGCCAACAATGCATTGCGATGATTCAGCATACGTACCGCCATCGGTTGAAGAAAATATGGATAGAAGCAATGGTTCACAATACTCAGGAAGATGCGATTGTTTTAACTTTGCCTTGATGTGTGACAGTTTTGGTGTGCCTGATAGAGTAGCATACGCATTGGGAATATAACGATACCAATTTGTTAGCGTTTTCATTCGATGATAGAAAAGATGATACTGTAACGTGAGATAAAACTGAGAATGGTAAAAGAACCGCATCTTGTTATTTTGAGAGAACTAAGTTCTCATTGGATTGGTTCCGTAAAACTGGAACATGAAGCCACTGAATACAAAACAACCAAATTAAATGATTTTTTCAACTATAAAAATATATCACTGGATCCATTAACTGGTATATACACTGAGTGAGCCAACAAACACACGGTGGAAATATACTACGATTTGAATTGCTGTTGAAAAAACCATTGGATTGGTTCGTTTGCCTTCTACACTTCAACGAACTTCTGTTTCGGCATTTGTTTCAAGCTTTGGATAAATCAACCAGCACTAGACCAAGATCGGCAATCGGAAAACTGAGCAATCAAATCGACTCTTTTGAAATTCTTCTCTATATATATAGATAGATAACGAAGTTTACATAGTTGTCGTTCCGCATGTACAAAATTTAATATTTAGTATGATTTGAAGCTGCCACGCTTATTATCTAATTTCGCCCAGTTACTGACTGATGATGTGTATTATTCACGACGTTATTTGAACCAAATTTAGGAACTTCTACTGTTGCCGTTCTCAAGATATACAAAAATTAGTATTAACTTTGCATGGGAGGTACCACGCTCACCTGTCGAATTCCGTTCGTTTTCTGCCTGATGATTTGTATTGACTGTAAACTCATTCAGAACAAATTCAGAAGCTTTTGTTTTAACCGTTCTCAATATATACAGAAATCAATATTTAGTTTGTATGGCAGGTACCACGAGCACTTGTCCAATTCCGCCCACTTTTTAACTGATGATTTATATTGACTATGAAGTCATTCAGACCAAATACTGAAACTCAAGTTATAAAGAAATCAATATTTGGTTTGTATGAGATAGAGAGGTCAAAGGGTTATTACTTGGCCGGTTTTAAACGGGTTTTTAGTTTTATGGAAGGCGGTTCTGTTTAAATTTCCATTTTTCGAACATCGAGTAAACCGGTTATTTTAACACGAATAAAGGTTTATATTTTTT
Source organism: Wohlfahrtia magnifica (assembly GCA_023159175.1). Lineage (NCBI taxonomy): Eukaryota > Metazoa > Arthropoda > Insecta > Diptera > Sarcophagidae > Wohlfahrtia > Wohlfahrtia magnifica. The sequence continues at coordinate 962,075 of JAKWBJ010000162.1, read as the reverse complement.
CTATTGCAGATATGCTCATAATTTAAGTATTTTTCTAAGTTTAATGCAAATATTTTATTTTTAAGTCTATGACAACCTTGTATGATTCCCAAAGAACGTCAATACCATGGTAGAATGAGTAAGATATGCTCACTTGAGCAACAATAACTTTTTCTCATTTTCTGTAAATGAATATCAATTTTTTATGTATAGAGAATATTAACCCTTTCGGTATTTTGACGCCATATGGCACCATCCACTTTTTGAATTGTGGTTTCTTTTTAAACTTGAAAATATATAGTTTTTGAGAAAAAGAGTATGCAATAACAGAAAATACTTCTTTTAACACTCTTTTTATTTTAGACTTTAACGATTATTTTGTACCAAAATCGACCCAAAAACATAGAAAATCATTTAATTTAATATCGTGTATTAAAAACTATTGGCTTAATAGATTTTTAAAGTCGTACGGGCTTGCCGTGAACCTACAAGAAGCATCCTAAAACCCCTATTTAGGAACAGATTTTTTCCTTTTAGGTTATTGATTAATGTTGCTTGGCCCAATAGAAGTCAAACTATAAAAAATCTGAACTTTTGAACCAGCTGTTTTTAACTTATCCCAAAAGGGTTAATAAGCTGAGCGATTGTTCTCTGGAACTGTTTAAATAAATATAAAACTTTTTTTATTAAAAAGAAAGAATTAATTTGCGAAAAGATTTAAACTATTAGTTATATGCAAACTCACATTTTTCTACAGAAGTATTCTGAAGTGTGCAAATATCTTTAACGTTATGGAAAGGATAAGTCTAGATACATAGGGTGTTTTTTAGAGGTTCATAACTGAGTTGCAAGACTGCTTTATATGACAAGCGATTCAACAGCTGATAGTTACTTTTTTTGTTTAGTTTGATTTGACATTTCATTATGGTTAGACTTACACCAGAGTAACGCCTACAAATTGTTGAATTTTTAGAATTGAATTTCTATTCAAAATTTTGTTCTCCGATGAAACCAATTTTTGGTTGAATGGATACGTAAATAAGCAGAACTGTAGCATTTAGAGTGAGGATAATTCACAATGGACGAAACACCATTATATCCACGGAAGATTACTGTATGTTGCGCTTTATGAGCTGGGGAAGTCATTGGTCCATATGTCTTCAAAAGCGATGATAGTCAGAATGTCAATAGTGAACGGTGTGGGGACATGACTAGAAATATTTTCGTACCTCAATTAGCTGCCATTAATCTTGCTAACATATGGTTCCAACGAGATGTAGCCACCAATTACAATAATTGCTCGCAATGTTATATACAGTATTTATTTAAAGAACCAACTGAAGAAATCTTGATCTGTGAATTAAAAAAAAGATTGAGATTTTATCGACTCTTATATGTAAGGATACACAGACTATCCTTGAAATCATATCGTTTTTTAGGGGTAATAATTACTTGTTTCGTAGGAATTGACTAAGAGCCAAAAATTATGCTTTTAACCATAATTAGCCACTCATATTGCAGAATTTAAAAATGTGCTCTTGTGCAACATAATGTATTGAATGAATATGTTAGCAAACAAAAAACATTGCTTTAAAAAAAATTGGCGTACGCAGCCTTAGAAAGTTGTTATTCCTTTGGCATAATTTTAACAATATAATTTTTCTATATTTTGCCGATTAAAATAAACACGCCAAATTTATCACTCTACTCCAACGTCTTCTAATTCTAGCTTCTAGTTGTATAAAAATGCTATAATGTGCTACGTGGTACTCTTCTGGCGTAGAAAAATTTTAATTTTTCAAATTCTATTGGGACATAAACGTTTCCGCTGCAAATGCTTGCAAAATGTTTAGGATGAATGTACGTACTAATAGTCAATTTAAGACTCTTGTATATTTCAAGCTAATGCCCTTACGCACGTGAATGTGGTATAGAATTGATGACTAGTCATTACAATTAATTAATTTGCTTTGTTTCAGATTATTAAGTTAAACTTAAATATATTTTTATTGAAATTGAGAAATTTATTGTTTTTGTGTAAATCACTAAATTTGCAATTAGTTGGCACTAATTTTCCTATTGTCGGCATATCATATTTTAGTGCAGAAAATAATAAATCAACATTGATTTCAAACTGTTACTTATTACGAACAAAGGTTTTCCACATTTTATACATATGTTCAATAAGATCAAGCAGGCACGAAAGATAAATTCATATCAGAAAATCCTGAATATTATTTATATATTATTACATAGGTTTCATGTATTGTTATTACATAGGTTTCATGTTAAAGCTAAAAACCATAACAAGTAGATTACAAAGAAATGTATTACATGGAATTATATTATATGGCTTCTGAGAGCTAACCTCTACAGCTTAACTAGTATTTCAAAATGTGTCAGCTTTTACCATGGACCGGTCACATAATGAGCATTCTCTCAAGCCGCTCAATTACAGTTCGCACATAGCATGTCATTAAAAAAACAGAAAGTCATAACACGCAAAATTAATATCACACAAAGTTCACGAGTCGAATCCTTGAAATAGATTTGAATTGGCCCCAAATTCACGCTTTTTGGAGAAGTACGATTATAATTTGATTAGAAAAACTTTATTTACGGATGAAAAATGTTGACCAAACCAAGAAGTATTTGAGTCACCCCACGCGTCGAAACGGTAATCCAGTTTACTATTAGGTCGCCGACTTGCATTTCTGTGTATAAGGGATCAAAACATCAGCCAAAACTTATAAGAAATCCATTTTTAAAGCGGTTATGAAGCCACTTAATCATTCCCTATTCCAAATCCAACTGTAGATTTTGCAACATTTTTTGCAACAGTGTTACTTAAGATGAGGTTGAAAAAGATGTGAAGAAGAAGTCTAGCAGTCTTAACGTATTTTAATATCTCAACCTTGGCAAAAGTAGTAGTGAAGCCACTTCTGATTCAAAATTGATTATATTAAGGTAATTATTGACATTATTAATTCGGCTTCCCACTAATTTTTTGTTAAAAAAACAAGAATTTTCGTAAAAACTGAAGGACATTAGGTTTACTCAATAACTTTACTTGCAGAAACTTGCAACCAGAGCAAAAAATGTTTACACAATTTCTCTTGAAAGTAAATGAACACTGCTGGCCAAACTTTGCAAGCTAAAATAGTGCTCTATATATAGGTTTATAGATTCTTTTTCGAAGAATATTTTGCATTCTTTTATTATGTTAAAATTCATAGCCAACGTTTGTCGAACTCGTATTCAACCATTCAGCATCGTTGTCACTCTCCAAATCACTCGATGAATCAAAAATACCGAAGGCTTTTCAGGAGTTTACTGTTGCCTAAATTGCAAATACTAACTGTCAAACATATTAAAACGTATAAGTTATTATTTTTTTAAAAAGAAAGTTTTTTAATTTATAGAAATTACCTCCATTTGCTGCAACATCCTCTAATCCTGATTGACTACATCCGGCGTCATTTATTTCAATATCTTTAGACATCTTCTTTTGGTGCTATTGATTCTAAGTTAATCACAACATTGTTTTCTATACATTTTATGTCTTTAAAAATTTACTTTTACTTACAATTTCCTAAATTTCGAAAAAAAATTTTAATTTACAATTTTTTTTAGAAATCTTGATTTGTAAACATAAACACAAAACAGCAGTTAGAAAAGTTCTTGCAAGTAAAAATTGTACCAGCAAGAATTTTTTTCTGTCCCAATTTCTTACTCTCTTCTGCCGCTCTCTCGTTGCAAATTTTTTGAGTTAATGAACACTTTTCCAGTAACAATTGCCACAAATTCATAACAATTTTTAGTTATTGAACAGACCTACATATGTAGTTACTAATTAGAAGAAAATACTGTCAATAATACTTATCTAAACTCAAATTGTTCTTAACATATAGAAAGCTGAGAATATTTGTAAATTTTATTTAGTTTTACTTTAATACATAATTACTTTTATTCTTAGTATAAATACAAAAACTGCCGACTACTGGTACATGCCGACCTTAGGTGCACTCACCTATTTTTAATTTTTTTTATGCAAACGCATATATATTCAGCCAAACAAAAAATTATATTTGTGTGTTTGGTATTTGTACGCGACCACCACTGTATGTGTATAAATGAATGTACCTGAGTTTGTCTGTATTTCTTTCAATACATTCTCAATAATTTCCTTAGAAATGCTAGTCTATTCCTTCGAAAGCGTCATCTCACACACTCTTCACAGGTCGATCCCTAAACAGTTGGAAATTTTGTTTTGGTTGTATTTAAGAAAACCGGTTACTTTTTGTGTGTTTTGTGTTCTTTTCATCGTAATTTATACCATTTAATGAACTCGTTCGCTAAGTCACACTTAATTTTATTCTCCCTTGGTAAGCGACGAATTGAATTCTGTAACTTTTTTGTTCAATGCGATGCAAAAATTTAAGATTTAAACTGTTGAATAAAATAAGTGTAATTTAATAAATTAAATTGGTTTTTAAAATTTTCTTTTAAAATTTTAATAGGCAGAAATCATACAATTATTATGAGACTTTATTTATACATTGGAAAAAATAGACGATTAATACAAGTGTAAAACTTCTGTTAGTTGTCTAGAGGCACAATTAGTCTAGAAGTAACGTAGACGTGACGTGTCAACTGATACGATATATGAATGCAGAATACATACAAAAGGTTAGTTGTTCTGTAGCGAACGCACCGTAGACGTGGTGGTGTTTCTGTCTTCAGCAGAATTTTTCTTAGTTTTTACACAATATCAGCTGACATAAAATTGTAAGCAAAGAATATGTGTTGACATAAAAGTGTAAACAAAGAATTCGCGCTTAAATGAAACAAATAAAGAAAAATTTAAGTGTGTGATTTATATTATAATTATTAAATAATAATAAGCTTAAATAGAATGGATGATGAAAAATGAATATTGCTTGTGCAAAAGCTTTAATTTATAATTTATTTTTGGTTTCGTTTTGCTAACACACACACACAGTTAAAAACAGCTGACACATTTTTGCTTTCACCAACTAATCATACTTGACGTTTTGATCACGTTACTTTTACGTCCCGTCTATGTTAGTTCTAGACTAATTGGGCCTTAAACGCCTTGTTGTTTACCTGACTTAAGTTACGAGTACATAATATCAAAGAATATACAATACTGTCAAATCGCTATAACGTGGTCTAATTTTTAGCAAGGTAGTTCACGTTTTCGAGCTTGTTATTAGTGAAATTTATGTAAAAACATAGACATAGTAGCCTTTTTTGAGGATCGTCACTACTATTGACTACTACTATTGATTGGGTAGAAAAAAGAGTTTTGTGCTATAAATCTTAAGATGTCTTGCAGAAAAATGATAGAAAGTTTGGAACAAAGAAAATTAAAAACACGTTTAAGATGTGAAATTTTTATGCATAATTTCACGGCTCTAAAAAATGTCGTGTAAATAAGGCAGATTTTATTATACATATATATTATATCTAAACGCGACTCTACAAGTTCAGGAGGTAGACCTCAAGGAGCATTTTCTACAAAGATATACTTTCGTTTGCAAAATCAATTGCCTCTGTTTGCAATTAGTTTATTTCTCTCTTGTTTTTGTAAACTTTTAAACTTTTTAAAATTTATTTCTTTCCGTCAACCTTACGTTATAAAATTTTAACGAAAGCAAAATGAAGAAAAATCTCTATTTTGCGGAAACAATAATACGGAAATACCGCATGATAGAGATGATTCTGCATCAACGAAAGGAAACCGTAGCAACGGAACCACTAATTTATAATTTAGCTTCCGTACAAAAAATGCTTTTTGCAATCGCGAACGGAATCAATAATGTGACCCGTTAATAAAATCGTATTATTCTGTGAAAAATTATCTTCGCTTAAAAATGGGTGAAAACTCTGAACATTAGCGTCATATTTTGCTTTTCTATTATTGAAAAGGTAAGAATACGTCATAGGCTGCTGAGAAAATTTGTGAAGTTTACGGCAAATTGGCAATTTGATAATTTTAAGGCAAAATGCTGATAAATCGGCAAGTATGGCAGGGCTACATTGAACAGTTTTATGCTCACATACTTTGATTTAATTCTCACTGTGCCCTTACCTCTGCAAAAACAGTTTCATCAGACACCAACACAATTTTTCTTTCGACAAACATGAAAAAAAATCTGCTACTGCACATGTGCGACGACGCGTCGCTATCCAAAATCCACTGCTTATTGTTATTATTTTTTTTCACTGCACACACCATGGTTGCCAAATGGGAACATCCAAACTGTACTCAGAAGCTCATAAAATTGTACTTTTTCGACTCCAATAGTACGAAAAATATTTTTTTTAAGTATTAAAAAAAAACAACAAAATTGTACATAAAAATTGATTTTTATAATAATAAAATTCATACTTGTACTCTGTAACTGACGTGTAGTCACAAAAAGTTTTTTGCGTAACTTCGGGCAATTCGAATTAATAAAATTAATCATTTTTTCAAGAATAATGTCTTTTATTTCAAATTTAAGCCTCATGTTAGCTTGAAAACTATTTACTGTTATGAATAAACAAGGCAAATAAGGTGGTATACGCAAACGTCAACAAAAATATATGAGCTTAAACGTGGTGTCTATTAGACAATACAATTGTTACAATTCGTGCATATTAAGGTATAAGTACATGTTTAAACGTAAAATAATGTACAGAAAAAGTCTATCGATATACATACAAATGCACATATTCATGAGATCAAATTATTTTATATAACAAATTATTTGGTAGTTTAAAACTAAAGCAGAAAAAATTTAATGACCTTAACAAATATTATGTCTGAATAAGACCGGAAGCTGTAGGTACATGAAGCCTATTTCGTTCTTTCGTTTTAATAAATCAAATAATTGATAATCTAGGGAAAATACAATAAATTGAGAAAGTTCATAAATTGTACCAAATGAGTAATTGGTGTACCATTGTACTTATGAGACCAAAATTGTACCAAAAAAGATACTATTGCACCAACTTTTTCAACCCTGGCATACCACACTGACACAACAAACTCACCAACATCAACTTTACAATGAGAGCGAATATGCCCTTTTGTCTAAATTTATAGTATTTATTATTACTGCGTTTGTTCCGTCTCTCAATGCGAATATTTTTTCCTTGCTGCTTTTGTTTTTTTTTTTGTCTCTCGCTTGCTGCAAAAACTCTGTCATAATTTAAAAAGCTTTGTTTCCTTGACGTCGCTCTTCTAGAACTTTCGAAACTAACTGTTCTATGCCAGGCAAATTATCTCTACAACAACAAAACTTTCCATTCCTTTCGGCAAAGCGCACAACAACAAAAACGCAACAAAGTCTTCGTGCAACGCAATACCAATAGCTTTTGAATCATCTACAATTCCAAATTCCGAAATTCGCCAATTTACGTAGAGATTTTCTGATCAGGATTAATTCTGAACCGTACCAGTTTATTGAAGAGGTTCACCTTTTCGAGTCTTCACGTTTTCGCGAGTTCACTGTACATAGAATGTGCATGTTATACAAAGCTTAAAATATTTTTTCATTTTGTTTCTGATGCAGGGGCAACTATAGAAGGGAAATGTAAGCACTAAAGAGAATTAAGATTTTACTTTCATCAAGAGATAAAGAGAAGAGAACATAATAACAAAATATAAATAAATCTATGCATGTCACGTATGTCATTTAAAATATGTACGTAAGTTTACATGTGCGTTGTGAAACACAAGTTTTTTTTGTGATGAATGATTTCGATTGCTTATTTTAGAATTTTAAGAGTTTTTGTAAGAATTGTCTTTCCTAAAATTATAAATATTCGTAGCAAACAAGAAGAAATAGAGCACGATCTTTTTGCTTTGTATAGGGTAAACTATGTTTGTTTTGATTTGTAGGGATAAGCATACAGGGATCATCACCGCACTGAATATGCCCTTCAAAAAATTTAGTTTTTAATAGGTTCTTAGAAAAAGTTCCTTAAAAATTTTTTGCATTTTGAACCAGGTTACATTTTGTAATGGAAAAGCCAATAAAAAATTACATTTCACGTATTTTTTAAAAGGTTGTTAAAAAAAAATCATTAGGCAAATATAACTATCGGGTGGGCCATTTAAAAGTTTTAAATTTTTTGCAAAATTTTTGTATTTTTTTTTTTATGAAGTACAATTGTTCCGGTTAGAAATGAAATATTATTCATTCATATGGCTGCTGCAGCTGGCTTCACAGTAACCGGAGCTATCGGACCAATTTTCGAGAACTTTTTCGAGTGTATGAGGTCATATTTCGGAAATAATATCACGTTGGCCTTCAAATACTCAATTGTTTCTGGTTTGTCAGCATAACACTTGTTTTCTAGGCGGCCAACTGACATCACCATTTCGGCTAAATCAACGGCAATCAAACGTTTGATACAATAAATCGATTGTGGCATGAGATGTATGGCAAGTTGTACCATCCTGTTGAAATTAAACATCGTTCACATCAATATCATGCAGAGCGGGCACAAAAAAATCAGTTATCATGGTGCGATAGGTGTCTTCATTGACCGTAATGGTTGCGCCGTCTTCTTTTTCAAAGAAATATGGGCCAATGATGACTCCGCTCCACAAGACACACCAAGCAGTCACTCTTATTGGGTGCATTGGCTTCTGTAAGACCACGTTTGGGTTTTCTGAGAACCAAATACGGCAATTTTGCTTATTAACGTATCCACCATGATGAAAATGAGCGTCATCTGAAAAGATAATTTTTTTTAGCAAAATCGATATAAACGTGCAGTTCCCCGTTGGCCCACTTAGTCAAATGAAAATGAAGCGGATGGTCATGCGACTTCAACACATGAATCAATTGAACTTTGTAAGGCGTCATACCGAAATCTTTTCGCAAAATTCGACGTAAACTGGTGCGTGAAATGTTCAATTCTTGATTACGATGACGAGTTGATGTTGATAGATTCTCACGCACACTCTCAGCCACAGCTTCGATATTTTGGGTATTTGCACTGTACAAGCACGCTTACGTCTTGGAGCATCAACAATGAAACCAGTTTCACGAAGTTTATCAATAAGCCTACATATACCGAGCACTGTTGGTCCTTCTCTGCTACCAAATTTTGTACGACATTTTCGTGCGATTTTTGACCAACTGTCTTTGTTTTGGAAATAAATTTCCAATATATCCCAACGTTACTCAAGCGTAAATCGATTCATTTCGTTCAGTGGAGATAATATACTGAATTTTTGTTACAGAATAGAATGACATAAGTATTGCCAGATTCGAAATAACCACTGGTTCAAATTTAAACCGATAGGAGGCCAACTCGATACAGGTTTATTATTATTATTATTTTTTTTTAATCAAACAGCCAATAAAAAATAACGCTTCAGGTATTTTGCAAATAAGTTTCTCGAAAATGCCATTCGAAAAATGTAACATTTGGAACCAGGTATGTATATTTCAATGGAATTTTAGAAACTATTGGCGTACCTAGTGTGTCATCAGCGCTCAACAAGCAGAAAAAAATTCTCTAATTTTGGGATATATTTTGAAAGCCCAGTTTTGAAATTAATTGACAAAAAGTGTTTTGGATGTATGATTTTCTACTTTTGTTGAAGTCTTTGTGAAATGGATAGATGAAGTGCGACCTAAAATACCAGTTTTAAAGTACTGTACTAGATGGATATAAATGCAAAAACTGAAATGTGACCAAAATTGATACGACAACACATTTTTACCAACTCCTTTGAAAAAATGCGGGCCAAATTTGCAACAGTAGTGGAACAGTTGCCACTGCCATTAGGACCATGGTCGAAACCTCAACATTTAATCAGCTAAGTTTATAGAAAAAGTTGGTACAATTTTTGATTGCTTTAATAGCGGTTCACTCTATGCGGAAAATTGTTAGCGATCTGCAGTTCAAGTCAACAATGAGAGTCATAGATTTATACAAACATTCCTTGAATACTTGGACAGAGCGGAGTTTGCTAGTGAAAAGTAACATTCCCTCTTTTCAAGTGGGATGAAGCCCATCCTTAACTTATTTCTTTTATTTTCAAAAGAAACTTTAAAGTATGAAAGTGATGACTAATTTATTATGACAAATGCTCTTAATCAGAACAAGGTGGAAAATACTTTTTCAGTATTGCGACAAAAAGGAGTTAATAATAACAAGCCTCCTGTAGCCAAACTTAATAATATTTTGGTGAAGTTTATGGTCTCCAAAACTGTTTAGTCGAGCTCGTCAAGTAACTGTAAATCGAACCAAGATGAAAATTGTAGGAATGAAAATTGAATCTGATTTTGAAGAAGTAAAAACGTCAGCTGAACATAACGAATGAAATCCAAGCAAAGCATTCGATGTTGAGTTTAAGACGTTTTTGATAACTCTTCTCGTGGAATTGGCTCCAATAAGATAATTTGTTGGATACGTGGTTTTTAAAGTTATTCCGAAATTACAATGTAAAAATTGTGGTGTAAAGAATACAAAAATTTGATGAAGTACTTACAGCACCAAGCAATTAAAAAAATTCAGATACCTAATAATGAATACCTGTTTAAAGCATATTATATTTCACAAAATTTTTAAGGATGAGTCGCAAAGAGTTGAAATCTCTTATCATTGAGTTGTGTAAACGGTAGACTCAGAATGGTTGGATGATAATTGTCTTCACCGCACGCTGGAGATGTTAGACTTTCTTTTAATAGTACTTTTTAGAAAGCCTTGCGTTTGGTTTGTAGAAAAAGGCAGTTCTTAACAAAAGAAAGTATTAATTCTTTCAAATGAGTAACTCTATAATTTATTTTTATGAATAACTAGAATAATCCGTCCCGCGTTGAGAAAGAAAGCTTTGAGTGTTACTGTTCTCTACACATGCAAAATTCCATATTTTTTTAATGGTGGTTTATATTGACTGCCAAGTTATTTATTCAAATGTAGAAACTTTAAATCTAACCATTCTCAAGATATACAAAAATTATTATTTAATTTGTATGGGAGGTACCATGCCCACTTATCCAATTCCGCCCTCTTTTTAACTGATGACTTGTACTATCTAAGAAGTAATTTAGACAAAATTCAGAACCTTCTATTGTTCTTTAGATATACAAAAATATATATATAATTTGTATGACAGATGCTACATCCATTTATTCAATTTCGCCTATTTTTCGAATGATGATGTGTATTAACTATTAAGTTATTTAGACCAAATTCAGAACCTTTCACTCTTACCGTTCCAAAGATATACAAATTATTGATTTACTTTGTGTGGGACGTGCTACTCCCACTTATCCAATTCGGGTCAATTTTTGACTGATTATTTGTATTGACCACAACGTTATTTGGGGCAAATTTAGAGATTCTTACTATTACCGCTTTAAAGATAAAGACATTTAAGATTTATATGGTCGTGGCAACGCCTAGTTGAACAATAGTGAAGCTACACACCAAATGAAAGCTTTCTACATATACACAGTCTTAATAATATTTTCTAACTTATACGAAGTTTAAATGCTGTTACAAATTCCGTTATCAATTTGCTATAAAAACTTGCACTGCATTACGATCGCCATTATACATTTGCCTAAAACTGACACTAGTTTCGTTGTTATAAAGTGATATTCACCTTGTTTTTTGTTTGCAGCTGACTCATCTTTCGATTCTTGCGTTCCATCTGAATCATTATCGTCGAGTTCTTCCTTTTCACTTGATTTAAAATCCAGAATTTTGTACTCATCTATAAAAAAAAGTCGGTGGTTAGTTTTAAAAACAAACAATGCTTTGACAAATTCGCACTTTTTAAATCTACTCGAAAGCCAGAAAATACCTGATAATAACACTTTTACATACTTACCTTCCAAAATAGATTCATGTTTCTCTTTAAAATTTTGCTTTATCTCTTCGCGAAGACGTGTTCTTTCTTCTTTTTTTGCTAAAACCCGGTCAGTGCCCAACATTGAACCAGATCTTCCTTTTTTCTTTGTTCATCAAAAATAATTTGTCTTCTTCCATATTGACCATATCTAATGCATTAGCGTGAGCAACATCAAATAGATCGTCAAACTTTTCCGAGAGTTCTTTCTCGCGGTTTTCTTGCAATAACGTTCAGTATAAACTTTCCACTTTTAATACGCATTTGTCGAATGCTCTTGTTGGAATTCTCGCATTATTCCACAAAATTTCTATTTCTCTTACCACAAGAGATGCACTTGCTCGCAAATCTAATTTTACTTTGCGCAGATTATAGAATAATACTCGCAAAACTTGTGCTTTGGAGGGTAATTTTGCTTTAATTTAAACTTTTTTTGCTAGTTAGCCACAAACAACGGAGATAATTCAAATTTGTTCTTTAAAATTTAACTTTAATACAAATTCGAAAGAAATATTCACTCTTAACTTTATTTTTAACACACTTTTAATTATTGTTGAACAATAAAAAACTGTCATTCTTATTAGGGAGTAGTTAAGAAATTTATATTTTCGCAGTTCGGAGTTGCCAGAAATTGTTAATATTTATATTTTTTAACTACGTGCTGGACTTCGATTTAGTACCTTTGTGGTTTGACAGTCAATATATATATTTCTATGTATACCGTAAACTAAATAATAATAAAAAAAATAAAAAATAATAAGGTTGCGACAGTCTCTACAAGTAAATGAATAACTCAATATTTCGAGAATTTTAAATTATTATGATTTATTTTGGAAAAGTAAAGCATATTACATTAGTTTAACTCGAAATAAACACATGTGAAAATTGAATATACATTGTAATTTTATCGCAAATTAAGGGCGGATGAGCCACGCCTTTCCGATAGGTGATCAGCCTAATTTTTTGCGAAACATAGTTTGTTGATGAGAAGAACATTTTTAGGGGAGTTACGGTACAATTTCGCAAATTGAAATATAAGGTGACCCTAATGTATATAGATATACTTTTATTTTATTTCTATATACGAGTACATACATATGTCATATGTATGTATGTATGTATTTTTCTTATGCACATAATAACAATTTATTAAATTTTATACCGTAGACAGACGACAGCATTAATGTGCATTAAAAGCTCACTAATGCAAATTAAAATCTCACCCTGACAGACGACAGTTTGTACATTAAGTAAACAGTTGTTTGTTTATCAACTATTTTTTATACCTAGATCAAATGGATAGAAAAGAGAAATTGCGATTAGCAGCTATGATGTTAATGAAATATCACTATTTATTGTAAGAAAAAGCTAAAATTAATTTTGCGTTTTTCAATAACCATTCAGTCACAATAGTAAACAATTTGTAAATTGCCATATTGAAAAAGCTAAATGCAGTTTGGCTTTGAGCATTTATTTTTATTTATTTATATATTGTTACGAAAATAAAAATACAACACTGCACTCTGGGATTTTGGTATATTTTGTGTCACTCTGTCAATTTGTCAGCACTGCCACTTTGATCACCTTGACATTACATTTGAATTAACGGATATGGAAATAGAAGATGGTCGATATTTCCTGAACCTTCCAAACTGTAGGCAATTAGGTATATAAAGGGCTGCGTTACCTACACGTCAGTTAGTTAGTTATCGTTTGGCTGTCAATAAACAAAGTCGGTTAAGGCGGAAACAAAAGTGTTGTATAAACGAATATTAAGTGTTGTATTAAGACAAACAGTATAAAAGTTGAAGTAAATAAAGAAACTGTAACAGCAACAAAGTGATTTAACTTTATTTTAACGCAATTTTAAAAAAATGTTAAAACATAACAATATTTATTTTCAGTTTAGTCAATAGATTTAATCCTTACAGACGAATTACAAAATATGTATAATATGAAAAGAAGTACAAAGCTAAAATTATAAATATTTTACAAAAGTTTCAGCAAGAAATCAAAAAAAAAGTAAAACTTTATCAAGTATTAAGAAAAATAATAATCTTATATTGACGACATTATATTGACGACATAATCTCATAAATAGTTCAGCTATAGCATAATTTGATCTACATATTTGAACATATAAAGGTTTATAATGACGTGAATTTCTACAAGGAACATTAAATTGAACAGATTCTAAAAAAAACTCACAACAAATATTCCCATTGATAAGGTTTATCAATAACGATACATTTAACATGGTACGACGACTTTTAAGAGTAGGCAGTTAAATTAAAGATAGTCTGCAAGTAAAAGGAGGCGTTCCAAATAATTCCAACCCAGGTGACGCAAACAGATTCAATGCGGGTAATATGGATATTATAGTAAGGATCCCATACGACTGATCCGTATTCTAAAATAGGTCTCACAAGTGAAACATAGAACTGTTTCGAAATGTAAGGATCAGAAAACTCCTTAGCCCAGCGCTTTATAAACGCAAGAACACCTCTAGCTTTGTTCACAGCCAAATTAATATGATCAATAAAATTTAATTTATCGTCGAGTAAAATGCCGAGATCAACAAATGAATCCACCAACTCTAATTGATGACCACCTAGTCAATAATTTAAAGCAATTACATTACTCCTAGAGAAACTCTCAACATGTTACTTTTACACCACAAAAAAAGTTATTCAGATCATTTTGAATATAGATGTGATCAACATAATTATTGGAAGAAAGAAATATTATTACGTCGTCAGCATACATCAATATATTGGCAAAGTTGATAACATTGGTAAGATCATTAATTAAAAGAGAAAATAGGAGAGGACAGAGATGACTGCCCTAGGGAACACAAATATATTTGGATGTACTATTGTAAACTTGTACTGTCTGCTTCCTTCCCGTCAAATACGATTCAAGCCAGATTAATCTAATCCAATTTAGTCTATGATTCACTTTATCAAAAGCCTTACTAAAATCCGCATAAATAACTTCAGTTTGTTTTCCTGGAGTAAGTGCAGCGTTAATTAATGATATTAAGTGCAGAACATTAGTTGTAGTTGAGCAGCCTTTTTTGAAACCATGTTGATAAGATGAAATTATCGTTGAAGTGTTATGGCAGAGCAAATCAGCAATTAGTTTTTCAAACATTTTCGGAATAGCATTCACTTTAGCAATATCTTTATAATTTATTACATCTGATTTATTACCAGATTTAAAAAGCGGTAAGATATATGAATCTTTCCAAAACTGAAGAAAATAGCCATACTTAACCGAAACATTAAATAGCAACAAAGTAAGCGGTAGAACAAATGATTCCGCACATCGATATCAAATGCAACTCGGAACCCCATCAGTACCGTGACTATAAGATACCTTCAGCTTTCTTAATTGTTCCGAAATGTCACTCTCATTCAAAGTTGGAAAGGATTTTATTTGATTCGATGTAAGCGGATAAGGGTACTTATTTTCATCATTATAAGCAGCAACAGAATAAGTATTTGCAAAAAAATCGACAAACATATCACATATGACATCAACAATACAGGATTATTTTTTATTAAATTTCATAAAACATGGAAATCTGCTGGATTTTCTCTTCGAATTGACAAATGCATAGAAGGACTTAGGGTCTTGTACGAAATTGGTTATTACTTTATATAAATAGTTTTTATATAAGGCATAATTAAGCATATTATCTTCTGACCGACTAACGGAATACTTCACACAATCAGTAATCAATCCAGATCTTTTATATTTCTTATAATATTTATTCTTGAGGTTTTTTAGTCGGGACAGTTGTCTTGAGTTCCATGGTGGGCCCACTGAAGTATAAGAGCATCTCTTGGGAACACAAATTTAAAGAAATAAATTAATTGTATTGAAAAAATGAGTGATCAACCAATCAATATCTGAATTGTTGCTTATGGGAATAGATAGAGTATCATACCAGCAAATACTACCTATCAAGTAATTTAATAAATTGTAATTAGTTCGCTGAAAACAGAAGACTTTGCAACAGAACGCTTCAATTTTAATTCAGATTGAAAGTCTGATCAAAGTCTCGGGATCAGAAAGTATTAGTGCACAATCACTCGCATCATTAACGAATATCAACTCCAGTAATTTCTCGAAATCATTGCAAGCAGTATTAATTTGGTATAGAGATAATCCAAAAATATTATCGAGAAACTCATCATAGCAATTTATATTCTTTACTGGAATTAAATAAGGCACATCAGATGATTGTTTCCATGATATTGAGGATAGATTAAAATCTCCCACAACAAAGACAGAATCATTTTTTTCAGCAAGCAGGACAACTGACTGCATCGCGTCGACATGAACGGAGTAAACAGAAGAGTCAGAACCAGGAATGAAGAACTAACATAAACTTTAGATTTTTTTCAATTTTACAACAGCAGCGACAAACTCAATATTAGACGTATGAGTTACAATATTTTCGGATGAATATAATGAAGAGACAGCAATCAAAACTCCACCTCCTGTATGGTCATTCTGATTGTATTTATACTTTACATAAAATAAGACGTCCTCAACGATAGTATAATAAGCCAATAGAGAAACAAAACATGTTCTTTCAATTACCTAGGAGACATTAAGTTATCAACATCTTTAGCAAGCCCAGAAGTTGAGAGAGCAGGCACAGGATTAACGGAAGTTACATCATGATAAATGCAGCCGTGTTAACATGTTTAGCAAGTTTGGAAATTAACGGATCAGGAACTGGATAATCAGAAGCCACATTAAAATCATATACTGCTATGTTAACTGATATTACCGCAGGAGAAGTTATAGCAAAGCAGACATTTTATTCTGCAAACTAATAAATGTATTTTTAGTGCTCTAGTAAAAACGGTAAAATTCAGCATCACTATGACTACAATCTGGACAGCACCACTTTAGTCTCTTAGAGTTATGAAGAGATTCAGTGTTCTGTTCGACTAGTGCTCTGAGTCCACTACACTTAAAATGGCAGAGACAACAGCACAGTTAACAACTTATCGTCCTATCGTCATCATACTTAGTATTACAATTCTTAATCAGACATTCTGACCCTGAAGCACTCATATTTAATATTCTCAGTTGATTATCACCAAAACAAAAACGTTTGTTTGGTAATAGCAGGCTAATGATAAATCGCAAGATGGCGCCACCAATTACCAAATACACCAACCACTTAAATAAGACTCTTCAGCAGATGTTCAATGGGTTGTATTTGATAGGACCTATAACCACACTGTTGTATTTATGTTTACTTTATTATTGTTGTTGTTGCTTAAATGTATTATTTAAAGGGTCCGCCATATAACGTTTTTTTTTTTCAACTAGTGCTTATTTCGTGAATGGTAACACTTAGCTCATGTCTGATTTGACAGATAATTAGTTTTATCCTTCCGCTGAACGAACATGGTTGTGTATACGCTTCGCTAAGTGGGCCTGCGATCGACTTACAGAAGATGCCGATTTTGCCAAAAAAAAATCATCTTTACAGATGAAGCTCATTTTGATCTTGGCGGGTATTAAACAAGCAAAAATGTCGCATTTGGGGCACAGAAAACCCGCAAGCATACATTGAAAAACCGATACACCCAAGACGAGTCACTGTTTGGTGCAGATTTTGGTCCAGAGGAATAATTGGGCCATTTTTCTTCGAAAATGAGCAAGGAGTGGCCGTTACAGTCAATGGCGATTATTATCGGGCCATGTTGAACTAATTTTTCTTCACAAAATTGAAGAGGAGGATATTAGCAACATTTGGTTTGAACAGGACGGCGCTACGTGCCACACAGCCGAAGCTACACTCGATGTAGCAGCCGCAGAGCTGATGTCGCTTGGCCACCTCGAAATTGCGATTTAACACCGTTGAACTATTATTTGTGGGATGCCGTCAAAGATAAGTGCTACGCCAACAAGCCAGAGACAATTGACGCTTTAAAGGCCAACATTCGTCAAGCCATTGGTGAAATACAGTTGCACACAATCGATAATGTGCTTAAAATTTGGACCGATCGTGTAGGCTACTGCATAGCCAGCCGAGGCAGCCATTTGAATGAAATTATTTGCCATTATTAACCGGAAGGATTGTACTTTCAAATAAAAAAAGAAATTTGAGAAAATATTCAGTAGTTTTTTTTACAGCATTTTCAAAAAAGAAAATTATTTGGCGGACCCTTTATTTGTGTATATGTTCTGCTTATTTTAAATAAATAGAAAATGTTATTATTGTTGCTGTAATAATTAATTTTTGTGTGTTATAATATATTCTGTTTTGTATATTTATATAAAATCTTAAATGTTGTCGTTTACATCAAACTTAATGCACATTAAGATGGAGATAATTCACAAGTTAATTTGCATTAAGGCTGTTAATGCAGATTAACGCTGTCGTCTGTCTACGGTATTATCTATTAAGGTTTTCATTAATGTTATTAGCTTTTTGCCTATTTCGTTTTGTTCCCGAATAGCATTAACGATGTCTCTTCTACCACTCTTTTTAACATAACATTTTGCGCCTTCTCGTTTTTACCACTTCACCGAAGTTGCGGCAGCTGATAACAACGTTTTGTCATGAGGAGGTTGTGGTGAAGAAGGCAACGAAATTATTAGTGGAGATGGCAATGGCGATGGTATTGGCTGTGACTCTAGCGAAGGCAATGGCTCTAACATCGGCGATGGTAATGGTTGTGAGTTGTGTGATGACTTCTGGCTCAGTTCAGACATGTCTTGTCGTTGAACATTAGCTGCTGGGGTTGTCATTAAAGTTGTATAGAAACAAATTTGGATCGTTTCACATATTTCAAACTATTCGAAGATAATTTGATGCAATCTGTGAACAAAATATTGTATGTATTTGTGGATGCTGCCACTTTAAACAAGGCAGTAACCCAAACCATACAACATGCATTGCAAATGAGGGAATATCATACAACGTTGCCAAACAGTATAATATTCATTTCCTTTTTCGTACAATCTGTGGATTTAAATATATTTGAAAATTGGTGTGCCCATCTTGACCAAAATATCATATCCTCGTATACTTAAAATTTATTGCAATCGATACCTGGACGTCTGTAAGCTTTTTGACTTTTCACGCATACAAACATGTTTGCAAACAAATGTTTGCCAACATATCAGCGATTTTAAGTATCATTTAAAAAGTATTAATACACAAAGTGACTTTAATTAATTTCTGTCGTGTCTTTAGCTTAGTGGATGTCATTAGAGCTTGAAGAGTATAATATGATGACATGAAAAAAGGAAAGCAATTTTATTTTATTTATTACTAGCTACAACACGGCGTGCTTCGTCACCCCATCTCAATTATTATCTTTAATGTTATTTTGGTTAAATTTTTAACCCTTTTTTTTCCCATTTCGTCCCCTTCCTGTCCAAATCCAAACATTTGAAATAGAGTATAGTTCCTTCGAGAAAGATACTGTATGTTCTACTTTTAACTTTTCATATAGTATAGGTACTTATATAAATTTTTGGTTGATGTGGATAGATAACAAAGCTTTAATTGTTGCCGTTCTCCATATATTCAAAATTCAATATTTAGTATGAATGGAAGGTGACCACCTACTTATCCAACCTAGTCCAGTTACTGAATGATGATGTGTATTGTGACCGATTTTTTTGAACATAATTTAGATTTGTTTGAACATAATTTAGAAACTTCTGCTAGGTATTACTGTTCTCTATACAAAAATCAATATTTACTTTGTAAGGGAGGTGCCATGCTCACTTGTTCAATTTCGCCTAATGACATGCATTGACTGCAGTCATTCAGATCAAATTCAGAAACTTTAGCTTTAACCGTTTTCAAGATATACAAAAATCAATATATATTTGGTATGGAAGGTACCATGCCCACTTATCCGATTCCGCTCACTTTTAGGCTGATGATTTGTATTGACTATGGAATTTTTGAAATTTATGTAGCCTATAGTTCTTTCCAGGCATACAAAGAGATATTGTAAAAATATCAAGAAAATTGGTTTAGCTGTCTATGACGCACAAAAACAAGCAAACAGACATCATACACACTTATATATAAGACTAGAGTAACACTTCCCGCGTTGCTGGGAGCCTTTGTGTTGTATATATGTATATAAAATGTATTTCTCTAAGAAAAAATTTAAGAAATGCACACGATTTATATGGCAAAAACACACCAACACAAAAGAACATATCCTTTTATACATATACTAGCTAAAACGCTGTGTGTTTCACTTAAATGCTAACTTAGTTAAATTTTTTACCCTTTTTCTCTATTTTGCCCCTTTGCAGCCAAAATCCAATCAATTTTAACTTTTTGAAATACACTGTATTTTAAGAGATAGCTTTTATCCAGATTGAGTTCTGTAACTCCAGCTTTTAGGCTGATGTAGATAAATAACGAAGCTTTAACAGTTGTCGCTCTCCACATATGTATATAAAATCCAATTTTTAATACAAATGTTAATAATGACACACTTCCGGAAATACAGAGAGATACTGCAAAAATTTCAAGAAAATCGGTTCAGCTGTATATAAAGCACAAAGAAACAAACCACCAAACATACATACAGAAACACATTTATTTCTATAAATGTATACATTAACTCACACAAGAATTAAATGCTTTAAAAAATGTATTTTCCAAGTAAAACATATGCAATACGAAAGAGTTCACCCTAACGTCAATAACTCGCGAACCGATCGACTTATAAAAACCGCATATACATAAAATCCTTGATATTGTATTCACCTTTCGTTTGGTTTCAGAGAATATCAATTACAAAGTATTTTACAGTCCACTTCTCATATGTAGATGTATGTACCTTAAAGGTGTTCTTAGTTGTATGGCCAAATTTAAAAGTGTTATTATATCAGTTCACCTGACAAATTTTTATTCCTTTATATTAAAAAAGTAAATGAGTAAAATTTAGAGCGAATCCGATAACGTTTAGTGGATCCGGAAACGACTTTAATATACCTCTATACAAATTAATAGGTTAAAATGAAATTTTTTTTAATATACTATTTTAATTGATTTGAGTCCACATAACAACAATAAAACATGAGGAGAATATTGCTTTTCGGATCTTTATTTCCTAAAATTATGGATTTAATATTAGATCAGATTTTTTAAAAGGCGGATATATCTGTCGATAAGGCTCAACAACCTGAAGCAAAAATTACTCTTCCTCTTCATTATTTGTTAAAATTATGTAAAGTCTTGAATAAATATAATGCCTCTCTCAGCAGTACCATTAACAACAAACAAGTGCTTACAGAATGTCCAACCTTCTTCAAATTCAAATAATGTTTCCCAAGTTGAAGGCTCAACTCTAGAAATTCCATAGATAAACTAAACCGACGGAAGAAATAGATAGTGTTTTCTGAAACAAAACCAAAATTCTTTACAGTATTCTCGATTTTAAGATTTAGTCAGTTGTTCATAACAAAACTTTATATAATTTTCACATTCAGCTGGCCTTATTTGTAATAAAACCGTTACATCTTCATTACCTCTTATAAGTAATTCTTTGCTAAAACGTGGCCATGATTTGGCAAATCTTTTAAATATTTAAATATTCTTTATCTTTTCGTTCCTGTGCTTTTTTTTGTATTCGTTAAAGCCATATCGACACCAGCCATGCAAACATGACGTCCTTTTTGTCTTTGTATTTCTAGAAACAGTCTATCTTCTACAATCCGAATTTTGTCTAGCGCATCGACGGTGGCAATAGCAAATATTTCGTCAAGATTTTCAAGAAATGTTTCAGCAACTAGCTTTTGGCCATTTGATCTTCTTACAGGAACGGTTTTTTGAATATATATCCACTTTTCATATAATTTTAATAATTTGTCAACATTCTTATCCTCTTTTCGGTAAACGTGCTAGATGTCAAAATATTTTAACGGAATCAACAGCCAATTTTGCGCTTTGCTTTGCTAAAAGCGTTACAAAGAGAATATTGTAAAATGGACTAGCAACACCTGACGATTTGACGGAAGTTTTGCGCCAGTAATTTTGTCAGAAACATTACCAACTAAATCAATTTTGTTTAAGTTTTCGTTGGCTTTACCTATTTTAATGATTTGATTGCTTAGTGCTTCTTTCGTAGTCGATTTCTAATATATTTTTGAGATTTTAATCTTAATTGTTTTATAATATCAATTAAATCACGGCTTTTACAACTATGGTATTGGGCGTTACAGAGACAATGTTTGCAGAACTGTCTCGTTATCAGCAGCAACTTCAAAAACATATACAGAAAATATCGTATATTAATCTCGTGCAAACAAAAAATACCTACGATATTTTTCTGAACTTTTTTAAAAGCTATGTTAAACAAATATATATTAATACGAAGCACTCTTAATTTTTTTTCCTTTGTTTTCAAAAAGCGATATAAAAACACAAATAAAATTACAATCACAAATGAAAATTTAATTAACATAACAAATAACACATAAAAAGGTTAAAACTGAGATGTTACACTTCGCCCCATGTCCTACTTTACCAAAGTCTACCTTATATAATATTGAATAATGTAAGGAAGAAGAGAATGAAAATATATTTTTTCTTTCAGAACTTTTGAAGAAAATAATGAATAGACGCGATTAAAAAATGACAAATGTATAAAAATTGATGTTTTGCTTATATTCACTTGTTGAATATTTGAAGTCGTTTCCGGGTCCATAAAACGTTATTGGATCCGGTCTACATTTACATACTTACTTTTCTAATATTTACAAAAAAAAAAACACTATATGCCCGGGGTTTTATAAAAATACAATATATCAAAATAAGGACACTGTTAATTGACTCGTTTGTCAATTAGGACGATATTTAATCTCAGCTCTTAAACCGGATTAAAGTATGTAGATTAGAACGACATTTAATCTCATCACTTAAAATGGATTAAACTATGTAGTAAACTTTGACAACAAACGGCACTTAAAACCGAGTTGTTCTTGAGAATAAACGGCCTTGTTTTCCTTTTTAATGGTAAAATCAAAAAAGCAAACTTTATTTAAATTTTTCTTCTTTTTATACAAAAGTATTGATTATTAATAATTTTACATACATATCTATGTGTCTTACAAAATTAGTATATGGTAATATAAACTACAGCTTAAACATACATATTTTAAGCTCATTGGCTGTGTACAGCAAAACCAATTAAACTGCAGATTTGACAATACATAATTTAAGTTTATTGACAGTGTGACCATGAAATATAAAATTATAACAATAGGCAAAAAATATAAGACTGCAAACTTAACAGTTTTATTCTTAACAAAAAAAATAATAATAATCTAAAGAAAAATAAAAATAAAATGCATCTCATTACATAATTTATAAACATGCTCCCACCGTTGAGCACAGCTCAAATACTATGCTGGTCCATGGCATGTTGGCAATTTAGTTCTTATAATCTGAGTTGAAGTGTTGATTGCAACTTTTTTTTTAATGTGGACTGTAAAATCTGAAGAAGTTTGCAAGTTGCGAGGTGCTGGAGTTGACGCACATTTGAATTTTCGTTTAGTGATTAGATACACCACGATGCCGACAGTAATAATTCATGTGGGGTATCCTACGGTTATATGGTGGTAGTTGTGTGTATCAATTTGATTTGGAAGCTGGAGTATGTTCTGTTCAGTGAGAGAAGTTTGTAACGCTGCTAAGTTTTGTATTTGTGAAACATATTCGCCTTTGCGTATATCAATAAATAATGGATCAACAGTTTTTGTGTAGATTTCATCCGTAATTTCCCAAAATCTAAAGTAAGACGTTTTCGTTGAGCTTGATATTTTATGATATGCTTGAATGGTTATGGCATGGTGTTGCAGCACGATTTCGGTCCTAAACTTAATAAGTCCGATCCTTCCAATATTAATTGGGTGATGTCTTTTTTACATACTGCTGTTACATGGGATTGAAATGGCATTGCATGTGTCCATTGGTTTTGGTGCCGTAGTGAGGTCCAAGCAAACTTGGTTGTCAACCTTTGCAAATTAAAGTCTGATTGTGTTTTGTTGAGAAACAAATTTATTTCAAATTTCGAATCGCATAAGTACGCTTCTTCTTTAATCGCTGTGCATAAGTCAAATACTAGTAAAGAAGAGCGTATTTCCATTGATACAATCGTTTTGTTAATCCACCTTGGTATTGGTATAAGATTAAATAAGTCGTACTGGTTCTTTCAATTAGTGGTAAGGTTCCACTCAAGTCAATTTCATGAGTTTGTATAGTTGCAATGCATCTTCTCGTTTTACAGGTAACTGAGGTAACTCAGGCAGACGGAATACTACTTCGCGTTGCAGTAGGATCGGGGAAAGTAATAATGGGCTTATTATGCCTTAATCAGTGTTCGTTAGAATGTCAAGAAGCAATGACTGAGTTTGGTCTAAGTTAGCTGCCATTATTGTTAGTTCAATACATAATGACGAAAAAATTTGATAAGTTCTTTCTTCTTCACTGTTGTTACGGAGTCGGTTATATATTTGTGATATTTGGAAGTCAATTTGATTGAACCTTTTCATCGCCATTTCTTGATCCAAATTTACAATGTTGATTGTTGAATCAATTATTGACGTTTGATTCCTTAATAGTTTGAGCAGATGGGTTTCATTAACTTGTGTTATTGTATGCGCCATACCTTCAGCATATTCCGAGTCAAGTACTCCAAATACTGAGTGGGTAATATTCCCCACGATATCCATTGCTGCTCCTTTTTTTCTTTTCCCATCATTAACCTAGGTTCAGTGTGTTGACAGCAGCATAAGACACATAATTGTTGTAGGTAAATTAATAGAAGTGCGGACCATTTACATAGGAATTTCAGATTTATCATTGTTTCGATTGATGGTTGCCTTAGTTGGTTATGTTGAAATTTCGTTGGGATGTTCAGTATTCATTGATAATAGCGCCATTCGCTCTATTGGTCTTCTATAATTGCTGCTAAATCATTTGGATTTTCTGACATTAGGCTTATTGGCCGTGAGTTGAGAATTCCTTCAATTTCAATGACCACAGTTTCGAGTTCTTCATACGTTAGTGATGCTGTCGATATACTTCTGACGAGAATATGTTTAGCTCATATTACTGCAGCTTTTCATAAGCCACCAAAATGCAGTGCTTTCGGTGGTATGAAATGTAACGTTATCCCTCTGGATATGCATTCTTTGTGGATTGTCTCTTGAGCTGAGCCTGAATATACAGCTTTTGATAGTTCCGTTAGTTAGTTTTTGGCTCATACAAATTTGGTAATATTGTCACAATACAGGTTTTGACAGTAGCCACGTCTGCTTATGAATCTTTTTAGTGCTCCCATGAAGGACTCGGTGATTAGATCACTGACCAATTCCAAATGTACTGCTTTGGTGGCAAAGTAGCAAAATACTCCAATGTAGGCCTTTTGCGGCTTCTTTTCTTTCAAGTTATAATGAATCCAAAATGGTTTGCAAAAGTCGACTTCTGCATTAATGAAAGGCTTAGCTGGGGTCACACGTGCAGTTGGTAAATTCATCATTATCTGACTAAGAAGCCTTGGTCTGGCCTTTGTGCTTCGTACACAATGTTGTACAATTGATCGAGCTGATGATTTTCCCTTGACCATCCAATATCTCTGTCTCATATGTGACAAAAGAACTTGAGGTCCACAGTGCTTATTTTGTTCATGCACCATTTGCATGAGCAGTTTTACGATTGGGTCATTATAAGGAAGTATCATTGGATGTTTAGAGTGGTATGAAAGTAAGGAGGAGTCTAATCGACCTCCTACTCTGATGATACCATTCGAATCCAAAAATGGCGATAGATTACTGAAAGAACTTCCTTTACATAGTCCTTTTGTTCTCTTTAAGTGCTTTAAGCGCTCCACACATTCAGACTGCATCGCCATTACAATAACTACGACGGCTGATTCTAGTTCCACTACTGTTAAGGCTAGATCCGTAGATGTATTTAACTTTCTTGTGTTATGGGTAAAGCGTAGTATGTAGGCTACGATTCGTTGCAGCGTCCGATCTGAACCCTTATGGTTAATATTGTAGACTATGTCTGTTATTGATCGGATGTTTTAATGGCTGCTACCTTCTTCCGCTCTAACTCAATGTCAAAAATTTCTAATGCCTTAGAGTACCTTTGTAGACAAACAGTTTCTTGCCCATGTTAAAAAATGGGTCCACAGAATCATAAGTTGCATGATGCTAGTTGTTTTGGAGCAAGTAATTTGGATATGATGTGAGCCGGATTATCCTTCGAGCTAACATGATGCCATTGTTAACCAAGGACAACTCCTGTATTGCTGCTATTCGGTTGGCCACAAACGTTTGATATGACTAGGACTGTGAGTTTATTCACGCCAAAACGATCTATGAATCTGTCAAAAGGCAAGTGGATGTGTCCTCAAGTTTCAAATCCCCTTTTATTTTTGCTGTTAGTTAAGCACCTAAAAGTGTCGCGGAAAGCTCGAGACGAGAAAGGTTTTGTCCTTTTAAGGGAGCTACTCGAGCATAGTAGGCGTCCTATTATTTGACCATTCTTTTGGTCAGGCATTCTGCGAGGTGTCCACAAAGGTATTAATTTGTATTGCTGATATACTATGACCATTGAAAACATGCCTTGAAAATGTCATATTGTTTATGTGCTTTAATTCATCGCGGAAATTTCTCCATTTTATGTGGAGTTCTGCTGGTAGAGCTTCATCCATGTGAGTTTAAATTTCCACAGTATTTTTGCAGTAACAATGATTGGGACTACGACTCCTAGTGGATCGAATAGTCTAGCCAAGTCTGAGCATACTATTTGCTTGGTAATGCAATGACATCAAGGACAAATGATAGCTATTTGGCTATAACGACACATACATTGATAAAGAAACTCAGCAAAAGTCATATTTGATGGCGTGTGACAAATATGATGAAAGATATACTGCTGAAAATTTGAAAAACTTTATAAAAAAAATCGTAGTTGATTTTAAAATTGAAAATAAAATGACAGCTATCGTGAGTGACAATATTACTGCAGCGATTCGCCTAGGGCAGTGGAGAGTGGTAAGCTGCTTTGCCCATACCTTAAATTTGATAGTGCAATCCGCACTTGTAAATGTGAATGACACGCTACATAAAGTAAAAAAAATTGTCGAGTATTCTAACAAGAGTTCACAAGGGATGAAGAAACTTCAAGAAACCCAAAAGCAAATGCAACTTCCTGAGCTGAAATTATGAAGATGTTTCAACGCGATGGAACTCTACATACGATATGCTCATAGAATAGTTGCCATTAAGGATTCTTTTATATCGACATTGTCACTTGTAAAACCGGAATTCTCTTTTTGAGTCAGAGATTGCAGATTTTAAGCCGACAAACAGCCAAATGAAAGCCATGATCGCAGCAATAAGAACTGAGATGAGCAGTCGGTTTAGTGAACTCGAAAAAAAATTGTTTGTATGCAGAGTGCACTATTCTTGATCCACGATTTAAAATAATAGGCTTTAAAAATATAAATATAAAATATAAAAATATATCAAAATGCTTTTAAAATAATGAGAAATAGAAACGGTCTCATCCGATTAACGACAGCACTGAGGAATCTGCAATTTCTTTGAAAGAAAATACTGGTGAAAGACAAAATATAGAGAAAAATTGACAGCCATTTTAATAAAGTAGTCTTACAGCTGGAGTTAGGGAGTTTGATAAATACCTCAACGAGGAGTACCTGGAAAGAAATAAAGATTAGAGTGGTGGAGAAAACAGAAACATCTATATTCAAGAGTTTACATGTATGCCTTGAAACGCCTTTGCATAGTAGCTACATCGGTACAATGTGAGCCTATTTTTTCAGCTACATGGCAAATAATTAATGAAAGAAGGACCCCAATAAAATCAAATAATGGTTCAACTTTAGTTTTTCTACACAACAACATGTAATTAAGCAATTATTAATATTATTATTATTTAAGTTTTATTTTTAATTTTTAATACAAATTTGTGAACTACTTTTAGTTTTACTCTGTTATAGATGAATTATTTGAAAATATATATTGTATGAAAAACAATTTCTTTTCAATTTGATGTGAGGTTGATGCTTCAATACTTTTATGAAAAATATGAAACGAACAAAGAACTTATGCTTATACATATGCACAATCTTATCACCTAAAATCATAATGTACTTTTGTTTATGTTTCACTTTCATTTTAATGTCTTTGACGCACTATTCAAAAAAAGAAATAAATTAATAATGCCACCACACAAATAACATATATGTGCATGCGGTGTTGCCATAACCTTTTTATGTGGAATCTACAAAAAATCAACCGAGCACTGAACTACTGAACTAAGTGAACTACCTAGTTCATTTAAAAGAGCCGAACTAAAAAACAAAAGAGCTAAAAAACCCAAGTCTAATTCCACAGGTTGATGCTGATAACTTAGTTTTGCTATTTTGACTGTGATGTCACATCCCAGCACCGTATTTTGCAATGTTGGAAAATCATTGGCTAATTTTATATGTCCTATTGCTAATAGCTGATGAAGATATTCTGCATCTAGTTGGACATCAATTTTGTCAGGACGGTTGGATTGTGGATCTGCTAGTTTTATATTTTTTGGAATCGGCCAACCTTCAACGTTGATTTATTGTAATGGTAGCGATGAAACTATCTGAGGAAGAATAGCTGCTTGAACCGTTGCGTGAAATTGTTAATTTGAGACTACAAACTCACGTTAACTCTGTGCCGAACCTTGGTCTTGCTTGATCCGATGCCACTGATAGCAATTGAAGGTGGCTTAGGGGAAATGCCAAAGCGTTTACCTAAACGCTCGCTAACGAAATTAAGTTGTGAACCCGAATTGAGAAGTGCTCTGCATGATATTTCATTCCCGTTTGCTTTCACAGTAACCTTTGCAGTGCCGGGAAGAACGTAGTGGCTTACACCGGAATGTTCAATGGCATATAGTGATGCGGCCTTTTGATTGTTTTGTGCTGTCGGTAAATAGCTTCCTTCTATTGTATGACTAGATATCAGATTTGCTTCCGATGATACGTTTTTTTCTATTTTTGATTGACTGTTTTAGATGAAGAAGCGTATTGTGTTTCTTGACGCATTTCATAATGCTTCTGGAGATGCAATTTTTTATGCAATAGGAGCTTATCTTTTGCTTTTGAACGAATTCTAGTCATGCTAGCGGTGATGACTGCAGAAACGTTTTGCAGACAAACAACGGGTGCTTTCCATTTTTGCACATTGTACAAGCTTGGTTTTCAGCTATCACGGATGTATATAAACGTTTCCCTTTGGTTCCTATTGCTTCCATAGATTTAAAGTTCCGTTCTAAAAATTCCAAAAAATCATTAATCTTTGAAATTTCCCTTTGTTGTGACAGGGATTGTTCGAAGCGCAACCGGGTGGTTTGATCAAGCCTTTTGAGCAGTAAATGGAGCAAAAGAGGGTCCCAAGATGACGTATTTATTTTAAGATTCTGTAGTGCCGGCAGACACTTCTGAGTTCATCGGTTGCAACAAAATGTTTAATTAATTTCGCTGCCTCTCCAATTAAGTGTGTCTTTATATACCAAATTTTATAGATCCTTGACAATGATTGGTGACCACCAACGTTATAAACAGGTCATGAAATTCCTGCCATTTTAGGTAGTTACCATCAAATTTGGGTATGGTAACTTTTGGTAATGGAATGGTTTCTGTTGTATAAGGGACAACATCAGGTGGTTGATGTGCTAATGGTTTTCTTGTGATCTTTCCACTGTGGCCCTCAGACTGTTTTCAAGAGTTATGATTCGCTCCAGGTTGTAACCTAGATCTGTCGGCTCGTTGCACACTCCGCAAATTTCCAAATGGATGTCCTCAATATGTTTCCACAATATTGTGGCAGTTGGAACATCATCCTCTGTAGAATTCTATTTAAATAAGTGCTAAAGAGACGTCATCATTGCCCCCTGCCTGCGGATTAATTTTGTAATTCCACTGACTTCTGGTAGTGCTTCTTCCGCACTCGATGTGTGAGATTGTTCACTTATGGTTTGCTTTGAGGTTTGAGTAACCTTTAATATGGACTTCTCAAATAATTCCTTATAATGTTGAACAATGTTTCTAATGGCTTCATAATAGTCCTTCGCAAAATTTTCATGTTTTAAAGGCAGATTCTTAAGCATGCGAATTTTATTATCATTAGCCTAAAATGCTGTCCAGTCATCGTCTAACTTCTTCAGTCGTTCTTGAAAATAGCTGACCGTAAACTTTCTTGCCACTGGGTCTTTTTTGTAGTTGCGAACAATGGTGTATAAAATCCAGTGATTTTATAACTTTCTTTATGTCAAATTTCTAATTGATGGCTTTTGTAAATTATAAATGGGTATATGTACCGAATAGTTTTCAGGTGCTTATTGTGAATAGTATATTCGAAGGCTGTTAAACTGTAATGTTTAACCGCGAAAATGCCTACAGAAAACCTTCATGTGAAGATTTGAGTTTCACAAAATTAGATTCTTATCAACCATCGTTCATTATGATTGTTCAATTACAAATTTGGCATTAAAATTTTTAAACAATTTACTTTAAAGCGTTTATAGTAAAGTTGAATAATTCCTTAAAGTAAAATTTTAAAATTTATAATCCTTAAATTCAGAATTTCAATTGACTTAAAATTAAATTTATATGAGTTTTTCATACTACTTATTTAAATTATAAATTCGAATTTGATAAATTCTTAATTATTTAAGATTATATGGTTGGCAAATCAAATCTAATTTTGGATCGTTTATAAAATTAATAAATTTTGGAATTATTGCAAAACTATAAAACCTCCCAATCTTATCTTTACATCATTGCCATTGTACACGCAAACATTCAAGGTAAGCTCACACATGCATACATACACCCATACGCATACTTCATATTCTAATACATGTCTAATTCCTGTCGGTGAGAAAATTATATTTTTAACTAGAATTGGTGTTTTTCCATATAATCCGCTTAAATCGCATCACTTAACCTCTAATGGCTATATATATTTCTCTAAAATTCCAATAACACCATTCCTGTCCATGTTCCATTGAAGCTGAACAAAGAAACAAAACCGGCCAGTTGACATCACTGTTTTTTTGCAACAAATATGAGGTAATTGATAATCGCTTATGATCAGACATATTTATTTTATATTCCAAGCACACACATACGTACATCAAAACAAGAATAAGTGAGAAGCACAGTGCATACAGTGTGGACACCAATGACAGCTCAAAAAGAGAAAATCAGCTGTTTTTTTCTTGTTTACAACAATTTACAACTCAGCTGGAGTAAAAGAAAAAGCAACATTATTTTCCATAAGAAAATAAAGCAGTGCGAAAAGCACAAAATGTATATGCTTTTTCGTATGTGTATGCAAAAAAAGAAGTAAATAAAAATAAAATTTAATGTAGTAAAATTGAATTGGTTGTTTTCTTTTTAGATTGTATATACAAATTTTTTTGTTTTATTAAATGATGAATGAATTTGCAACTAATAAAGGTAAGTAAAATATGTGGAATAAAAGTTAACATTATTTTTAACCAAAAACATTGTTTTTTACGTGCCACATCTGAATTGTGAATCTTGTTTGCCGGGCTTGGATAAATATAATAAACTTATTTTCAATGACTCGAAAATCAACGAACAATAAAGAATTATAAGACAATTATTCATGAATATTTTATTTAAAGAAGGCTGAAATAAAATAAATTATAACAAACATATATGAAAATATACATTAAACAAATTTTTCAAGAAAAACCAATTAGTTTCTAAGATTGCGCTTTTAGTTATAAGTAGAATTTAACAGAAATAAAGACGAAATTTAAACTATAGCATTTTTTTCTTTAATTATCTCGAAGAATGCCTGTGTTAGTATGAAAACTTAATACTGTTTTTTTATGTTAAGACTTATGAAAAGAATTTCAAATTTTTGAAATATATGTAATGAATGCAAAAAGATGTAAAACAAATAGATAATTAACACAAATCGAAATTAGTTTTACCACGAAATAAGAAAAGGCAAAGGATTTTTATAATTACAAACAAATAGAACAATGAATTTTTTATACAATAAATTACAGTTTATAGGAAATATTTCAAACTTTCTAATAGTGGTTTTAATAACGCATTCTGAACTATTTATAAAAAGGAAAAATATTTGAAATAAAATATCCTTCACAATTTTTCGATCAATATTTCGTAATACCTGCAACAATTTCAATAAGATTCTTCAATAATTCTTGAAATATAAATCTACTTTTATTATTATAAATTGAATAAAATATGAATACTTATTTTAAATGTGAAAATTTGACTCTAATTATATAAAAAATACACCACATTTCTTTCTTTTTTGTGTTGTTTTTAAGTTTTATTAATACTTTTTTTAAATAATGCTTTGAAATTTGGCAATGGGCCATTAGTACTTTTGTATATATCTTAGCTTCGTTTCATTTATTCTAAAGGCATATATTTAAAAAAGAACTTGAGTAAAACATTTATTTTGTAATTATAATTTAAGGCTATTTAATCATTGATGAAGTTGCGTTGTCCTCTAAAGTTGCTGTATGGCTATTGGCTGTAGTAGTAGCCGTTTAATTTAAAGAAGCGACTTTTTGTTTGAAATTTTCTAAAAGGCCAGCCAAAGTTAAACAAAAGGCACGACTTGCCGGTATTAAGGGAAAATCTGGGAAAGGATATTGATGTTCATTTGAATGTTCATATATAATTTAATTACCTTGTTCATTTTTTTCATTCTCAGCAAACTGTTTTGACAATTCCATCCAGCCCCTAATACGTTCGTACATTTTAAGACCAGCAGTTCAATGTGAACTCTTTTCTATAATACTCCGTTTTTGATTGCCACGTTTTGTTTTTACAACAGATGTTGAAAAATATATCGGCAAATATTCATGCATTCGGAAGACAGATAATTTCAAATCATCATCTGGATAGAAAATCCAACTGAAGCACTAAAATATTACCAGTTAAACACAGTAACCTATGGAACTCGAACTGCACCTTACCTAGCAACAAAGTGCTTGGAAATAATTGCAAAGAAAAACATGGCACAGTATCCTCTGGGAACGCACTTTTTGCTCAATAATTTCGACGTAGATGACGGACTTGGAGGAGCAGATAGTTTAAACACAGCACCAGCAATTCAACATGCTTTTAATTTGCAAAAGTGAGGTCCAAACAACCTCAACTGCTTCAGAATGTTTCAACAAAGAAAGAGGTTAATATTGGATTCAACGAAAATAACCAACCAGTAAAAACATTTGGTTTAACATGGATACCAAAAATTGATCAGTTTTGTGTAAAGGTATATGTGGGCGATGTCAAACGCATTAACAAGCGAACAGTATGCTTAGACTTGGTTAGACTATTCGATTCAGTGGGAGTCGTGGCACCATTCGTTGTTACAGCAAAAATATTTATACAAGAACTGTGGAAATTGAAACTGCACTTAAAATGGAGAACTTTCCGCGTTGAATTAAAGCACATAAGCAATATGACTACTTTAAGCCATATTTTCAATTGGCATATATAGCAATACAAATCCAAACCTTTGTGGACGCCTCGGAGAAGACTTATGGTGCAGCAGTTTACATAAGATCAGTTCAAGAGAATGGTCAAATAATAGTACGGCTACTATGCTCGAAATCAAGAGCATCCTCCTTAAAAGACAAAGCTATTCTCGTCTCGAGCTCTGCGCGGCACTTTTAGGTGCTCAACTAATAGCAAAAATAAGGGGATTTGAGGCCACGCCCACTTGCGGTTGGACAATTTCAAAGATTGTTTTTTCATATCAAGCGTTTGCGGCCAAACGAATAGCAGCAATACAGGAGTTGTCCTTGGTTAAACAATGGCGTCATGTTAGCTTGAAGGACAATCCGAATAAAACAAACTTGCTGACGAGATGGAAACTTGTAACGAATATACACAATTGGTTTTGGAAGCGGTGGTTACGAGAATATGTAAGTGAACTACAATATCGACATAAGTGGAAGACTGAAGTAATCAACCTTTAACCCGGGGATATGGTCATCATCAAGGAAGATAACACAGCTCCTTTGAAAAAATACATCGCGGCGATGACGGTTTGGTTCGGGTAGATGACGTTAAAACGGCAAATGGCAATTACAGAAGACAGATAAAATGAATGGCGCTGTTACCAATAAATACTGAACATCCCAACGAAATTTCCGGCCAATATCAACCAACTAAGGCAACCATCAATCGAAACAATGATAAATCTGAAGTTCCTATGAGAAGGGTCCGCACTTCTATTAATTTACTTACAGTAATTATGTGTCTTATGCTGCTGCCAACACACTGAATCTAGGTTAATGATGGACAGCACACTACTTTCTGGGAAAAGAAAAAAAAGAGCAGCAATGGATATGGTGGGGAACATTGCCCACTCACTATTTGAAATACTTGACTCGAAATATGCTGAAGGTATGGCGCATACAATAACACAAGTTAAGCAAAATGAAGCCCATCTGCTCAAACTATTAAGGAATCAAATGTCAATAATTGATTCCACAATCAACATTGTCAATTTGGATCAAGAAATGGCGAATAAAAGGTTCAATCAAAATGATTAAAAAATTTCACAAATATATAACCGACTCCGTAGCAACAGCGAAGAAGAAAGAACTTATTACATTTTTTCGTCATTATGTATTCAACTAACAATAATGGCAGCTAATTTAGACCAAACTTAGTCATTGGTTCTTGACATTCTAACGAACACTCATTATGGCATAATAAGCTCATTATTACTTTCCCGGATTCAACTGCAACGCGAAGTAGATCAGATAGCATTCCATCTGCCTGAGTCACTTTAGTTACCTGTAAAACGAGAAGGTGCATTACAACTATATAAACTCATGAAAATGACTGGAGGACTTACAAATACCACAGCAATTTTCAGTATAACCTTACCTTTAATTGAAATAGTCCAGTACGACATATTTAATCTTATATCAATACCAAGGTGGATTAACAAAACGATTGTATCAATGGAAATGGCTCTTCTTTATTAGCAATTTATATCGTGCTGAACAGATATTTCCTGGTAAGTAAGGCTGAACTTGACTCATGCACAGCAATTAAATTATGTATTGTCAAATCTATAGTTTAATTGTTTTTGCTTTACACAGCCAATGAAATATGTATGTTTAAGCTGTAGTTTATATTACTATATGCTAATTATGTAAGACATGTCGATATGTATGTTAAGTTATTAATAATCAATAATTTTGTGTAAAAAGAAGAAAAATTTAAATAAAGTTTGCTTTTTTGATTTTACCATTAAAAGGGAATAGAAGGCCTTTTATTCTCAAAAGCAACTCGGTATCAAGTGCTGTTTGTTGTCAAAGTTTACTACATACTCATAGTTTAATCCAGTGTATGTGCTTAGATTAAATATCGTTCTAATCTACATACTTTAATCCAGTTTAAGAGCTGAGAATCAATATCGTCCTAATTGACAAATGAGTCAATTAACAATTATTACGATTACTGTTACTCCTTTTACCGCGCTTGGCTTAACTCTGAACAATGCGTTAGTCTCTGGTGGACTTTTATCTAAAACATGAAATATTTTCAAGCAGACATCAAACAGATTTTCATCTACCTTCTCAAGAATACTTTTTATACGAATATCATGAGATACAATACAATCGAATTTTTAAGATAAATACCTTATTTTTTCAATGGATCTATCTCAGATTTAAGTGCATTAGCTTTAAAAAGTCCAGATTCCTTTAACTCTGGAACAGTATTCTCTAAAAATTCTACTTTTTTCGAAATTTTCATCAAATTTTTCTTTGACACGCTGAGTCTTTTATCTAGTTCAGAGACAATTCGGTTTTCACATTCTCGAAAGATATTGTGTATTGACGCCTGGAGTTATTCATTTAATTTATCAAATCGTTTGTCCATTATTTGGACAAACTGGAAAAGAGAGTCGTTACTCGATAGCTTAAACGTTTTCGGGGTAGTTTCAGCGAAAGAGCCGCGCATTACTTGCCCAACACGATTATGCAAAAGTGTGTTAGAATTTTCTGTACTCACCAAGGGGGTTTCATTTACTTGCATTTTACCTTTTTTAGAATCTTTATTGTTTTGATTATTTGGCCGGCTTCTTAGCATTGTTTTATACATTTAGTTTTATATATCAGTTATTTAATAATTTGTGTTATTTGATTTATTATTTATACAAATATTGTTGAAATTTTTATATTTATTATTATATAACGATATTAAATTTAAAAATTAATTTAAAATATTAATTTGGCAAATGATTATACACTGCTTCTAATCAGTAGCCAATCTGGTAACACTTGTGATATGCTTGGGGTGAACTAATATGGCAAACCACTATTTGTAAGAGCAGATCAGCTACTATTGTCTTGGTTTATTTTGTAGTTAATTATTCCTTCTCTTTCTTTATTTATTTACACATTTTAATGTGCTGTTGTCCTTTTTATTGTTGAGTATTTAATTATTTAATATCCAACAAAAATTTTAATTAAAAAAAAAACAAAAATTAAAACACTGCACTGTCAGGAAAAACAAGAATTCCTTAATGTGACAAAGTTGGTAGGATGCTTTTAATAAATTATCAGGTAAGATAAATGTATTTTAACAACTTTAAACGGACGTCGAGAGAAACACGTCTTGTTTTTATTGTATTTTTATAGAAAATAAAAATATTATTACCCAAAAATTCGCGCCTACCCTTGCAGGTGCGCGGAAGATGCTTTCCCGGCAAGCTCAGGTCTGCGCTACCTCAGCCCCTGGTCACAGGGCCTCCTAATCTAAACCCACGGCTAAGACCGCAAAACCAGCCTATAAATCGGGTACTTCTGTATTGGCAGGTTCTGCCGCTACTCATACGGTAACTTACACGCCATCAACATCAGGGTACACCCATAACTGGCTAAGACGTTGGTTGACAAGACGAATAGGCCAGTTTCCGACAATAAACTCTCAACTTACCAAAGCTCTTCTAGCTCTCGCGCTAAAGTGGCTGCTAGTGTTAAGCCGTATATGAACCGAAGGTCGTCTACCACAATTCTAGCGAAGCTGAGTAAGATGGATTCTGCTTACTTATCGGAATACCATAAGGGCAAATTGATACTGGCCAGGGCTCATGTCAATGACCGCCCCTCAGCTTCCACTGTGAATTGGGGTGCTTTTCTACAGGTTTTGCGGCAAAGACTCCGTGTCAGTGGTGATCGATCAGGCCGATGAATCTCTTTGGGATCAACGTACTTCGCACACTACTAGATCTTAGTCTCTCGCAAGATCCCGTAGACCAACTGGTTGCAGAGGCACATGAAGCGATTAAAGCGACGCAAACCCGATGTGGGGGAAGTTCAGATACCAATGAAAAAGGTTAGTGTATTTTTGATTTTATTGTGTCAAATAATTTGGGTATTGCTTATCGTGGTGATGAATCAACCTTTCTCACTGTGAACAGCAGAGGGATACTGGACATCACCCTAGTTAGTGGACACTCTTCTAAAATTATTAGAAACTAGTATATATCTAGCGAATGTTCCTTCACGAATCAGAGATACATTACCTTCTCTATCAATATGTAGGGAATCCTTCCTGTTAACAGAAAGGGAAATTATTGGTCTTCTTTGGGGACAGACTACAGACGAGTCTTCCAGAGACTCCTTTTTGTTATATTATTTAATCTATTGCACTTAAAATGGCAGCTACATCCTTGAAAAGGCGTTCCGCGTGCCTAGGCCTCCTTAGTGGAATGGGAAATTGAGGATCTTCTCTTTTATAGAGCCAAGGCAACCGGAGAATGGAAACTCTAACCAGGAAGAAGTATCTGAAATACGCAATAAGGCGTGCGAAAAGAGCCTTATGGAGCAACCTTTGCGTAAGTGTCGAATCCTCTACTGAGGCCAGCCGGCTTCGCAAGGTCTTGCGGTCCTCTGACCGAGATCTCGATAGCATTCGAAGGTCTGATGGAAGCTGCACTACCTCGATCGAGGAAACCCTCGATCTGCTTCTTGATAACCACTTCCCGGGTAGCAGCCCCTTTATGGGTATTGGTGATGATCTGGCTGTTTCTTCTACGTGCTGCCATCACCCTCTGATTTGGGTATCTTCCGATCAGCTAAGCTGGGCTATAGAATGATTTTAACCTTTCAAATCACCTGTCTGATGTTCAATATGGGAAAGATCCTATACTTCCATGCATTTGGCTACTTATGATGCTTGCC
Organism: Wohlfahrtia magnifica; assembly: GCA_023159175.1. Taxonomy (NCBI): domain Eukaryota; kingdom Metazoa; phylum Arthropoda; class Insecta; order Diptera; family Sarcophagidae; genus Wohlfahrtia; species Wohlfahrtia magnifica. Next base: position 923,892 of record JAKWBJ010000162.1, on the reverse strand, counting down.
ATAGTCTAATTTACATTCCTCTGTGCCCACTGACCCTAATGACTTTATACCCATTGGTCTCAGTCCTAGCGTTGTACGCTGGATTTATTTAGCAGTTATCGAACCGAATATTTTGTATGGGGGGTCTTCTGGTGGACTACCCTCGATAAAAATTGCAATGTCAGACTCTTTTACAAGGTCAGGAGATCTGCTTCAATCCAGATCAGAGGTGCGTTACGTACTACCCCTACAAGAACTCTTTTTGTAATGCTTGAATGGCTAACTTGTAGCGATAAGACTGAACGCCCTATCACTCTGGCATAATATCTCCTTGTGACACTTCTCTAATCTATCTGAGGAACTCTTGATACTGGGTGATATTTACTATCACCCATCTGGATCTGAACTAAATAGGGGACTTCGCGTCATTATTCCTAATATGAAAGATTGGGTCTTTGGCTCTCTCATCCAAGCGATTCAGTGGGTTTATACACTGACGGTTACAGACTAGACAACAGGGTGGGTAGTGGAACTTTTTCCGAAAGTCTCAACCTTGGTGTTTCCTTTCGCTGCTTGACTACTGCAGTGTGTTTGAGGCTATTTTTAATGCTGCAGAGTGGATTCGGTGTAATGGCGCTCCTCTCTTTAGGGTGTGGCCTTCAACTCTAAACTGGTCAGGGACTGTCGTGATTCCCTTGTGGTATTATCACGACAGTTTTGTGTACACTGCACCCTGGTCACAGGGACATCTCGGATAACTGTGTTGCTGATTAGCTCGCTAGGTCGGGTACACTTCTTCCGGATATTCATCCTCAAGTCATGGAGGGTGTGCCTCTTACCGCCGTTAAGCTTGCGATCAAGCGAAGGTATATGTTGAACGCTGAAAGAGCCTTGGCGAAAGGTGACTCCTGCTTTATTGACAGACTCAGCTGGCCCGGGTTGGATATGAAGCATACCAATCAGCTATTCAAGCTGGACCTTCGAAAGATCTTGCCTGTTGTGTCCATCCTCACCGGTTATTTCGTTTGATCACCAAGATTCCGTTAGGTGGTATCACAACGGACAGCTATGCGTACTCAAGTGTGTCTTGTTTGACGAGACTGCCACTCCCTTCTCTTCTATTCTCTAGAATAAAGTTTTTATTTTAGTCTTTGTAATGCGGTGAATTTAAACATTTTATATTTTGTTGTTGTTGTTGTTGTTCTTTGACATTGTTACGTAAATGTCGGAAGTGATTAAAAATTTTTATACGTGAAAGTAAAAAATGTCACCAAAAAATCGAAAGCGTTATCTTTGAACGATAAAGTTTATATTCTTCAATTATTGCAAAAAGAGTGAATATTGAATGAAATTGTTGTGACAAATTAATAGCCAAAATTTTATGAGATTAAAAGAGAAAAATATAGTTACGTTTCGTTAAGTTTGTTATTGATCGTAAATATTACAATCATTCATAAAATTAATGTTGTAAAATAGCGTTTATCGGTGGCGCATTTTTTATTTCATTTTTTTGTTTTGTTAATTTTATGTTTATTTGTTGTGTTTTTTAATAGGAGCTGCCGTCTTGCCAGGGAAACGTTATGTATATACACGCCATTAAAATCGGTAGTCTGATTATTTGAATATGAACGCTAGGTCATTGTTCATTAAGAAATCAATCCGTGCGGTTGGCATTTGAGTTCAAATTAATACGTGAAAAGGAAAAAGAAAAGAAAAGAGAAAGCTATAAGCCGGATAGTGTGTTGTTTTTTGTGGAATAGCAAAAGTGAGGAGACATTGATTACTTAGTGTGTATTCAGAGGAAGATTATTTTCTCGTCCTGTCCAGATTTAATTAAGCGAGAAATTTACCTGAGTATCCAACTTTGAAAGATTAATGTGATAAGTGTGTAAAATGAGTTAGTTTTTTACAATGTAGCTGGTCCGTGGTTCCGTGTTGTAGACCTATTTCAAACTGAACCAGGTAGGCCCTAAATTAAGTGTAAATATTTAATTTTTTTCTTAAAAAAAGAGGATAGTCCCTGTGGGAGATACATCCCGTTCAGTCGGATTGAAGATTCCCTAATATTAAATAAGTACCTCCGTACAAGTGTTTCCTAAAAGCATAGAATTACGCACTTCGCGAGAAAAAAAAATTAGCTACATTAGAGATAAATCCTTGAAATACATGAGTGATATATTGCTCAATAATTATTTGTATAAAATTTTTGTTAAGTTTTTCCTTTTTAACAAAAAAAAGAAATAATTAAAAGTTTCTTTTTATATTTTGGTTATCTATATTATCCCCAGTAAATAATTAAAAGTCTTTAATATAAGCGATTTGTTTTATTAGTTATATATACTTATTTATTTACTCCATTTGTTGCGGGTGTCTAAAATATATCGGTAGGACAGCTAAATTCGAAGTCGTTGAGTGATCCCACCTTAGGAAATGTTTTCATCCCTATAAATAATCAAAAATTTATTTAGAAAATCACATAAATTCTATGTAAACAAATGCTTACGTGCCTAATATTCAAATATTGAATGAAATTGTAGTGACAAATTTATGGGCTAAATTGTGTGAGAGTAAAAGGGACAAATATAGTTAAATTTCGTTAAATTTGTTTCTGATGGTAAACATTGCAATCATTAATGAAATTAGTGTCGTAAAATAGCTTTTTTTGTGTGGTATTTTTTTTTTGTTTGTTTTACTCATTTTATGCATATTTGTTATTTTTTTTTTTATAAGGCGTGTCGTCTTGCTAAATTTTATGTTGATCTATTAGTCGGAAACTTATATAAGGAAAGAAAGTGATAAAGAGGAGTTGAAAAAGAAGGAAAAGGTGAAGCTTTTGAATAAATAACAGGCAAAGAAAAGAGCATTAATAGGTAAATAGACCTAGCGCTAGAATATATTTAGAAGGTAAATTTACAGAATTTACCTGGGTAAACGTTATGTACATAGATGTTGTTAGGATCTGTAGTCTCTTTTTATATGAACGCTAGGTCATTATGCATTGGACATTCGATCAGTGTGGTTAAATTTTTTGGTGATAAAAAGTAAAAGTGATTATAAGCCGCATAGTGTTTTTTTATTTTGTGTGGAACAACAAAAGTGAGCAAATAGAGAATATAGTGTGGTTCTCGTCCTGTCCAGACTGATTTCAGTGGCTGTTTGTGAATACTTAATAAAGGAATAAGACTGGAGGAAATTCTTTAATTTTTTTTCGATATCATTAGTATTTGCCTACGTGAGTATCTATCTATGAAAGGTTAGTATCATAAGTGTGTGAAATGAGTTTGTTTTTTTACAATGTAGCTGGTCCGTTAATCCGTGTGGCACACCAATTTGATACGGAGCCAGGTAGACCATAGTTTAAATACCAAAATTTAAGTTTATTTCTCTGGAAAAAAGAAAACCACTATATATTTATATATTCCGGTGGTAGAGTAAGGATTATATAATTTCAAAGACGTACATCTATACAAGTGTTTCCTAGAGGAATAGAATCACGCACTCCACGAGGATGAAACTACTAGCTACGTTTGAAATAAACCCGTGCTTGAAATACGCTCCATAGTTTTTGGTATCAAATTTTTTATTTGAATAATTTTCCTTGTTTAACAGGAAAAAAAGAGGAAAGAATCAAATGTTTATTTTAATATTTTATTTATTGTCTGAATATATATCTTATTCCCAGTGAATAATTTAAAACTCTTTATTATTATTGATTTATTTTATTAGTTATATATTTATTTAGTTATTTATTCTTATATATATTAATTTATTTTATGTTTCTTACAACTTTTGTTTTTTTGTGTTACTTTTGTTTGTTTTTGTAAATAGACAAAATATATAAAACAAAATTTTTATGTTTTGTTCGGAATTAGATTTTGTTTCTGGTTACACTCGTAGGGAGCTCCTTGCTGTGTTGGTTGATTTACCAGCATGTTAATCAAATCTAAACTGAAATATATAAATTTTAAAAATCATAGAGGAAAACTTTGAGCATTTTTTTATATTTCGTTTATCAGATTAAAAATTTTAAGTCAAGTTCTTTTATAAATAATTATTTATTTCCCTAGTATCATTGTATACATATTGGTAATTTAGAGGAATACAATGTTAGTGTAATAAAGATTAATAAAAATGGAATATATTGAGTAAATTATTATAATATGGATTGGTAAAGTTTAGGAGGGTGAAAAAGATGGTATAAGGGGCCTTCAAATAATTTTTTTTTCTTTGTGGATGCAAAGTGGCCTTGGAAGGGATGGGCGATTAGAGTATTACATCGCACTCCCTATTCGCATACATGTGGTGGTTAGTGGTAAGATTGAGATGAAGATTTTTGAGAATATTTTTTTTTTCTTTTTTGTTCGAAGTTCAATAGGGTTGAGAATCTCCCCTGAGAGGCAAGCTAGTCGTCGTAACCTGACAAACAAAAAAATAGAAAAGGAAAAATTCGTAACATATTATAAAATATAATTTCCGAACAAAAAAAAACTTTTCTTTAATATTTTGTCTATGGTACAAAGCAAAAAAATAAATAAATAACAAAAAAACAAATAGAATTGTTCTAAAAAAATAAAAATTAAATTAAGATATGTTTTTTGTTCGGAAATTAGATTTTGTTTCTGGTTACACTCGTAGGAAGCTTCTTGCTGTTTAGGTTTATTTACTAGAATATGACTATAAATCATAGAGGAAAAATTATTTTTTTAAGTTTTTTAATTCGTACCAATATATCACATTTTAGAGCCATCTACCGATAATGTGTAACTGACTCTTTCCGGGCACACAATATGTTACATATTAATTTTTTGTTATTAAAAATTAATAAAATATTTGTTTTGTTATACTTGTTTATCATTTTTTTTATTACAATATAATTTTTTATGTTGGATTTGATAAGGTGAACTGCGTTTCTAAAAATTTGTTTACGTAATCGCGATAATAAATAATAAACTTCTTAAATATTAGGTTAAGTTACAGACCATTCTAGAAGATGGAGTAGTACCACAAAAATAGTAACTAACCCGGGAATCAAACAGTCGTCATAGGAAACCATTTTGTCTTCGAAATAAACTTAATAATTGCTTAAATAAAAGAATCAGAAAATTAATATTCAATTAAATATAATTCGAAATAAATCTTAAAGCGAGGGTTTTCCCCTCTAACTCTGTGCTGGCATACATGGGTGTTACCACACGAATCTTAATAACTGAAAGAAGTGTTTAATCTGACTGAACGTTGGTGGTGCATATATCGTATGAACATACATACATACCTACAAACAGTATAATACGCAAATAAAAAATTAACAGTTCAAAAATAAGCAAAATCTGAGATTTCTCGTTTTTGATAATAATTAAGGCCACGAAAATCGAATGGCAACGTAAATCGGACTTAGGGGGAGTTTACAATGTAATACAAATCGTACGGCATATCAAATGTTTGTGTAGAAGAGAACGAATAGTATCGTATAAACTCAGTATGTATTGAGAGCGTACGGCATTGAGGGACAATGCGGATTAAAATGGCAGTCGTACGACTCTCTTTGTCTTTTTAAATTTCCCACAAACCATTATTAGATCAGGGATGCATTTTTGTGTACACAAATGAAATAGACAAAGAAAAAATCACTTTTTTTCGCTCGCACTATTATTATCTTTTAAACAGCTGTTTTTATTTGACTTAGTTTTGGTTTTTTACGTATCGTGTAAACATAAAAAAATTTTAAGATTTTTGCTTTCATTTTTAAAATGCGATTAGAATTTGAAAGTTTATCTTCGATTTTACGTACGTCTTATCATGCAAATTACGCTTCAGAAGGCAAAAAAAAAAATTAACTCAAATCGCAACTATGTTAATTAAGGGATTACTGTATGTATGCACATATTTAAATGAATAAATTCAATCACATAAAATTCGTGTAAGTGAACGTAATTTTTCTATATCTCGATTTACACGAAAACCAAAAAATCCTTTAAAAAAGTGTGGTCCAGATCGAGGGTTAGGTGTACATTTACTTTTTTATCACATTTACTTATTTATTATTTACTTATTTATTAATCACTAATTTATGAATAACCAAATCGATAAAACTAAGAGCTGAAAGATGTAGATGTTTACATTCGCATGGCTACATGAGAACTAAAACGAAAATAAAAAAAAAAATGGAATCTCCCTGAAATATCGAAAGGTTCGAGAACTTTCGATGTATTGTTTACTTAGCCATATAAAAAACACATCGATGCGATTTATTTGTAGTAAACACAGCGAGTACAGTTTATGTGTGGTAAACTTAGCGAACGTGTTATTGGTTTGAACTTAGTGTTAAGAGAGTTTAGTGTGGTTAAACTCTGGTTGAAGAGGTTATGATGGAACCTAAATTGTAACTAAGTTCGCATTGGAAGATCTTTAAGTAGAAAGATCTGTCTAGTAATTGTTGTTGTTTACAAAGTTGTAAACAGAAAATGTAATAAAGAATAAAAATTGTTATTGCTTGTATTAAGGTGCAAAAAACTGTGTTGAATAAAGGATTTTAATTAAAAACTAAACACAAAATTTATTTTATTTTAACTACAATCTACGAACTCATAAATACACGTTTTTAAAAAGGTAAAAAGGTAAAAACGTAACAATATTATTATACAAATTTAAAATATTGTTCTTGTATTAAAAATGCTTTGAATCACATATCGAATGATATTGTTACAAAAACCAGGTTGCGCACCATTGCTCAAAAAAATAAGCAAGAGCCACAAAAACGACTGTACGTGCTGTTTATAAATAACTTAACAACAACAAACATTAGCAGAAATAAAGTAAATAAAAATAGGAAGGCAACGACAATAATTAGGCAGAAAAGAAAACAAGGAACAGACAATAACAAACAACAACAAATACAAAGAGCTGAAATAAGTAGATGTTTACATTCGCATGGCTACATAAGAACTAAAAGTAAAATACGGGAAAGAAATGAAATCTCACCTGAAATATAGAGATTCTAGAGTTTTCGAAATTTACTCAGCCATATAAAGAGCACATCGATGCGAACAACAATCAGTTTATTTAGTACAAACTCAGCGAACAAGTGTATTTGGTGTAAACTCCGCGAACGAGCTCTTGATTTGAACTCAGTGTAAAGAGAGTTTAGTGGGGTTAAACTCTAGTTGAAGAGGTTGTGATCGAGTTGTAACTACGATCAGGTTGGAAGATCATATTGCTTGTAAAAATATTACAAGCAGTGGCGCACAAAACTGTGGGGTTAAACTCTAGTTGAAGAGGTTGTGATCGAGGTGTAACTACGATCAGGTTGAAAGATCATATTGCTTGTAAAAATATTAGAAGCAGTGGCGCACAAAACTGTGTAAATAAAGGATTTTAATTAAAACTAACCACAAGATTTATTTTATTTTAACTACAATCTAGGAACTCGTAAATAAACGTTTTTAAAAAGGTGAAAACGTAACAATATATTATTTTTATTAATCATTTAAATAATTACATTAAAAAAGAACAAACAAAAAACAAAAACATGTGTTCATTTTATAAAAAAGTAATAACATGTTTCATTTTTACAAGTCATGAAAATAACAAAAAACTTGTTAAAGCTTGCAAAATAGTTAGTTTTTTGCAGAAAAAGCTATTTTTTTGCAGTAACAATTAATATAGATTAACATTACACAACTGTTTAAAAGCAATGCGGGTTGAAAAGTTGCAATCAATCCGATTTATAGACTAGGATTTACAGTATTTGTAAATCGCTAATATGCTGTACATATATTAGGGTTGCCAGCTTCAAAATCAAAAAAAATCAGTATATTACCGAAAAAAGTCAGTACATTCAATTAAAAATCAGTGCACATTTTATTAAAAATAAAATTAATATTCAAATGGTGATCTTGTATATACTTGAATGAAAAGTATATTTATTTATACATACTATATATTTCAACAAGTTAAACATATTTATCGCTTTTTAGTTTGCCTTAGTTTCTTGTCTAAAAATTTGTACTGTGGAAGCGTTTGAATGTGGAGTAGCATATGTATATACAATTCAAATTATTCCTCAAAATAGATGCACCGCTATTTAGAAACTCTTTCCTTTTTTAACGCTCCGTTTTATCTTTCGAACTGATTCATATTTTATGATTAATACTAATGAAACAATATACCTACATCAGAGAAATAATTAAATGAAATAACAGAAACTAAATTGGAATAACCTCAGCCTTTCAAATATATTCAAAAGCTTTAGCCTTTATCTCAAAAGGTGTTCTAGGTTAAATACGACTTTTTCTGTTTTAGCAAAATATAAGAGAGTTACAAAAGAAACCTAATAGAACTATTAGTTCAAAATATTGACATTGGCCCTTTTAGTTCCAGAGCATAGATACTTATAACAGTGCCTAAAAGAACGAAAATTTCACTATAAACAATTTATCGAAAGGAAATAACTTTGTATAGCAGCATAATTTGTGTAGCCTTTCGATTGCTAGAGTTAAGCAAAGCCAACATGATGGTATATGACGAAGCATTTCGTTTCACCCTTAACAAAACTCGAACTTTTCGGTAGGATTTTTATTGGAAATTTTCAGATCATTATAATTACAATGTTTTCCAAAGCATTTTTTAATAACCTTTTAGAATTTTTAAGCACATTTACGCTTATCATGATTTTGTAAAAAAAAAATTCTTGTAAATCATAAACATTCACAGCTCACAATTTATAAAAATCGCATTTTTTGCATAAACCAATTCACAGATCTAATCTCTAACGACTACGAAAATTTCGTTTGGATCACTGTCTTCCTTACATGAGAAAATAATGTTATGACTGTTTTTATGTTCCCTGTGCCGCCTGTACATTATCAACTAAAGAGTACTCTTTTTGGTTGTGACAGTGAGATTACGAATAATCGAATAATTTCATTTCACATAAATAGTATTATATCAAGTTGTGACGCTATTAATGAAAAAAATGTTAATGTTCATGATTTAGTGTGCGATATGTAGAACAAAAATGTTGAAATACGACAACAAATGCGCCAACCTTGATAATGACCATTGTGAAGACCGTGTATGTTTCATCCGGTGTTTCGCAGGGTAGCCATTTGGATCCACTTTGGTTCTTGTTATTCCTAAACAGGGTTGGCAATCCACACGGTAACCCAAATAAACCCACCCGGGTTTTATTAGGTAATTTATTTAAACAAAAAAACGGGCGGGCTTTTTTATTTAAAGTCTTTCGTAGTTTATTTACAAAAAAAGTTTGTTTAATTTACGTACTGGCAGTTCTAATTAATTCGGTGTGTTTTTTATCTCGAAAAATATAATTAATCAACAAGTTAAATCCTTCTTTTCCCACCTTTCTCTACCTCTGAGCCAATTTTTGAATTCCGAAAAACTTCTCGTCTTTTGGGTCAATCCTATTTTATATTTCGCGGAAAGAAGTGATTCGATGGCATGCTAAAAGATATTGTTTCGAAATAAAATTGGGAACCTCTGCGTTTATTACTTCGCTAAAATAAATAAACAAAAGCTGCAAGAACAACTATACATGATGTTTATAAATAGCCAGAATCGACAACAAAACACATTAGCAAAGATAAAATAAATAAAAATAACACAGCAAAAACAAATACTAAGAGCTGTAAGAGGTAGATGTTTACATACGCATAGATATAAAAGAACTAAAAGGAAATTAAAAGTAAGAAATGGAATCTACCTGAAATATCGAGACGTTCGAGAGCTTTCGATGTATTGTTTACTCAGCCATATAAAAAGCACATGATGTGAACAACAGTTTAGTTGGAGCTAACTCAGTAAACAGAGTTAAGTGTGGATAACCCCTGGCTGAAAAGGTTGTGATCGAACCTTAGTTATAGCTACGACCGGGTTGGAAGATCTTTAGGTAGAAAGATCTGTCGACTAATTGTTGTTGCTTACATGATTGTAAACAGACGGAGTAATTAAGAATAGAAAATTGTTATTGCCTATAAAAAGGTTACAAGCAGTGGTGCACAAAACTATGTTGAATAAAGGATTTTAATTAAAAACCAAACACAAGTTTTATTTTATTTTAACTATAATCTACGAACTCATAAATACACGTTTTTAAAAAGGTAAAAGGTCGAAGCTACCAGTAGTCAGGAGGACCAATGTACGGAGAATACGGTGAGTGCGCCATTTGATCGTTATTGACAACTTTTGCGACTCGAGGCGCAGCGTTGTCACACAAAAGAATAACTTAGTCATGTCTGTCTTTATATTCCAACCATTTTTCTCATAATGCACTGTTCAAACGAAGTAATTGCAGCCTGCCAAGCGATCCGCCAAGAGTTATATAAATACTAACATAATTGTACCAACAAACAAAAAATATTGTTGAATTCAACAAAATTTGAAAGCAGATATAAGACCCAAAAAATCCACCAAAAACCAAATAAAACCCGATGGGTTGGTTTTTTTAAGCCCGGGTTTTTGGCAACCCTATTCCTAAATGACCTTCCGGACTTATTTTCTGACTGTAGTATTCTTATGTATGCTGAAGATGTTAAATTATTTTATACTTCTGTTGATATTTATGTGCAGACTGTTCTACAGCGGAATATTGATGTGTTTGTTTGGTGCAGAATTAACTTGATAGATCTCAACCTGAGGATATGTAAACGTGGTTTTTCCACAGGAGTGAAATTTATTTTATGTTTAAGTCGGTTTTTCCTTGTTATAGATCGTTTCTGCCGTTCTTGCTGTTATTGAGCAGGAAACTGTCTTGATCATATTAATATGACAACTAGTAAAGCTCGACCTGTTCTTGGTTTTGTGAAGAGATGGTCCAGTGAGTTTTCTGATCCGTATTTTAGGAGACAGTTGTACACTTCACTTTTAATTAATTTTGGAGTATGCCTGGATTGTTTGGAATCCTTATTATCAGTGTCATATTTATTCAGTTGAGTCTGTGCAGAAGCAGTTCCTATTATTCTGCTTACGTAGCTTATGGTGAAATTATGTTGACAGATTTCCTTCGTATGGGGCGACTTTGGGTCTGATAAACCTTCCTACATTTTAATGTAGATGGGCTCTTTTGGGTATTTCTTCTAAACCTGAATTTTACTTCTCTGTTAAATTTACCGTCAATATCGTCCTCTGGCTTTGGACTTTTACAGGACCAATTCGTTTCCTTTTCGCAGATTATACGGTGATTACAATTTACATTACGAGTTTTTCGATTTTAATGTGTCGTCAGTAATATTAAATGCAGTTTACTTTCTAACATTGAGTTTTAAATTTTATATATATATTCATAATTTATTCAGGTATATAAATTTGGGCTTTAAGTATATCTATGAATTGTTTTTATGTTCAGCTTGTGATTAAGTTCTGTAGCTGATTTGTTTTCTCGTTGCCATAAATTGTTTGTTTGTATCCACTATAGTTCGGACTGTAATATGTACGTGTCTCTTTGCCATGGAGACGAGCACTCCTCTGTCGAGTAAGAGCGGGTAAATGAGTGGGAGTGAAGAACTTGACACAAACAACCAATACCTATTGGGCTGCTTTTTATAGCTCGACAATTACTTCACTGGGTCTTTCAAAGAGAATAAGCATATTATGTATAATTTTATGAGTTGTAAAAATTGTACGATAAAAATCAGTACAAAAAAGTACAAAATGAAGAAATCATTTGCGTACTGATTTACATGTTAGGCATAAATCAGTACAATCAACAAAAATCAGTACATGTACTGTTAAAAACAGTAAGTCTTACAACCCTAACATACATACATCTATTAAAAGTGAATTAAAGTCAAATATTTTGTTAAAGTTCAATATACATTGAAAATAATAAATATAACGATTGTTTTTAATTCACTTCTTGGAAAAAATAATTAAATTTCAATTTTGTAATCTAAATTTTCTGAAATGTAAAGCAAGCAAGAAAATAGTTTAAAAACAGCCTCGCTCATCCATATTGTTCAGATTACGAAGTTTTTTGGCTGTTTTTTTATTCTCTTCGTGAATATTACGACCAGGGCTGCTAAAAGAAAAAAATCCTACCAAAAATTTTCTTGAATGTACCAAACGCAACTATACCGCTAACCTTTACTACATAGTTTTTCAAATTATATATCACACAGTATTTTTGGATATTGCTTATTTAATTCCTAAAAAAAAATTTTGTTTTATTTCCTTATCAAAAAAATTCATACGCTTTGTTTATATTATTTCAAATGGCAACCATATGCACAACAAAAAATATGTGTGTGCGCCACAAAAATATATCTGTGGCTTATTAGTCGTCAACGAGGGGGGGGGTGTACCGCATGCTTTTGTATAATTTTTAATTTCACGTGATTTAGAAGAGAGTTAAAATTTTTCTTATTACACTGACAAGTTTGATCATAAGCTACATAAATTTATGCATGTTTGTTTATACTTTGTATGAATATATATTTCTTAACAGGACTTTGAAGAAAATTATTTAATAAGTATGTGGAATGTTGAGTGGGTAACACTTTTTTTTATTTTCTATCAATACATTAAATGAAGCCGAATGCCTTGTATGTTATCAAGTAACACAAAATATGTTTGAATCTTGTCTTAAGCGACATTATGATAGAATACGTCCTGAATTGCATTGTGTTTCTGGAAATTATAGAAACCAATTAGCAAAAAAAAAAAACTTGAGGAACATTTTCGACTTAAAAATTTTTATGTTAAAAGTAGGCATGCAAGTAGTTCTTTAGATTGCACCACTGTAATCAAATTAAAGCTATATATATTATTAGTTTAGCTTTAGTAAAAAAATGTCGCCCTTTTGAAGATGGAAATTTTGTTAAAGAATTATGCTTATCCATAATACATTCATTTGGAAAAGCAGGGACAAAAATGGGGTATATTATAAATAGAAATGCCTTTATCTCGAGAAACAGTGGCACGACGGACTATTTATGCAATGGGAAACGACAGAACGTATAAAAATTGCTAAATACTTTTCCATGTGTTTTGATGAAAGTATAGACATATCCGATACTAGTCAAAGATTATTTGCTTAAGAGCAGAAATCTTCAAATGCCTAAGGGGAGACCACAACGCACGTTCTCACAGAAAGCTAATAGCGTTTCTTAAAGAAATAGATGCAGACTATGGTGACTTGTTAATGTTTACGGAGGTTAGATGGCCAAGTCGAGGAAAATGTTTAGATCGTCTTTTCAATCTTAGATCGGAGTTAGAACTTTTTTTCTAAACACAGGATTGTAGCAAAGATGCAGACATTATAAATATTTTAAAATTCCATAATTTTCTTTACGACTTAGCCTTCCTTGCTGACATAACCCATCACATTAATAGTTTGAACCTTGTATTACAAGGCAAAGTTAAATATAAGACAGAACTTATGCACGCAATAAATGAGTTTTCAAGAAAACTTTTCATATTGAAAAATCAAATTCAATGCCAAGATCTATCCAATATTTTAATTATATTTATATGTATATATATTATATTATTTTAAATTATTTTTTTATTTATAATGCAAAAAAGCTAGTCTTTTAAGAAAGAATAAATCGAAAAACTTAAAATTTCTTTCAGTGTGGGTTCATGTGTGTGTTTTAAAAACTCACACATGAAGATTGTTACTTTACACACGAAAATTTTTGGCTGAATTAAATTGCAATTTAAAACTAGTTTAGAGTTTTCCGAGAAAGGGTTGTATAAGCAACTTTGAGTGACTCTTTCATTTAGGGTTGCCAGATTAGAAATTAAACAAATCAGTATATAACAGAAAAATAACACTACATTCGAAAAAAAAAATCAGTACATATATTGTTAGAAACAAAATTCATTACATAGCGACCAACAAAAACAAATATTATTATATTTAAAATAGTTTAAATAGAATATTTTTAAATTAGGTGTTAATTAATGCAAATTCTGCAAAAGATGCAGTATTGTTATAGCGATCTTACAATGTATATTTTTATAACCAATATACCCATTTATATAATTTTTCATCCCTTTGCAGCCTTTAACAAATTTTAAATTCATTACAAAATTTTGGTTACAAATTTTGCTTTATTATCAATACGTTTTTAAGGTTTTGTATTCCCAGTTCAGCATATGAATTGAAAAAACTCGACTTTTAAAAATTATACTTCATTTTAATACGTTCTCCAATATATACCACTATTGAAGTTAAAATAGTATCAGATTTTTTCAAAATAAAGCGATTGCATCAAGTTATTGTAACTGTCTTAGGTCATTCAATAAGTCCGTAGGATGAGTAAGAAAAAATAAAGCAAAATATTGACAACACTCAATTTTATTATTAATTAAGCATTCTATCTAAGCAATTCGAAGCAAAATTCATTCAATTTTGCCATTGTTTTTATCGATTTGTGACAAAAAATGCATTGTTTTGGTGAAAGAAGTCAATAACAAAAATTGCTTCAGACAAAATGCAACAACTCATGAATCAATAGTCAGATTGCTGTATATACGTATCGTTTGAATGTAATAAAAATCATATGGACAAAATTTTAGTTACGCTATCTATGTGTTATCCTATGGGCTTTTCGCATGGACTGTTAATAACTTGAAAGCACATACTGTTCCAGCTATAGATCGATAAAAGTTTTCGTTGCAGTAATTTGTTTAGAAGTCGCTTGATTACCTGGTGCTTATTAACAATTGTTAAGACATCCTCTTTTAAATTAAAATAACAGTGCATATATGATCAAAAAACTTAAAAAGGCTACCTGACTTCTTACTCCAAAAATTGGCTTAAAAAAGACAGGCACTCCTTTCAAAGAAAAAAAATTGTATTGCCGCATAAGTAGTTTTCGTAAAGTCTTTCGACTGTTAGAGTTAATCTATGCATAATGAAGTATTTCGCTCCACTATACATATATACTAAAGCACAATATTTGATGTTCCTTTCGTCGATAAGCTACATTTATTTCCTATTTTTAGCTCCACAAAACAATTTCTTGCATTTGAAGTTAACGTTGGCTTTCTCTTTGGCATAAAAGCATATAGAATAAAAAAGTTATAAACAATTTTATGGATTCAAAAATTTTAAGATAAAAAGCAGTCCAAAAAAGTACAAACATTAAATAATCAGTACATTTGCGTGCTGATCTACATGTTATGCATAAATCAGTACATATACTGATAAAAACACTATATCTGGCAACCCTACTTTCACTAGTTATCGAATTCCCAAAAAGAACATATTTTTGGTAAAAACAAAATTATTCTCTTAACTTTATATTTCTTCAACCAGAATTTTAAGTTGACTACTTGATAACATAACTCTTTTATATATTACATAGACTTATACTCGTAATAATTATACCCATAGCAAAAAAATTTGTACAAAATCGCGAACATAACTGGAAATTTTATACTCTTTTTTAACTATTGAGAATTTATTATTGTTAAATTATTTGTAATTATTGAAATATTTTATATTTATTTATTAAATTAACTGAATTTATTACTGCATCTCTCTATTTATCTATTGAATTGTATTTAATGATATCGGTATTTATCAAATTATTGAACTGCATTATCGATTCAGTTGTAACGATAAATTTTCCATTTGTTTATTACTGTTTATTGGAATGGGATTCATGCCTGATTAACATAGAGTACAAATTACAAATCATATAGCTATCAACCTCCAATCTAAGCAGGTTTACGTTTTTTAAAACAAAATTACACATACATTTTTAAGAGTGAAGTAATAGTTATACCCAAATTAAAATTAAAACCTTAAATTACAAATTGAATTAAACCTAATTTAAAATCAATTAAAACTTAAACCTAAAATTATTTAAAATCTTACACCTAAAGCCTTAAAATTCATATTATTTAAAAGCAAAATTCTACGAAAATATAAATAGAATTTATATTGAATATAATATAAATACTTTATATAGTCACCTAAAACCCAAAAAAAAATTTTACAGGAGAGGCTAAGAACTATTTAAAATAAAAAGTGTAGTTTTAATCAGCGAGATTTTTACCAATATTTTGGATACAATTTTTATATATATTTTGTTTTATTAACTTATAAATCAATATGGCGTTTTGACAATTGACAACATTGTATATTATACAAATGTTTAGTTTGGTCTTTTTGCGTTTATCATATAATCGCTCTTATAGGCCGTTTGTTTTTTGGTAATAAAATCGCTAATTTTAGTAAGAAGAGTCCAAATTTATTTGTAAACCTTTATTTCGATAAAATAGCTCAGAAT
This sequence comes from Wohlfahrtia magnifica, assembly GCA_023159175.1. Classification (NCBI taxonomy): domain Eukaryota; kingdom Metazoa; phylum Arthropoda; class Insecta; order Diptera; family Sarcophagidae; genus Wohlfahrtia; species Wohlfahrtia magnifica. The sequence continues at coordinate 907,657 of JAKWBJ010000162.1, read as the reverse complement.
GAATGAAAAAGTCGACTTTGAATTTTTTCTTAGTTAGGGCCGTTTGCGTTTTAGGCACTTAAGGCCTTAATTAAGTCAATTTACCATACAATAGCACAATTAATAAATTGCTAAATTAGTAATTAATTCAGATGAATTTACAATTCAACCCTGTGTAAAGTATGCAGAATAAGGAGTGGAAACTTGGTATGATGTATGTTCAGTGAGAACTGACAACTATCTACAGTATGGAAAATCCGTATTTCTACAAATAGCATTGTTAAAATTATTAATTTTTAATAAAATAAATACTAAAAAATATTTTTTATACAGTTTTAAATAAAGAGGTTTTATTACTTAAAACTATTAAAAAGCGGCACATTAATTATATAATCTTTTTAGAAAAATAACAAAATACAAACAAATAAATATTAAGTTAAGTACTAATCAAGTCAACTTAATTGCGCTATATGTGAACAGCAAATACGATGGTTTCATTTAAAAGTTAATGGATTCAATTAAAATCTATATCCGAGCATGGTATTAATCATTTTAAAAATCTGAAAATTATTGGGCGGAAGAGTGGATATTTCTCTGAAATGTGGAAGTGCTCTCCTATACCACTAGAAACAAAATTCTTGGGAGGATGAGTGGCTATTTCTCTAGAATGTGGAAGTGCTCCCCTACACCACTATATCAAATGCTTGTGCCAAGGGTCTTATCTTGAGGCCCTATAGTGGTATATCTGGAAAAATAACCAGATCTGAGAAAATCGAAATTTAAAAAATCACCGCTTTGAATAATCTGAAAATTCTTTTATCGGTTTAAATTTAAACCAGCCGTTATTTCGAATCTGACAATTCTTATGTCATTCTATTCATTCACAAAATTCAGTATATTATCTCCACTGAACGAAATGAATCGATTTACACTTAAGCAACATTGGGATTAATTGGAAATTTATTTCCAAAACAAAAACAATTGGTCAAAAAATATCGTACAAAATTCAGTCGTAGAGAAGGACTAACAGTTCCCGTTATACGTAAGTTTATTGCTAAAGTTCTTGAAACTGGTTTCATTGTTGATGCGCTAAGTCGAAAGAGGGCTCGTATAGTTCCTACTCCCGAACATATCGAAGCTGTGGCTAAGAGTGTGCGTGAGAATCCATCAACATCAATTCGTCATCGTTCTCAAGAATTGAACATTTCACGCATGAGGCCTTACAAAGTTCAATTGGTTCAAGAGTTGAAGTCGAATGGCCATCCGCTTCGTTTTCGCTTCGCTAGATGGGCCAACGAAAAACTGCACGATGATGAAGATTTTGCCAAAAAAAAAAAAAAAAATCATTTCCGATGCAGCTCATTTCATCTCATGTTAATAAGCAAAATTGCCGTATTTGGGCTCAGAAAACCCAAACGTGGTCTTACAGAAGCCAATGCTGTTGACTGTTTGGAGTAGCTTGTGGAGTGAAGGCATCATTGGCCCATATTTCTTTGAAAAAAAGACGGCGCAACTATTACGGTCAATGGAGACACCTATCGCACCATGATAACCGATTTTTCTGTGCCCGCTCTTAATGGTATTGATGTGAACGATGTTTGGTTTCAACAATTTGCAATTTGCCACACATCTCATACCACAATCGATTTATTGCGTCAAACGTTTGATGGCCATTTAATTAGATGAAATGGTGATGTAAGTTGGCCAACATTCGTGATGCCATTTCTGCCCATACCCTCGAAAAAGTTCTCGAATATTGGTCCGATAGAAAGGGGTAATATTTAATTTCTAACCGAAACAATTGTCAGCAATAAAATAAATTTGGCAAAATTGCAAACCGTTTTTGTTTATTGCATTTTTAAATTTAAACTTTCAAATGGCCAACCCGATACAATAAAGGAATTATTGTCATAAAATTGTATATCTAAAATCTAATTATTGCCCTACAAACAACACACATGCAAAGGTAACTCACATATAAATATATATGCACACCCATATCCACACTCATTACTAAAATGTTTGTATATTTTCCGCTATATTTCATAATTTACCATTTTTATGAGAAATTATACATACATATGTACCATATTTAAAGAAATTTGTGTTTTTATACAGGAAAAAAACATTCGTCTTCTAAATATTTATTAACCTTAAATTGTATACCACTTCTTTTTTCAGAATTGGCTGATTTAGTTCTGCTAGTAGATAACACAGCCTAGAAATGCTGTTATTTTAGTCTGTTTGATCTTGCAAAATATATGTATGTAAGATCAAATAAATATTTACCCATAAATGTTCAAAACATTTGACACTGTGTGCTCACGTTTAAAGCATTTTTATTTTCCCAAAATAAGTTGTTTTTTGTTTGCGCCTCAAAATTTTTTAATGGTCAGACTACGCAAAGAAATATTTTATGTTTTTCGTCAAATATTTGAAATCCCTGTAGAAAATCGTTCGTATTATATTATAAATTTCTTTGTATAGCTACGGTCACATCTGGAAAATATTTGACCAAATTTTGTCTTCCCTTATTTGGATAAAATTTGAGTGAAACAAACAAAATTTTGTTCTGTGGTCCCACTACGCACATTTATATGACCATTTTTGTATAGTCAATAGCATAGAAATAGAGAAAAGCATGTTTTCCCTACGGTCACACTTACGAAATATTTGACACGAAAAAAATATTTGATCACTGTCAAAGAAATATTTTCATAAATATCATAAAAAGCTAAATGAAGCAGGATATTTTTTATTTTGTGTTGTGGACTTAAATTATGCGGAAACTATTGTATTTACTTATTTATTAAAACGTAATTTTAATTTTTTAAACCACTGATATAAATTTTTAATCACTTTTAATTGCGAATTTGTATATTTTGTTTATATTTTTTGAATGTAGCCAATCTCTATATTTGAAAATCGCTAAAATGATGTAAATGTATTAAAATGATGTAAATGTTGGCAGGCGGCAGTATAAAGTAAAGTCTAATATTTTGTTAAAGTCCAAAATAAATCCATTTCATGGAATAAACGATGAGATTTTAGTTTCGTAATCCATATTTATTTAATAAACTAAGGACCATTATTACAACTTGCGTTTATAGTTCGCATTAGTAAAAGGTAACTTAAGCTAAAGTGATTTTTAAAGTCACCTTTAAATTCTTTTCGTTATTCCAACCTAATTGTAAAATAAAGTTAACTTTTTTAAAATATGGCAATGTCAGAGCAAATACCAAATACGTTTTGGCGTGAAAAAATGGAAAAGGTAATTAAATGTATGCAAAAATAAGAGTTACAAAATCCCATAAATCCTTTCAGAACAAGAACAAATTGTCCAACACATACGTATGCTCAGTACACTATCGAAAGGATTTAATTATCAGACAAGGAATTTTTAACATCACCTCAAATGTAATTAAATACTTATTTGACCATTAAGTAAACTTATTGTAATAAATTTATTCGTTGTATATACATACATATGTCGTCACATGAAAGAGTAGCTTAAGTCGGTATAAACGCAAATTCAGTTATTGCGCTAAAAGCTTTGTCTAAGTCAAGACGCTTAAATGTATTTAATCTATTTTTTTAAAACTTTCTTTTTGCAAATTTTGTGAGCATTTACTTTTTAGCTGAGTTTTTTAAACAATATTGAATTTATCAAAACATCTTATGTGCACATAGTATTTTTTATACAATATATTTCAATTTTTCATGCCACATAACTTAAGCCTAATAATTTTAATGTATTTCTTAAACTTCAAGAAAATATCTTATGTTTGCTTAAAATTATAAATACATAGATATCATCTCAATGAAAGATCTTAAGTACACTTAGTAAACGCAAAACTCAAAATCAAAAAATCGCTTCAGTTACAAAAAGTATGGAATGCTCTCTATTTACCAATAAAAAGAATAAAGTAAGAAAACTATAGATTAAACAAATTATTTGTTAACTTTAAATTATGTACCACTTCTCGTTTTTTGTAATTTGCTGGCCTAGTTCTTCTAGTAGACACACAGCCTAGTACAGCTTTTATTTACCTCTGTTTGATCTTGCAAAAAATAGGAAATGAGGAAACTATGTGACACTGCGATATCACATTTAAAGCATTTTTGTTTGACTTAAAAATAATTTTATTATCCCAAAATCAGCTGTTTACTTTTTTGTTTCTGCTCAAAATTATTTTGTGGTCACATCGTGGCAAAGAAATATTTTTTACCAGATGTGACCGTAGCTTAAGTTTATTTGATTGCTTGTTTGTCATTCAATTACGCCTAAACGGCTGAATTGATTTTAATGAAATTTGGAATACAGATAGATCTACGTAACGAAAGTGTTATGGGATTGTTATTAAAATTGGACCTGTGAGAGGTTAAAATCGGAGGAAATCCGACCAAATTAGGTCATATGAGTTTAAAGTACATGCTTTTAAGCTCCCAACAGAAATGTTTTTAACATTAAAAATTTTGTTGAGATTTGAAACGTAGATAGATCTATTCAATGAAAGTTCAAATTTTCAGCAATTCGACCCAAGAGTGGTTAAAGGGAGAAAACGGGCAAAATAAGTACATTTTCTTTGTTTTTCTCTGTTTGTCTTAATACAACACTTAATATTCGTTTATACAAAACTTTTATTTCCGCTTTAACACGTCTTTATCTTACGACAGCCAAACGATAACTAACTAACGTGTAGGTAGAGCATATTAATAATAATAATAATAATAATAATAATAATAATAATAATAATAATAATAATAATAATAATAATAATAATAATAATAATAATAATAATAATAATAATAATAATAATAATAATAATAATAATAATAATAATAATAATAATAATAATAATAATAATAATAATAATAATAATAATAATAATAATAATAATAATAATAATAATAATAATAATAATAATAATAATAATAATAATAATAATAATAATAATAATAATAATAATAATAATAATAATAATAATAATAATAATAATAATAATAATAATAATAATAATAATAATAATAATAATAATAATAATAATAATAATAATAATAATAATAATAATAATAATAATAATAATAATAATAATAATAATAATAATAATAATAATAATAATAATAATAATAATAATAATAATAATAATAATAATAATAATAATAATAATAATAATAATAATAATAATAATAATAATAATAATAATAATAATAATAATAATAATAATAATAATAATAATAATAATAATAATAATAATAATAATAATAATAATAATAATAATAATAATAATAATAATAATAATAATAATAATAATAATAATAATAATAATAATAATAATAATAATAATAATAATAATAATAATAATAATAATAATAATAATAATAATAATAATAATAATAATAATAATAATAATAATAATAATAATAATAATAATAATAATAATAATAATAATAATAATAATAATAATAATAATAATAATAATAATAATAATAATAATAATAATAATAATAATAATAATAATAATAATAATAATAATAATAATAATAATAATAATAATAATAATAATAATAATAATAATAATAATAATAATAATAATAATAATAATAATAATAATAATAATAATAATAATAATAATAATAATAATAATAATAATAATAATAATAATAATAATAATAATAATAATAATAATAATAATAATAATAATAATAATAATAATAATAATAATAATAATAATAATAATAATAATAATAATAATAATAATAATAATAATAATAATAATAATAATAATAATAATAATAATAATAATAATAATAATAATAATAATAATAATAATAATAATAATAATAATAATAATAATAATAATAATAATAATAATAATAATAATAATAATAATAATAATAATAATAATAATAATAATAATAATAATAATAATAATAATAATAATAATAATAATAATAATAATAATAATAATAATAATAATAATAATAATAATAATAATAATAATAATAATAATAATAATAATAATAATAATAATAATAATAATAATAATAATAATAATAATAATAATAATAATAATAATAATAATAATAATAATAATAATAATAATAATAATAATAATAATAATAATAATAATAATAATAATAATAATAATAATAATAATAATAATAATAATAATAATAATAATAATAATAATAATAATAATAATAATAATAATAATAATAATAATAATAATAATAATAATAATAATAATAATAATAATAATAATAATAATAATAATAATAATAATAATAATAATAATAATAATAATAATAATAATAATAATAATAATAATAATAATAATAATAATAATAATAATAATAATAATAATAATAATAATAATAATAATAATAATAATAATAATAATAATAATAATAATAATAATAATAATAATAATAATAATAATAATAATAATAATAATAATAATAATAATAATAATAATAATAATAATAATAATAATAATAATAATAATAATAATAATAATAATAATAATAATAATAATAATAATAATAATAATAATAATAATAATAATAATAATAATAATAATAATAATAATAATAATAATAATAATAATAATAATAATAATAATAATAATAATAATAATAATAATAATAATAATAATAATAATAATAATAATAATAATAATAATAATAATAATAATAATAATAATAATAATAATAATAATAATAATAATAATAATAATAATAATAATAATAATAATAATAATAATAATAATAATAATAATAATAATAATAATAATAATAATAATAATAATAATAATAATAATAATAATAATAATAATAATAATAATAATAATAATAATAATAATAATAATAATAATAATAATAATAATAATAATAATAATAATAATAATAATAATAATAATAATAATAATAATAATAATAATAATAATAATAATAATAATAATAATAATAATAATAATAATAATAATAATAATAATAATAATAATATAATAATAATAATAATAATAATAATAATAATAATAATAATAATAATAATAATAATAATAATAATAATAATAATAATAATAATAATAATAATAATAATAATAATAATAATAATAATAATAATAATAATAATAATAATAATAATAATAATAATAATAATAATAATAATAATAATAATAATAATAATAATAATAATAATAATAATAATAATAATAATAATAATAATAATAATAATAATAATAATAATAATAATAATAATAATAATAATAATAATAATAATAATAATAATAATAATAATAATAATAATAATAATAATAATAATAATAATAATAATAATAATAATAATAATAATAATAATAATAATAATAATAATAATAATAATAATAATAATAATAATAATAATAATAATAATAATAATAATAATAATAATAATAATAATAATAATAATAATAATAATAATAATAATAATAATAATAATAATAATAATAATAATAATAATAATAATAATAATAATAATAATAATAATAATAATAATAATAATAATAATAATAATAATAATAATAATAATAATAATAATAATAATAATAATAATAATAATAATAATAATAATAATAATAATAATAATAATAATAATAATAATAATAATAATAATAATAATAATAATAATAATAATAATAATAATAATAATAATAATAATAATAATAATAATAATAATAATAATAATAATAATAATAATAATAATAATAATAATAATAATAATAATAATAATAATAATAATAATAATAATAATAATAATAATAATAATAATAATAATAATAATAATAATAATAATAATAATAATAATAATAATAATAATAATAATAATAATAATAATAATAATAATAATAATAATAATAATAATAATAATAATAATAATAATAATAATAATAATAATAATAATAATAATAATAATAATAATAATAATAATAATAATAATAATAATAATGATGATGATGATGATGATGATGATGATGATGATGATGATGATGATGATGATGATGATGATGATGATGATGATGATGATAATAATGATGATAATAATGATGATAATAATGATGATAATAATGATGATAATAATGATGATAATGATGATAATAATGATGATAATAATGATGATAATAATGATGATAATAATGATGATAATAATGATGATAATAATGACGATAATAATGATGATAATAATGATGATAATAATGATGATAATAATGATGATAATAATGATGATAATAATGATGATAATAATGATGATAATAATGATGATAATAATGATGATAATAATGATAATATTGATAATAATGATGATAATAATGATAATAATGATGATAATAATGATAATAATGATGATAATAATGATAATAATGATGATAATAATGATAATAATGATGATAATAATGATAATAATGATGATAATAATGATAATAATAATGATAATAATGATAATAATAATTGCTTACAGTTTGGAAGGTTCAGGAAATATCGACCATCTTCTGTTTTCATATCTGTTAATTCAAATGTAACGTAAAGATGGTCGATGTGGCAGTGCTGCCAAATTGGAAGGGTGACACAAAATGTACCAAAATCCCACAATACGGTGCTGTAGTTTTATTTTCGTAACAATATGTGTTAGTCACGCGTAAACAACTAAGCCTATGTTGTTGAAATTTCGAGCACCATAATGAAATTACAATAGGATGCTTTTTTCGAGATTGAATCTCGTTGATTTTAAAATCGGGTGAAAACCTTCATAATTACTGGATTGTCTTCTGCAATGGCACGCATTTTTTCTCCTTAAACAAAGTTTTTTAAATATTTGCTAACATTCACCATCCACTAAAATGTTTTATACAAAAGTACATTTTCAAATGTTGCACTTGGTGGGGTTAGCAAAGGATAAAAGAAAAATTGTTGGTTCATTCCATTCCTACGAAACATGTAGTTATTACGATATATCTTGGGAACTATAAAAGATAGCTCTATCCAACTTTCCATATGCTATTATATTATCAAGGTGCACATTATGATTAAAGATTAACTTCATAGGAAGAGAAGCCGTGGCATTTCCCATAAAATATAAAATTAATATCTTACATCACAATAAATATAGAAGGAGCAGACGTAAAATGTCGTAATTTTCTTTATAAAAATATACAGGTGGCAAAAAATGGATAGAATAAGGAAGAAATGGAATCTACTTCCTATTTTTAATATACGTACATATATAACGCCGGATGGCTAAAGCTAGTAGATTTATATATTTTGACACTTTAATTTGTCCCATTTTCCACCCTTTTTTACCTCTGGGTCCAATTATAAAAAATTTGCACTTTCATTAGCAGGATCTATCTGTGTCAAACTTAAGAAAAATTTGGAATGTTAAAAACATTTTATTTAGTAGCTAAAAAGTATTCTAAGTTCAAATTACCTAATTTGGTACGTTTTTCACCGATTTTAACCTCTCTCAGATCCAAAATGAAGGAAGTACTAGCCTATAACACTTCAGTTAACCAGATCTATCTGTGTTCAAATTTCAACAAAATTGGTTCCGTCGTTTACAAAATTTTTAAGATATTTATAATATTGTTATGTTCGAAGCTTTTTTAAAACGTTTGGGTTCTTTTTAATTGCGTCGAAATAAAATAAACACCACATTGTTGTTGTTTTACGGTTTTTATTTCCTCACTTTGTCTTTATACAGTTTAACTTAATACAGCCACTTATTTATCTTGAACTTAATATTCGTTTATACAACACTTTTAGTTAAGCATAAACACGACTTTACTTTATGACAGCAAAACGTTAACTATATCGACGTTGGCAAAGCAGCCGCCTTATATACCTAATTGCCTACAGTTTGGAAAGTTTCAGAAATGTTTCAAACGCTTTCATATCCTCCATTTTATATCCTTTAATTTTAAGCATGTAAGATTGTGTTACCTAAAGATGGTCGAATTGGTAATGCCGTCAAATACACAAATCAGAATGGCAATATCAGAATAACACATTGAAAACCTTGACACAAACCAATAGACTAAAATCTCACAATAGAGTCCCAAAGGCGTTACACTTTCACTTTTGATCGCGAGCTATTGCTCTTCTGTATTATGTATACCACATCGTTTAACCTCTTGACTACTTTATAAGGCCAATCCCAGTTAGTTTGAAGTTTGGGCGCTAATCGTTTCTTCTGATGTGTGTTGTAGAGTAAAACTAGTTGTCCCTTTTGGAAGCCCTCCGTATCACGACCATATCTGGATTTCATTCTATCGCTGACCATTTTAATTCGTGTGCGCGCAAATTAGTGAAGTTCATTGATGCTTTGCTTTTTTTAGCGTATGTGGCATTCCTCTCTGTGGTCACCAGGTAGTTTTAGCTAAGTCCCAAAAATAATCTTAGGTGATCTAGATGTTGAGTCATTAACAGCTGATCGGTACGCCAGTAGAAACCTCGGTAGATGTTTGTCCCAATCCTTCTGATGCTCGCTCACTACTTTTCTTAATAATAATAATAATAATAATAATAATAATAATAATAATAATAATAATAATAATAATAATAATAATAATAATAATAATAATAATAATAATAATAATAATAATAATAATAATAATAATAATAATAATAATAATAATAATAATAATAATAATAATAATAATAATAATAATAATAATAATAATAATAATAATAATAATAATAATAATAATAATAATAATAATAATAATAATAATAATAATAATAATAATAATAATAATAATAATAATAATAATAATAATAATAATAATAATAATAATAATAATAATAATAATAATAATAATAATAATAATAATAATAATAATAATAATAATAATAATAATAATAATAATAATAATAATAATAATAATAATAATAATAATAATAATAATAATAATAATAATAATAATAATAATAATAATAATAATAATAATAATAATAATAATAATAATAATAATAATAATAATAATAATAATAATAATAATAATAATAATAATAATAATAATAATAATAATAATAATAATAATAATAATAATAATAATAATAATAATAATAATAATAATAATAATAATAATAATAATAATAATAATAATAATAATAATAATAATAATAATAATAATAATAATAATAATAATAATATAATAATAATAATAATAATAATAATAATAATAATAATAATAATAATAATAATAATAATAATAATAATAATAATAATAATAATAATAATAATAATAATAATAATAATAATAATAATAATAATAATAATAATAATAATAATAATAATAATAATAATAATAATAATAATAATAATAATAATAATAATAATAATAATAATAATAATAATAATAATAATAATAATAATAATAATAATAATAATAATAATAATAATAATAATAATAATAATAATAATAATAATAATAATAATAATAATAATAATAATAATAATAATAATAATAATAATAATAATAATAATAATAATAATAATAATAATAATAATAATAATAATAATAATAATAATAATAATAATAATAATAATAATAATAATAATAATAATAATAATAATAATAATAATAATAATAATAATAATAATAATAATAATAATAATAATAATAATAATAATAATAATAATAATAATAATAATAATAATAATAATAATAATAATAATAATAATAATAATAATAATAATAATAATAATAATAATAATAATAATAATAATAATAATAATAATAATAATAATAATAATAATAATAATAATAATAATAATAATAATAATAATAATAATAATAATAATAATAATAATAATAATAATAATAATAATAATAATAATAATAATAATAATAATAATAATAATAATAATAATAATAATAATAATAATAATAATAATAATAATAATAATAATAATAATAATAATAATGATGATGATGATGATGATGATGATGATGATAATAATGATGATAATAATGATGATAATAATGATGATAATGATGATAATAATGATGATAATAATGATGATAATAATGATGATAATAATGATGATAATAATGATGATAATAATGATGATAATAATGACGATAATAATGATGATAATAATGATGATAATAATGATGATAATAATGATGATAATAATGATGATAATAATGATGATAATAATGATAATATTGATAATAATGATGATAATAATGATGATAATAATGATAATATTGATAATAATGATGATAATAATGATGATAATAATGATAATATTGATAATAATGATGATAATAATGATAATAATGATGATAATAATGATAATAATGATGATAATAATGATAATAATGATGATAATAATGATAATAATGATGATAATAATGATAATAATGATGATAATAATGATAATAATAATGATAATAATGATAATAATAATTGCTTACAGTTTGGAAGGTTCAGGAAATATCGACCATCTTCTGTTTTCATATCTGTTAATTCAAATGTAACGTAAAGATGGTCGATGTGGCAGTGCTGCCAAATTGGAAGGGTGACACAAAATGTACCAAAATTCCACAATACGGTGCTGTAGTTTTATTTTCGTAACAATATGTGTTAGTCACGCGTAAACAACTAAGCCTATGTTGTTGAAATTTCGAGCACCATAATGAAATTACAATAGGATGCTTTTTTCGAGATTGAATCTCGTTGATTTTAAAATCGGGTGAAAACCTTCATAATTACTGGATTGTCTTCTGCAATGGCACGCATTTTTTCTCCTTAAACAAAGTTTTTTAAATATTTGCTAACATTCACCATCCACTAAAATGTTTTATACAAAAGTACATTTTCAAATGTTGCACTTGGTGGGGTTAGCAAAGGATAAAAGAAAAATTGTTGGTTCATTCCATTCCTACGAAACATGTAGTTATTACGATATATCTTGGGAACTATAAAAGATAGCTCTATCCAACTTTCCATATGCTATTATATTATCAAGGTGCACATTATGATTAAAGATTAACTTCATAGGAAGAGAAGCCGTGGCATTTCCCATAAAATATAAAATTAATATCTTACATCACAATAAATATAGAAGGAGCAGACGTAAAATGTCGTAATTTTCTTTATAAAAATATACAGGTGGCAAAAAATGGATAGAATAAGGAAGAAATGGAATCTACTTCCTATTTTTAATATACGTACATATATAACGCCGGATGGCTAAAGCTAGTAGATTTATATATTTTGACACTTTAATTTGTCCCATTTTCCACCCTTTTTTACCTCTGGGTCCAATTATAAAAAATTTGCACTTTCATTAGCAGGATCTATCTGTGTCAAACTTAAGAAAAATTTGGAATGTTAAAAACATTTTATTTAGTAGCTAAAAAGTATTCTAAGTTCAAATTACCTAATTTGGTACGTTTTTCACCGATTTTAACCTCTCTCAGATCCAAAATGAAGGAAGTACTAGCCTATAACACTTCAGTTAACCAGATCTATCTGTGTTCAAATTTCAACAAAATTGGTTCCGTCGTTTACAAAATTTTTAAGATATTTATAATATTGTTATGTTCGAAGCTTTTTTAAAACGTTTGGGTTCTTTTTAATTGCGTCGAAATAAAATAAACACCACATTGTTGTTGTTTTACGGTTTTTATTTCCTCACTTTGTCTTTATACAGTTTAACTTAATACAGCCACTTATTTATCTTGAACTTAATATTCGTTTATACAACACTTTTAGTTAAGCATAAACACGACTTTACTTTATGACAGCAAAACGTTAACTATATCGACGTTGGCAAAGCAGCCGCCTTATATACCTAATTGCCTACAGTTTGGAAAGTTTCAGAAATGTTTCAAACGCTTTCATATCCTCCATTTTATATCCTTTAATTTTAAGCATGTAAGATTGTGTTACCTAAAGATGGTCGAATTGGTAATGCCGTCAAATACACAAATCAGAATGGCAATATCAGAATAACACATTGAAAACCTTGACACAAACCAATAGACTAAAATCTCACAATAGAGTCCCAAAGGCGTTACACTTTCACTTTTGATCGCGAGCTATTGCTCTTCTGTATTATGTATACCACATCGTTTAACCTCTTGACTACTTTATAAGGCCAATCCCAGTTAGTTTGAAGTTTGGGCGCTAATCGTTTCTTCTGATGTGTGTTGTAGAGTAAAACTAGTTGTCCCTTTTGGAAGCCCTCCGTATCACGACCACATCTGGATTTCATTCTATCGCTGACCATTTTAATTCGTGTGCGCGCAAATTAGTGAAGTTCATTGATGCTTTGCTTTTTTTAGCGTATGTGGCATTCCTCTCTGTGGTCACCAGGTAGTTTTAGCTAAGTCCCAAAAATAATCTTAGGTGATCTAGATGTTGAGTCATTAACAGCTGATCGGTACGCCAGTAGAAACCTCGGTAGATGTTTGTCCCAATCCTTCTGATGCTCGCTCACTACTTTTCGCAAGTATAACTTCAGGGTTCGATTAAATCGTTCTACCATTCCATCAGACTGCGGGTGAAGCGACGTCGGTCGAGTCTTCTTAATACCGTATATCTCACACATTTCTTTGAATATAGCAGATTCGATATTTCTGATGGGAATTTAGCTCTATTGGAACCCCATAGCGGCATATCCAGTTGTTCACAAAAATATTTACAATTGTGTTCGCCTCTTGATTGGGAATGGCATACACTTCTGGCCATTTGCTGAAATAATGACGAGAACATAACGATTTCCGACATTACTGACAGGAATTGGCCTGCTACGTTCATCGCTATCCGTATTGTTGCAGCTGACCTCGTCTTTGTTTTACTTGAACCTTAGCTGTAATGCACTAGGTACAGTTTGCTATCCATTCCGCCATTGCTTGCTGACATCCAACCCAATAAAAGCGTTGTGTTATTTTTTACAGAGTCTTTGTCATCCCAAGGTGTCCTCCGTTGGCTCCATTATGGAACTCATTTAAGACTGTTCATTTTGGAGGAAGGCACCACTATTAGGTTGGATGAAGTTTTACCATCTGCACTTTCGCAATGGCGATATAAGCACCCATTAATCAACTTCAAACTGTCCAATTGTGCGTAATACGCTTTTGTAAGAGGACCACCTGCTGATATTTCATTGCGGGTGGGCCGTCTGTCCTCCTCTTTTGCTGCTATAATCTTTGCTAATATTGGGTCACTCCTTTGCACTCCTGACCAGTCTTCGTTTGCATCTATTTGCGTTAGCCGGATATCAATGATGGATTCATTCGGCTCAGTTTTTACACAATGCTTGTATTCCAAATGACAAGGCCGACGTGAGAGAGCTTTAGCATTTCCGTGTTTTATGCCACCGCGGTGTTCAATGCTATAGTCATAAGCCCGGAGGACATCAATCCAACATGTCAGCTGTCTTTCAGGGTTCTTAAATTGCAGCAGCATTTTATGCATTTCAGCACTGCCAGTATCTCACGTCGAGTCACACAATAATTTCATTCACACTTTGACAGCGTGCGGCTATAGCAGCCTACGACTGTTTACGTCCAATTGACCATCTGTGAACGTACACCACCAATACCTATCCACTGGCATCACTGCCAAGGATGAATTTTTCACCTGAGAATGGATACGCCAAAACCGGTGCTTCACATAACGGGTTTTTTAGTGTCTGAAACGGCTTTTCTTGTGACTCACCCCAATCATACGCCTTAGATTTCTGAGTAGGCTCATGCAAGCTTGCTACCACGTTAGGCACGAAGCGCTGCAATATGTGCAGAGTCCCGAAAAACTGCGTAATTCATGAAGATTCTGGGGGCGAGGCTAGTCCTTTACTGCTAGTATTTTATCTCAAGCTGTTGTAACACGATGCTTCAAATATTTTCTTTGATTTTGGAACAATGCATTTCCTCTCGCGAAATATTAGTCCAACCATTAATATTCGTTGCAGAACTTCTGCCAGGTTTTTGAGGTGCTCGTGGGAAGTTCTGCCATCAAAATTATGTCATCGAGGTAAACCAGGCAAGTCTTCCGACGGAGTCCTTCTAGTACGCGTTCTGTAAGTCGCTCGAATGTGGCCGGTGCATTACAGACCAAAATGTCATAACCTTAAACTTTCATAAGCCACCGTTCGCACTGAATGCGGTTTTCTCCTTATCCTTGTTCGCAATCTATATCTTCCAATACCCGCTTTGTAATCCAATGTAGAGAACTAATTCGTTCCAGCTAACGTGTCGAACGTGTTGTCTATTCTTTGTAGTGAGTAGCTGTCCTTTTTATTGACATTATTCAACTTTCTGTTGTCTACGCAGAATCTTGTACCGCCATCTTTCTTTTTAAATAGGACTACAGGTGAGCTCCGAGGACTCGATGATGGTTCAATTACACCGCTCTTCTCTATTTCATTGACTAGCTCCTTAACCTCATTACGGTTCGCCAGAGTCATGTGTGACTTTTATTTATCGTGGTACAAACGCAGGCATACCCCTTTAGCAGCTTTTTGTCTTTATCCTTCTGGTACTGCGAGACCTACTACCCATTTCTCGACATTTTCGTCAAATAGCTGTTGGTCCTTGGCTGACATATTGGTATGTTCGGGCAATTGTTCGTTGTTTATTACCGCCTCTACTGGAGCATCTCGGAATCTTCCCAAATGAATTTTTCGTGGCCTGATAGATTAAGCGCTCACACCGGGACTATTCCTTGTTTGTTGGATTTAACGAGGGCTTTCGCTGATAACAAGTCCGTCTTAATTTCTGCTGACTCTACTACCCACAAGCTGTTGTCCTCATAATCTCCCTCCATACGCGCCCATATCAATGACTCAGTCTGAGGTGGTAGTTTTTGATGTTTGACAGCAACTAATCTTCTGGCGTGGACTTTATTTTCGTATCTCACGTCAAGAGGTGTATCTACATTACGACAACTCATTATCTGTTGTCTCATATTCAAATTGAGGACATGGACTATCATAAAATCGGCACCATTGATAAACTCGTCTACAATATCGGCGACAATAAAAATATGGCTTGCAGTAATGTACGCCATAGTCACCTTTACTTCAATTTTTAGACGGTGGCAGACTCCCCTGTAGCTGCTCGTAGTCTTATATTATTGAGTACCTCACACCTTCCCTTTACTATATCAGGTCTGATGATAGACTGCGTCACAGTGGTGTCTATAGTGAAGGTACATTGTCTGCCATTAATGTATCCGCATGCTGTGAGATTGGTGTTATTTTTCTGCATCACTGATATGAAGATTGTGGGGCCCTCACTTGTGGGAGCTAGCTCTTGCCCCTCAATTCTAGATCGTTTTAGTTTAACTGGGACTGTTTTGTTGATTGATGGTAGTTGGCCCGTTTGTTATTATCAGTGGTGAGACAGATCTTAACCTTTTGCGTGGCGCCACACAATTCCTCTAAAAGTGACCTCTATTTAAACAGTTAAAACATTTTAATGTTGACTTCTGTTCAGCCAAGAGCCGATTTACCACTTCCTATATTTTGTTGATTTCATTCTCCTTCTCTGCCACAACTTCCATATTACGCACCTTAAGTATTTGTGCTGAGTATGTTAGCTACACCAACCTCTCAACTTCCATTCTAAAGCTCTGTAGTGACTCCTTAGCTCTTTGCGTTCGGCACCTTAACTCCATACGTTACAAATCCCATTTGTGCTCGTCACCAAATTTTCCCGGTAGCGCCACTACTAAGTAGTTATAGTTGTTTCTGCAACAGGCTGACATGATTTCTAGAATTTCTGCTGCGGTACCTCTTAAGGCCAAAATTAATTCTAGAGCCTTCTCTTCGTTGTCCCATCTGTTTCTGCTAGCTACAGTATCGAACTGAAATCGCCAAAGGTGTACTAACATAAAACCAAGGTGTCTTTTCTAGGAACTTCTGGTATGATGCGCACTGGTTCCGGTTGTTGGCACCGAAGATTGCTCTTGATTTGCTCTTCTATTGCGTGAAATTTTTCGTCAACTGTCTTTTGTACTGATTGCGCTACGGTAACCCGTATACAATGGTAACCAATTTGTGATTATGTGACAATTACTATAATAATTAATTTGTAATTTTATACAAACAATAATTTAACCCTACAACAGTAACTTTAATCGATTCGACTCACATAGCGCTTATTTTCATATGCATCTTATTATCGAATTGCGAGATCAACATAAACTTTTCTGTATTCTCTATCGCCAGTGTTCTCTTCTAATGAGCATTCACATTTCTTTAATAGTATTGTTGTTCTTTTTTGTTATAAAGCTCGTGTTAGTCAATTTGACTAATGGTTAATGTTTGTGTAACATTCAATCTTATATTTTGTTATATTTTGAATGAATATGAATTGTTTTGGTGAACCAAAACGGGTTTTAAAAAAGATTTAATTGATGAAATCATCAAGCAAATAAAAGCAAGATTTGAGGTCTTTATCTCTATTAAAAGCATATATGACAAACTTAATATCAACGAAATGTGGTAAGAGCGTAAGCAGAACACACTGAAGAAGCGTGCAACAAATACTAATAAAAAATGAATATATATATTTTTATATTATTTACTTATAATTTAGTTTATTTTCTTTAATATTGTTACGAAAATAAGGTTGGGCATCACAGCGTTTATTACATCGCTAAAATAATAAACAAAAGCTGCAAGAACAACTGTACGTGCTGTTTACAAATAACCAAATCTAACAACAATCATTAGCAACGATAAAGTAAATAAAAATAACACGGCAACAACAACAATTAAGCAGCAAAGAAAGCAAGTAACAGACAATTAACAAGCAACAACAAACACTCAGAACTGAAAGAAGTACATACATAAGAACTAAAAAGAAAATAAAAGAAAGATATGGAATCTACCTGAAATATCGAGAGGTTCGAGAGCTTTCGATGTGTTGTTTACTCAGCCATATAAAAAGCACATCGATGCGAACAACAATCAATTTATGTGTCGTAAACTCAGCGAGTGCAGTTTTTAAGTAAAGTTAACTCAGCGAATGTGTTATTGGTGTGAAGAGTGGTTTTAAAGAGTAAACTCGTGAATCTAGTAGTGAAGTAAAAACCAGTTTAGTTGGAGCTAACTCAGTAAAGAGAATTAAGTGTGGATAACCTCTGGTTGAAAAGGTTGTGATCGAACCTAAGTTATAACTACGATCGGGTTGGAAAATCTTTAAGTGGAAAGATCTGTCGAGTAATTGTTGTTGTTTACAAGATTGTAAACAGACAGAGTAATTAAGAATAAAAATTGTTATTGCCTGTAAAAAGATTACAAGCAGTGGTGCACATAACTGTGTTGAATAAAGGATTTTAATAAAAAAAACCAAACACAAAATTTATTTTATTTTAACTACAATCTACTAACTCATAACAACACGTTTTTAAAAAGGTAAAAACGTAACAATATGAACTGAATTAGTGTGTTTGAGTATGAATTTTTTGCTAATTAAAATGGTTAACTTTAATAGCGTCTCCTACAATAAGTTCCTAATACAACTTCAACAAATTTATTTACTCTTAAACTTAAAGGTATATATCTTGTTTTATTTCTATTCTAAGCAAAGTTAAAAAGCTACTTTTAACAATACAATTGACAATTTGTACATAGGCACGGTAAAAATCGGTTGTAAATGTCTGTTAGTCGTTTCGACAAATGGTTGGTGTTTATGTTATGTATAAAAAAATGTTATGGTTCTAGGGTTAAGTTAAATTAGGACACCGTTATTATATTTTAGTATATAAGGACAAAAATTTAATAATAAAGTCATTGTATAAGCTGAACTTAAATCGGTATACAAATAAATAAAAAGGAAATAGTCTTAGTGACTTGTCAAGAGCCGGCTATTGTTTTGAAAACAAATAGAGTGTATAAAAGCACTACATGGCGATCCTGCCAACTACAATTGGTGACATGCGGATCGATCGATTCCACAGCCTCAGATGATTAGCATTGAGGAATACAGGCAACAGGTAAAAAAGAACTTACCAGCATTCCAACGACAAAGAAGCCGTTTAACAGGCGCGCCGGCCAGATAGTGGCTCTTGGAAGGGAGCTAGCAGATTTAAAGCGGAAGGTACATGAAGAAGAGCATCCCGTATCATGAAAGTTAGTTGCCGCATGTAGTCTCGCATTGACGAGATTGAAAAGGAGTTAGCTGAAAGGAAGAAAAGGAAGGCAGAGAAATGAAGTTATAAAAATCGTCACTTACATAAGAATCAAACAATTGTTATATTAAATTAAAAAAGAACATTATAAAAAACACATAAAATATAAATATTACACATTTAAGATGAAATATAAAATATAAACAATTAATAATTGAATTACACTGGTCTACAGCAAAAACGCCTTTAAATAAAGCTATATGTTTTCAGTTTTTTTCCATCGGGCTCAAATTTTTTTTATTGGCGTGGCTAATTTTTAGTCCAAAATATGATAGTTATGTCAATATATTTCATTATAACTTGAGAACGGCTCGACCGATTTTAATGCAAGTACCACCAAACAAATTTCTCTATAAATCACCTGAACATCATTTTTTTTTTTGTAGTTTTAACAATTTCGGAGTAATACACAATTTAGCTGCGAAAAAAAAAATTTTGTGCAAAATTAGAGCAACTATTTTTTCAAAAAGTCATAATAATTTTTTCAGAATGTAAATTGTGGTATTAAGAACTCGAATTAAAGACTAAAATAAGCTATAAATCATGAAAATCGGTTGGCTATTGCTGATTTTATTCAACATTAAATGTAAGTACTTTGACCAAAATTATCGAAAAAATGTTGTCTTAAAGAATTTTTTTTTTATTTCCAAAAAGTTTTAATACATTATTAGGCAACACAAACATAATGAAAGGAAATGTCTGGTAGGAAACAGTACATACGCATATATGTATGTTTTTCTTTGATGAATCAATAAAGAGTCGCTATTCCGTAGACTTTTCAAGGAAACCCACTTTTTGTAATAGTCCCGCGGCATCATCAAAAAATACTAAATCGCCATTTTTTTTCCAATAAGACCAGCACTCAGAGGATAACCCCTACTCATACAAAGAACGAATTCTCCCTATAATGCGTTGTGCGATTCACCGGACAATCACTACGTAAAAATATATGATTACCAGGAATTAGTTTCTTAATTTCGTCAGAACACATTCCATTATAGTACCGATAGAACAATGAAACACACTCCACATTGCGACGATGCTCTAATGTATCGATAGAATTGGCTACCCTACCGTCATTAATAAGAACCGTACCAGAGAGGGCAGTACGCGGTCGAGAAGCTCCAAAATGGGTCGGATATAGGCCTTGTAAATATTAAGGAGATCAGATGGTGTGAAGTAATTCTTACACCATCTTAAGAAGCCGAGACACTTGGTTGCTTCTTTCGACACTCGAAAAATGTGCTGAATTGAATTCTCATGCTCAGAAC
Organism: Wohlfahrtia magnifica; assembly: GCA_023159175.1. Taxonomy (NCBI): domain Eukaryota; kingdom Metazoa; phylum Arthropoda; class Insecta; order Diptera; family Sarcophagidae; genus Wohlfahrtia; species Wohlfahrtia magnifica. The sequence continues at coordinate 886,214 of JAKWBJ010000162.1, read as the reverse complement.
ATCAAGAGCATCTAATTCCTCAATATCTACATTACCCATAGATACAAATGTGTGTCAGAAAGCAACATTGGGTCTTGCGTGCACTAAAGTCGACCCTGTTCGTGCGACCCCACTAAAATAGGCCAGAAACGCTTCTTGTCTATATCGAAATAAGACTTTCGTGTCCTTATATAACAAATTCCATTGCTGTAATCTTGACGCAAGAAGTTCTGACTTTGATTTTGAGAGTTCTAAGTCTTGTGCATTCAGGTCAGACTGGTCTATAAAATGAGGTTTTCTCGATGTACTTCTATGTGGAGATGAAGTAAGATCTACAGACGCGTAACTGGTTTCACTCCGAACAGAAAAAACCTCTGCTTCATTAACCATTTCGTGACGTTTAGGGCGCATTAGAGGTAAAGAAACATTGTTGTTTCGAAGAACTGGTCGTAGGGCAGATGAAATGATCGGATATATGATTTTGGTCTTATTGTTTCGCGTAAATCCACGTGTAGCGGTCATGGAGAAATAACAATCATGTTCGTGATTTTGTGGTTCACTTCATATCATTGGTTTCATAAATGACATGATCATTCTATCGTTGTCAAGACAACCTCTTAAAGCTCTTGCACAGGTATTAAAACATATTTTTGGCAGCCAATATTTGTTTTTTCATCGATAGGAAATCCAAAGTAATGTTTATAAGCATTTTTTAATTGGGAAATTATTGTTTGGCGTTGTGATTTTAAAGTTAATTTCGCATAGATGTAGCAGAACAAATCTGGAGAATTTTTGAAGGCCCAGGCCCTTAAAATACTATAATCTAAAACAAAAATTCATTATAAATAAGTTAACTCTATGTATAAATTTTGTAAAACACTTACCACAATAAAACAAATATAAAACGGAAATAGTCCTTAGAGTACTTTTCAACATTAACTTTTGGTTTTGATAAAATCAAATATCGGATAGGATGTGTCTTTGTTTTCACAAACAAGTGTGGAATGATGAAAAAAATTGTGTTATCTTTCGTAAAAGTGTATTATGTACTGGGTTTTTTACTACAATAATAACAAATCTTATTCCTAGAATTTTTTACGCACCATAGCCATAAAAAATTAAACCTTTACTTTTGTCAAAGTTAGGCACCTTTATTTGTGGGTTATTTTACTTTCAACCCTACACCTGTAAAGAAAAAAATCTTCCGCTAATTTTGGTCAAAGTTAGCTATCAGCAATTAATTTTGATTTAGAGCTTATTTTATTCTGCTTTAATTTAAGTGCTTAACATCTAAAATTTTCATTCTGAAAAATTGTTTGACTTAAAAAAAAATTGCTCTATTTTTTTCTGTTGAAAAAGTGTTGTTCAGGTGCTTTGTAGGAAATACTATTTCTAAACGTTTGGTACCTGGTCAAGTCGTTTTCAAGTTATGATGAAATATATTGACATAACTACCATATTTTGACGAAAAATTTGCTACGTCCATAAATAAAAATTTGTGCCAGATGAAAAAAAAAAAAAAAACTGAAAACGGACTTGAATTCAGTGCATCAAAATCATTATATTTCATATAGTTTTATATAAAGGCGAGAAAATTTTTGTAGACCAGTGTTTATTTATTTATTTATTGTATTATTAAGTCTATAGACAATGTATCCTTATAGACTAAAGATTTATAACATTAAACAAAAGTATAATCTTAAATTAAGAATTAAAATGTAAAATGATTTTCCTTTTTAAGAGACTTACTTTCAGAAAGATTTATAATATTATAACAATTATTAAAATTTAAACAAATTCTACGAAATGGGTCGTTATTTGCATATACAGGGAGGTTACTCTGTAATGCGATGCGAAAGAAAAATGGTGCCAAATCGTACGATTGGTACTCTTTATTACGTTTGCGTTTTATCTTTCGCATCTCATTTTACTGCTTTTCGCAAATCTGGTAATACTGTACTGTCTTGCGATAGCAAAGGACTAAACGCAAAGCACGCGCAAAGGAAATAAAAAATGTAAGTTAGCGCCAATTTGAAATTTTAAAAGATTTTATGGTACAACACAGTGATTTGGCCAAATGACAGTTGCGGTCAGTAAACGCGAAACAACGCGCCAATAATTTGTGGATAAAACTGCCTTAATTCCAATGGACCTCCCGTAAGAGATATTGCTGGTTGGAAGAACTTGAGTAAAATATAAATTATTTCAATATGTATGTATTAATTATTATCTTATTATTTATATTGAATGTGATACCAATACAATACAAAAAGGTTTAGGCTGATTTAAAAACTCACACCAAGAATAAGATGCGAAGAAACAAAGTAAGTATATCCAGCACTGGTGGTGGTGTCTCACAGTTTTGCCCGCTTTCTCCAATAGAAGAAGAAATTATCAATGTTCTAAATATGGAAGAAGCAGTTAATGGTCTACCTACGTCTACCTGCTTTGGGACAAGTAGCAATAACACGAGCCCTGTTACCTTAGCGACTAATAAAGATTTACCTGAAGAGGTTTTGGAATCAACAAAAAACGATAATACAACAGCAATCGAAGATGTTAATGCTACCAAACGTCGCAATTTGGATGAAAACCTCCATGCTACCAAACGTACTTCGCTACAAACATCAAATGACAGGGACAATTTATTACGAACTCAGGTAGAAAACCAAGCGACGTTTTACAAGGAAACAACAAAAGTACTCGGCGAGATGCGAAATGATTTGAAAGATCTAGTAAGGTATAATCGAAAAATGTTTGAGCTAAAACAGAAAGAACTAGAAATTTCCAAAGAAAAATTCATGTTTGAAAAAGAGTGTAATCTACAAAAACAAAAGTTTGAAATACAAAAATTAAATATAAAAAAGAGAATTTTAGAATTAGAATTAGAAAAGAACAAATATGTGAGTTTTTTAGTGTGATATTTTTATTTTCTTAGCACATATTTACCTATCTACACTCAAACCTCGTTTTATGCGAATTTTTTTTATGCGAATTCAAATTTGTGCGATTTTGAATTTTTTTGCATGCTTTTTTTGTGTACACTTTTGTATGTACAAATTTTTTTTGGTTGTGGCAACACTGCTTGTAACTTTTATTGCAGCGCGCTGTGACTTAGTGTGAATATCATCCTAGTTTTCAACTTAGGAGAAATCCCTTTTAATCAACAAGTTATATATAATAGTTTATTGTGGTGTTTGTATTCACGTCTTAGTGAATACAAAAAAGTGATTAAAGTGAGAACTTATAAAGTTTTGTTATATTAAGGTTTCTGTGCTCAAAAATATTTTATTTGTACGTTTTCAGATTACAGTATGGATAAAAATAAGAAAAAACGACAAACACTATCCATAGAGACAAAAATTAAAATTCTCGAACTCTTAGAAAATGGTGCAAAGTATACATCTCTTGGAAAGGAGTTCAACTTAGGAGAATCAACTATATGATCGATTAAAAAAATGAAGATTCCATAAGCACAGAAATGAGTTCAAAGTATTCGTCTTATACAAGAGACATACTGATTGAAAAAATTAAAAAATCTTTTAATATGTGGATTGAGGATTTAACTTAAAAGAGGATTCCCATAAACGGATATATGATACAAGAAAAAGCCCTAATATTTTATAATAGAATAAAGCAGAATCAGCCATCAACTTCTAAACCAAAAGAAAAAGAAATAGCTGGCTTGCACGGTTTTTAAAAAGAAATAATATTCACAGCATCCAAATCAGAGGTGAGTCAGCATCAGCAGATGAACATGCTGCAATAAATTATTCTGAAAAATTAAAAAAATAATAATAGAAGGACAGTATTTCCCAGATCAAATATTCAATGCAGATGAGACCGGATTATTTTGGAAAAAATTGCCAAATAAAACATACATTGCTAAAACAGAAAAAAGAGCCAGTGGATTTAAACCTAGTAAAGGAAGATTAACGGTTTTAGTCGTAAATAAGTTTTTAAAACTACGGGCCCTTAAAGGAAAAGACTTAAAACGTTTGCCAGTTCACTGGATGGCAAACACTAAAGCTTGGGTAATCTCTGCATTATTTAGTGAATGGTTTTACAAATATTTTGTACCAGAAGTTGAATCCTATATAAAGGAAAAAAGTCTTGAATTCAAAATTTTACTTCTTATAGATAATGCTCCTGGACACCAACATTTGGAACATTCAAACATTAAGATTGAATTTTTGCCACCAAATACAACCAGTATTCTTCAACCACTAAATCAAGGAATAATCTCCACTTTTAAGAAATATTATATGCCAATACCAATTTATTTTAAATAAAATTGAAAATGAAGAATTAACATTGACCGAGGCGTGGAAAAAATTTAATAAAAATTGCATCTGCAGTATCCAGTATACGATCAAAAATATTAAATGGGTGCTGGAAAGCTGTATGGTCAGGTTGTGTTCGGAGTAATACTGCTGATGAAATATCTGTATTATCTGAAGAAATTTTAATGCTGGCTCGAAAAATTGAAAGCGATGTATTTGATTCTTTGAACCATAATGATATATAAGAGCTTCTCGTAGATGTTCCGTTATCTGATGACGTCATTGTTAGCCTAACTGCTGATAATATGGAAGATATTAATTGCGAAAGTGATTGTGAAGAACTTGTAGAGTTCCTTACTTTAAAAAAAGATTGATAAAATTCTTAAAACAGTTAAAGACTTACAGAGCGAAATTCTTAATGTGGATCCCAATACGGAACGGGCACTAAAAATTCAGCATGGGCTTAACAACACATTTTCGGCATATCGAGAGTTACAAAAAAAGTTAAAGAAATCGACAAAAACTTATGACAAATTATTTTCAACAAGTACCTAAGGAGAAAGAACTGACTGAAAACTTTGATGTTTCTTGCAGCCAAAGTGAGAACATTTGTAGTGATAAAAATAGTAATCTACCCATAGATGTGTTTGTTTCCTCTAGTGATGAAAGCGATATAGAGCCAATTCAGAAACTCGGCACACGCTATATTAGTGATTCTGATTATGAGATATAATTTATATTTTTTTCTTTGTTAAGTATGTAGTGAATTGATGTTTGTTTTTTTTTTTTAAGAAATGAATTACTTTTTTGTTGACTTTTTTATGCGATTTTGTTTGAGTTTTAATGCTTTACTTTGAATTTACGCGTTTTTTCAAAATTCAGGGACGAACCATTAATTTTAGTATGGAGCTAGTGTATCGTTTTGTGCGAATTTGTTTTATGCGATTTTCTCTGGAACGGATCAATCGCATAAAAAGGTTTGAGTGTATATTGACATAAACTGAAGTTTTAAAACGCTAGATTATAAGTTCGTTTTAATGATGAAGTGCAAATTTTTATTTAAAAAATTTTTAATAATACAAGCAATGAAATAAGTTACTATTTCTATAGACTGATGTTTTATTTACATATTTTTTATGATCTCAAAATCAAATTGTCTTTTACTTCGTTTCGTATTTGCCTGGCAATACTTATTTGAGTGTTGTTGGTCCCATCGCCATGAACTGCTAATTGGATTTCATAAAGCTTTCTGTTTCAACAATTTCACTTGGTGGCAAATATACGTTAAAATTCAAACAAATATTGTGCAGTGCATAGCAAACATTCATTATTTGTACAACTCTTTCCGGGGCATAGTGCAATTCTATAGCTGCTAACAAACATCGAAATCTGCCTTTTAAGACACCAATCAATAATAAACGTTCCTTTGCTAAACTGGGTATTAAAATATGTCTCGGCGGTGTTTTCCAAAGCATTTATATACGGAGTCATCAGCCACGGTTCCAGAGGGTAACCTGAATCACCTTAAAATTATTAAAAATGAGTATAAAAATATTAATTAAATGTAACTACGACAATTACCAATCAACCAAAAGCCTTTTTCTCCCCTTTCAAAACCTTCTTTTAATTTTTGGTTTGCGTTAGAAAGGCTCCATATATGTGAGTATGGCATGCACCGCCGTATCAGCAGTCAACAAATCTAGTTAACATTTTGTGATCACATATCTAAAAATGAATTTGCTTAAAGTGGTCACATACATATATTATATACCACCATGGCATTCATACTATGTTTTAATTTTCTGTTAAAATACAAATGTTCGTTCTTAACCGGATTAATCATTTGTATGCGAGTACCATCCACTACTCCAATTACACCAGGAATGCCGCATGCATGGCAAAATGATCTTTTGATTTTTTGTTCGTCTTCCGTAGAAAGAGCAAAATTGATATGCTTAACGCAAAGTATTCTCTCAATCACAACACATACATCTTTTAAGCAACGAGACATTGACTGCTGCGATAATCCTAACAGATGGTCTTGGCCTATTTGGTGTTGATATCCACCCTGCCCAAGAATTTTAATGCAGCAGCCAATTTTATTACTGCTGAAATAGCTGTGGATCTTTTTGAAGCTTTTAGCTCGTATTGAGTAGCGTTTAAAACGTACAAAAATGCATCTTTACTCAGATAAAATAAAGTGATATTTAAAAGAATTTTACATCACGTATTTTTTTCTCACCTGCAGTTATTTAAGGATAGTATATCTGACCTATTTCTTAAAATGCGCCTCATAACTCGTTCTACATGTTCGTTTTCGTCTTCAAACCAAATTGCTACAGAATCCATTATTATTAAATTAATTTTTAATCACAAAAAAGAAATGTACAAACGGCACTTTATTTTTGAAATGTTCTTGTTTATATATTTTGGCACTCATTGCTGTCAAAATTCACCATATTTTATTTTTTGAGGTCGATCATATATTTATTTATTTTTGCGAAAGTGTTTACGAAAGCAATAGAGAGTACCAAATTAATGTCTTAACGCATTTAGCTTTCGCGTCCAAATTGTTTTCGCATCGCTTTACAGAGTAACCCCCCAGATCTATGATAACTTAAACTTATCAGCTGAAAGTTCCGAGTAGGTTTGACTGGAACGCAAATGTTAACATTACCAAGCAGGAAATCGGAATCAACTTAACCACGAATGACCAAGCATAAAAGAAATATTATGCATTATCCGACGACTTCAAGCCTACTTTCATATGACGGCAGCGTATAAGAATTCCAACCAAGGCCACGAAACCAAAATAATAAAAACTGCTTTTGTACAGACTCGATGCTGTTAATATGGACGGTGTAATATGGAGTATTGGTCGAATTAATGACGTGTATAATTGTTTCGTGACATAGGGACATGAAAACTCTTTGAACCAGTGCTTCATAAAACCAAGAACACCTTTTGCTTTGTTTACAGTTAATGCAATATACATTGTGTAAATAACATCCGTTTCTTTCTTATCTAAAAGCCATTATGTATCATAGAGGTAAGTTGCAGAATATTAGTTGTTGTAGAACGTGATTTGCCATGTTGACCAAGTTATTTGAATAGTATATAAAAAAATATATCCTCACTAGTATAGAGAAGTGTAGAGGAGTAAAATTGTTACATTAAATATAAACAAAGAAATAGACTGAAATAAAACAGGGTGATTAAAAAATTAAATTTTTTAATACATTCTAAAAAAAATTTTTTAATACACAAAAAAAAATTTTTTTTAAATATAAAAAAAATCTAAATGAAACGTTATTACGACGAAATACAAAAATTTAAAATAAATCTAAGAAAAAGTAAAAATGGAATTTATGAGAGATAATATATAACTAACAAATTAGAAAGACTTGAATTTATAAGAAAAGAAATAGAAATAGAAAAAATTAATAACAAAAGAACAATTAGAATTGAAAGAAAATATTAACTCTACTTGTAGAATTGGTATAAGTAATAAATTTGTTACCTATAAGGAATGAAAATACAATGGCTCCTTTTGATATACATTAGGCAGATCGAACTTAAACAATGTGTAGAAAATGCTTACACGAATTCAAAAACGGTTTAGCATGTTTTAACCGAATTGGGCAGTATAACACACCAAAATAATAGCATCGCTGAGTTGAGAGAGAAAATGACCGAACTATCCACTCAATTAAGTATGTTTGAAATTGCTAATCACGTCAACCTAACCCAATAAATGAAAGATGTAGAACATAAATTAAGTGACGGTGTATCTTTAAGTACATTTTTGCGAGGTGTAAACATGGAATACCAACAGATTCTGTTGAGTAACATACTAGAAACATTACACGAAACAGAAGGATGTACGACAGCTGAAAAAAGTTTTCGGACTCAAAATAATAATACATACCAAATTCATAAAGTTAGCAATAGCTATAGAAATAATCATCAAAATAATAATAGCAACAATAACAATTACTTCAATAACAACAACCACAGCAACAGCAACAACTATCGGAATAACACTAACAATAATAATGGCTACAATAACAGACGATATTACAACAACAGGAACTACGAGCACAATAGGAACAACAATAGAAAAAACATCAATAGAAACAACAATACTTAAAGCAATTTCAATAAAAACAGTTATCATAGTCAACAACGCAACAATGATAACTACAGAAATAATAATTACAGGAGGAATCAGGGAAATTAAGAAGGCCGGGTAATTTCTAGTAACACAAACTCATACGTAACCTTAAAATGTAATATAACAAATAAAAACTTTAAAGTTTTAATAGAAATAGGAGCAGACATATCGATTTGTAAAATTAACACAGGAAATTGCATAATTAAACGGAATAATAAATGGAATAATAGAATGCTTGGGCACAAAAGCATTAAATTTTATAATAGAAGATGCAATAATTAAACACTTATTCCACATAGTTGATTTCCTTTATTATACAATGGTATTATTGGCAGACATTTTCTTACAAAATATATGGCCGAAATTGATTTTTAATCATTTATTAAATATTAATCAAAAAGACTTAACTTTGGCAATGAACAATAAGCGACTTCATCAAACAAAAATATTATTACCTGCTAGATCAGAATGCATCGTTCCAATTAATTTATGTATAAAATAAGATAGCATTGTCTTGAATAAAGAAATGGATAAAGGCGTTTACATGGCTAATACTATAGAGTTAGCAAAAGTTGTTGCGCATGTCAAACTACTCAACACAAATTGTGAAGATGTTAAGAGGGAATACTTTGAATTTTAAATAAAACCGCTTAAAAACTATCACAATATATATAACACAAACAACACAATAACATCAAAAGAAGAACGCAATAAAGAACTATTGAGCGTTGTTAACCTTAAAATATCGGATCCCGTAGCAGAAGAATCTATTATAAAAATTGTTAAAGAATTTAACGATATTTTTCATTTACAAGGTGATAAACTAAGTACAAACAATTATATTCGAGTATTAGATACAACACCAGTGTATATCAAAAAATTTCAGATTACCACAGACACAAATAAAAGAAATAAACGAACAAGTAGATACATACATTATTATCGGAAGATATAATTGAGCATTCAGTAAGTCCATATAACTCACCATTGCTAATAGTACCCAAAAAATCTACTGATAATAAAAAGACATAGCGTCGTGGTAGATTTGCGCAAGTTAAATAACAAGATTGTTAATGATAAATTCCCACTCATGAGAATTGAGGACATTTTAGACAAATTAGGAAGAGCGAAATATTTTCCGACACTTGTTTTAAAAAACTTATTCCATCACATTGAATTAGATGAAGAGGCTCGACCTCACAGCATTTTCAACGGGAACAGGATATTATTAATTTAAACACCTACCATTTGGATTGAAAATATTGTCAAATAGTTTTGAGAGAATGCTAACTATTGTTTAAGTAGACTTGATGCCGAAGCCTTTTTATATGTCGATGATATCATTGTCTTCGGGTCTCTTCCAATAATTACGCAAACATAATTTAAAATTTAACCCAAAAAAAATTAATTTTTTAAGACAGAAGTTGTATATCTCGGTCACCTTATCACAGACAAAGGAAAAAAACGGATCCAACAAAGAATGATGTTATAAAAAATTATCCAAAACCAAAAAATGCAGATGAAGTAAGGAGATTTGTTGCCTTCTGCAATTACTACAGGCGCTTTATACCAACTTTTGCCGACATTGCGAAAAGTTTAAATGATTTACTGAAAAAGAATACTAAGTTCAAGTAGACTAAAAAATGTCAGCATTCATTTGAAACCTTTGAAGAGAAACTTATTAACCCACCAATCCTACAATATCGAGATTAAAAAAAAAATTCGTCCCAACAACGGACATATCACATTATGCACTTGGAGCGGTTTTATCGCAAGGCACAATCGGGTACGATTTATCCATTTCATATGAATAAACCAATAATTGAAAAAAAACTTTTAGCCATTCATTGGGCGATAATTATTTTTAGATCATACCTGTATGGAAGAGAATTCGTAGTAGTTAAAGACCACAGACCTTTAATTTCGTTATTCTCTCATAAAAATCCATCGTCGAAAATGACGAGAATACAAATGGACTTGTGTGATTACAACTTTACCAATGATACCAACAATAAAAGAAATTAACGCTAAAACCCTGGCTATTACGAGAAGTATAAATAAAAAGCATACTATTACCGGCAATGACAACACAAAGTGCATATCAAATGAAAAGCCTGATCAACTGTTCATTTGGAATTGCACAGCATTCTCGGGCGTGAGAAAAATGAAAGAATTAAAATTTATTTTGGATAAGAATATTAAACATTTGTCTATAAATAGAAAAGAAGATGAAATAATTGTATCACGCAGTGATAATCCATTAAACATCAATGTGATTTTGGAGAAACTGGCAGAATGAAAAAAATTAATATAAACGAACTAGCGCTAAACAATAAAGATGAAATATTAACGTAAACATGCAAAACGTATAACATGCAAACAAACACAAATGAGACTAATTGATGAATACAATAATTCGACACATGGAGGACACTTAGATGTTAGAAAAAACAATATTAAAATTAAAACAAAAATATATCTGGAAAAATGTGAGTCAAATGATAGAGCTATTTGAATTGTCATCAGTGTAGAATTTACAAACAAACAAAATATACTAAAGAAAAATGTACATTAACCGAAACTCCCCCAACAAGCTTTGATATTATACCCATTGAAACAGTTGGACCAATGAGAGTATCAAATCATTACAGATACTTTTTAACAATCCAATGTGAATAAGCTAAATGCATACGTCGTAGCAAGGCCAATGGAAACAAAAATGCGAAAACAGTAGCAAAAACATTAGTAGAGCTTTTTATTCTAAAATATGGTCACTTTACAACTTTAACATCCTATAAAGGAACATAGTTTACAAATCAGTTGATGACTGAAGTATGCCAGCTGTTAAAGACCAAACAAGTTTTTAGTACCATACCATACCATCACGATACTCTGGGTTCAACAGAACGCACTTATAGAGTACTAAATGAATTCATGTTAAATTTGTGTAATAATGATCAATTGGACACTTGGATTCTTTATTTCATATTTACGTATAATACACAATAATAATCAACACATGTTGAGACAGGCTATACACCATACGAGTTAATCTTTGGAAAACTGCCATATTTACCAGATGACATAATGCCAAACGAGAGACAAGTTTATAACATTGATAACTGTGCAAACTAATAACAAGTAAGGTTAAAATTTTCTTTAAACAAAGCAAAAGAATATTTATAAAACGCAAAAAACAATACAAAAATCAACTCATTAAATATAGAAATAGGAGATTTAGTTTTAGTCAAAAACACGAATAGAAAAAAATACCATAAGCCATACCATGGTTCATATAAAGTAATAAAAAAGAAGGTGTAGTATAGAAAATAAAAATAAAAAATACCATAATAATATGTTAAAAAAATGGAAAGCAATTAAAATTAATTATTGATATATTTTGTATAATCTACTTGTAATATTTAAGATTCTAGAAATAAGAAGTAAAATACTTCATAAGATATAAATCAGAAATTATTATTTCATAATATTATTTCATAATAATTTTTTTTTGCGGTAGGAGTGTACTGATTGCACTACGGTAACCCATCTATGTTTATGTTACAATTACAATAATAATTAACTTGTAATTTTACACAAACAATAGTTTAAGTTAAATTATGATACCGTTATTGTATTTTAGTATATAAGGACGCAAATTTTAATAATAGTCATTGTATAAGCTGAACTTAAATCGTACAGCCGAAGTTAAATAAAAAGGAAATTGTCTTTCCGGCCAGCTTAGGCCGGTGGCTTTGTCAAGAACCTGCCATTGTTTTTGAGACATATAGAGTGTATAAAAGCACTACACTTTTCTTGCGTCCACGTCATCCACTCTTACCGTCTCATATATTTCTTGTAGCTTCTCTGACGTTGCACTAGGCGCTTCTTTAAATTTCTTTTCTATTTTTGCCAAAAAATTCTAGTTTTTTTCGCTCTAAAAGTTTGCTGTACCTGAGCCAACAGCTTTTCATTATCAGCTTTAGACGTTTCTTGTGCATTCGTTACTAATTAATTAATTTATTTTTTTATGAGCTTTTCGCATTGTACTTGCATTTCTTCCTTCATCATAGCAAGCAATGAATTAATATCCGCAGTGCTTGCTGTTGCAGTTGCACGCATCTCAGGTTCTTCCTCCTCATCAATTTCAAAGTTATCTATGTTAACGCCACTCCGCTGAAATTCCTCTAACAAATACTTTTGTAATTCGGTCTTATTACCAGTTGTTGAGAGCTTCAATTTGTTTAATTCGCGTCCGAGCCTGTCCACTTTTAATTCTTGGATTTCCATTTTTTTTAATCTCTCTTTCTTTCAAATTTATTTTATTTTATATCGCAATCCCGCTTTTGATACTAATGTTACGTTTTAAACTTTTTTAAAACATTTGGGTTTTCTTTAATTGCGTCAAAATAAAATAAACACCACCTTGTCATTATTTTACAGTTTTTATTTCCTCACTTTACCTTCATACAGTTTATCTCAATTCAGTAAGTTATGTATCTTGTATTTGATATTTGTTTATACAACACTTTTATTTACGGCTTAACACAACCTTACTTTATGATAGTAAAACGATAACTATATCGACGTAGGCAAAGCAGCCTTCTTTTATACCTAATTGCCTACAGTTTGGAAAGTTTCAGAAATGTCTCAAAAGCTCTCATATCCTCTTTTTTATGTCCGTTAATTTTTAACATGTAAGATCGTCGAATTGGCAATGCCGTCAATTACACAAGTCAGAATGGCAATACCAGCATAACACATTCAAAACTTTAACACAAATCAATAGAATAAAATCCCAAATACAGTCCGAAAGGCATTAATGTGGTGTATTTTATTTTTAGGCATTTGTATGTTCTTAACAATATATATGTATGTATGTATAGGGACGTATGTGTGTGTTTGTTTGCGATTTCATTCTACTTCAAATGCTTCATACGTATGAATGTATGTATGTGAGTGCATCCAGTTGATCGAAATATGTTACATTATTTGCGATTGTTTTATACATGTCTGTCTGGATTTCTTAAACTTTAAATTCAATCGTTTTTATTACTAATGGCTAAGATAGAGTTACTATGTTTTTTCTACAATGTTGCGGGGATAAGATTCGAGGTCTAAAGCTGGGATTACACGATTGCCTCAAATACACCAATATGATATTTTTATTGCGAAAAATTGGCGCATAAAAATAAAATTGTCCCAATTAAAAATTCTGTATTCACATGGTTGTCTTATTTTATACTAAATTTATTGTCACAAGATGGCGCGAACGATGAATTGACAATAATTGTCCCAACGCTGTCACACGATTGTTCTAGTTTACGGCAACTCTGTAAATCAGCTATTGTGGTAAATTAAATTTATTTATTTATTTATATTTTTTTTGGTGTTTAAAATGGTTTGTTCTTGAAAAAAAGAAAATAGCTTTCTCTTTATTTATATTGAGTTAATTTCTCAGAAAAAGAAAACAAGTGTGTTGGTCAGAGATTGGCATATGAGACAACATTTATTTGTTTAGGGGATATTCAGGAAATATTCAGTAAACCAACGTATTTTAATTGTTAAAACATTTTATCAAAATCAATCATCGATTTTAATGAAAAAATCATAATGAGTGACGAGGCACATTTTCATTTGAATGCATTTCATTTGAACATTACTAGTCTCATGCTGTCTTATTCACGTTTTTAATGTTGTAATTTCCTCCTGCTCTCCTCCTTCTTATACTCAGCCGCTACTGTTTCCACTTGTGTTACTCCTTGTTGCATATTATATAGATCCATTTTCATGGTATTAAACCTTGTATAAAGGTCATTCATTAGACCTTTAGACTTATTGAGATTGGTCTCTATTTGATCCGTCAATTTTTCAAAGCGCCCATCCATGACCGTAATAAGTTTCAATGAAGAGTCAACATTTCTATTCTTAGAGTTTATTTTCTTATTTCGCTTTGAATTGTTTTTTTTTTCAAATTATACATTTAATAATAATCCTCGATTCTATAAATTTCCAATTACTAAGAATTAAATCTATAACTTTCTGCAAATTATCCATATGTTTTCTCCTAGTGTAGACAAAGTTTAAATAAAACACAACTCTGTACTAACTTATCAACATAAAATATTAAACACAGCTGTTTTACGTTGACAGAAAAGTTGTTATATATTGTAATATTAAAACGATTGTTGTAAATGTAATAGACGATGTTTATTGTTTTTGTCTCTTACACTCTTTTTAGTTGTTGTTTTTTGTCTCTCGTCTTCAATTTTTATTCTCTGTATTTTAATTATATTTATACTTTTATGTTCATTTTATTCTATTTTTGTTCCGAATTTTTGTTTACTTTTTAATTAAGCAATGGACTTAGAAATGTATTCAGCGTTGCCACACAAAAAATTGATTACGTACCAAAAGTTTTCTGAAATTCTATCAAAACGGTTTACAGACCACCAAAAATTCAAGCAGAAATTTTAAAAATAAATTTTTAGCTAAAATCGGAAATTTATACATTGAAAATTGCAACACCTTTACATACTACATATTTTATCATGAATGTAGTGTTGAAGAATTTTGAAATAAAGTTGTGTTGGGCTATACATTAGGATTATTATATCTGAGTGTGAAGAAACACAAAAATTTTGGCGAAAAAACGAGAAGCTCAGTCATAAAACTTGAAACCTACGATAGAGATATGGCGATGCATTTCGGTTGTTTTTATTGGAACAACTATGAATCATACAATGAATTAACTATGAATATTTAAACCCTTATCTTTTGGCAGGGTGAACAGTCTCTGTTTAAAAGAAGATATTTTACATAGACTTATTGTATTTAGAAAATATTTCAAAACAGTGTTAACATTAGTGAAAATTATTATTTATTTAAATCAAAGTGAAAATTATTATTTATTTAAATCAAAGTTACATTCTTTTTCGTAATTATGTACGGTGTGTTTTAGAAACAAAAAATCTATCAAAAATAAAAAATTGCAGTAAGCCAACCAAACTATCAAATTGCTTTGAAATAATGAAAAATTATCAATTTTGGGGCCAAAACATGTATTTATTTGTTTTGATTTTTGTTGTTATTTTGCTTATGTTTTTAGTTTGTATATATCTATGTATGCATGTCTATGGTTTAATAAAAAATAATTTTAAATGTTAACACGTAAGTCCCTTAATTCAACGATACAAAATATATTCAATTTCGATTTCAAGCAAATTTAACTTAAAAACGATCGTATTTTATACAAAATAAATATTGTTACGGAAGTCAAGTTTGGGAACAACTATCATTTGTTCGCCAAAATAAAGAAACAAAAGCTGCAAGAACAACTATGCGTGCTGTTTACAAATAACTAAATCGTGAACAATAAACATTAGGCGAAATAAAGTAAATTAAAATAGAGCGGCAACAATAAAAATTAACAGCAAAGAAAATAAGTAACAGACAATAAACAAGCAACAACAAATGCTAAGGGCTAAAAGAAGTATATGTTTACATTCGTATGGCTACACCATTTCTAAAAAGAAAGTAAATGAAATCTACCTGAATAATGGAGAGGTTCGAGATCTTTCGATGTATTGTTTAGTTAGTCATATAAAAAGCACATCGATGCGAACAACAATCAGTTTATTGGTGTAAACTCAGCGAACGTATTATTGGTTTGAATTCGGTGTCAAGAGAGTAATAAGGAGTAAACTCATGAAGTGAGTCATCAAGTAAAAACCAGTTTAGTTGGAGCTAACTCAGTAAAAGAGATTTAAGTGTGGATAACGTCTGCAGGGGTGTCAGATGATTTCGATTAAAAATCGTCATATTTAAAATAAAAAATAGGCACATCAAGTTAAAAAAATCAGCAAATAATCGGGAAATTTAAATTTCCCAGTTTAGTCATATTTTCTTATTAACAAAAACTAACAAAACAGAATTATTCCGCATTTACTTATATTTATAGCATACAGAATAATATAAAAATAAAAACAATAAACATACAAATTGCAATTTATTGTTATTTGTCACATTTGCTTATCCCAATATTCGAGAAGAAAATTTAAAGTGCAACGAAATTGGGTACCTCAAACAACAGCGAATTCTGTGAAGATAGCGATCTCTAACACACGTCAGGTGTCACAAATTTTTCGTTGATCTGTAACTGTTCCAAACTTTAAGAAATACCCGCGCGAAACCAGACCCTTATGCAATTGAACATTTTTGAGATGAAATTGCTAGGTCGACATCCTTGTCCAAATTAAAGCAAGGTTGACAAAAACCTGGGCTAAAAAAACAACACATCCCACCAGGCTTTAGTGGGTTTTTTGTTGAGATTTATGAGGTTTTATTACTGCTTATAACTGTCTTGCAATTTCACATTTTTTTATTTGTTAGTACAAGTACTATGTTTTATTATTTAAATGGCAATTCTGCATTCTTGGTATGGCCAAGGGGGCATTATGTACCAAAAGCTTTTAAAATCACAGTATACACTGAAATTACTTCGTTTGAACAGTGAATTATGCGAAAAATGGCCGGAATAAGGACAAAGATGATAAAGTTATTATCTTGTGTGACAACGTTGCAAAAGTTATCAAAAAAGAAAATTGCTCGCCTTATTCTCCATACATTGCTTCTTTTAACTATTTGCTGTTTCGATGTATACAACATGATTTGGTCACCGAAGCTTTTTGGGACGATCTTCGAAAATTACCTCAGAGGAGGGAAAAATGAGGGACAATATTTCGATTTACTAGTAAATTCATTATCTTTTAAAATAAATTCAGTTTAAAGCTAAAAAATGGACCGAATTAATTTGTACTCCCAATACATAAATTATATTTATTTATTTATTTTTTTTTTTTGTATAAAGTGAAAACCTATAAATTAAATTTTTTTACTAATTATACCATAAAACTAAAACCACCTGGGTTTTTTTAATGTAATAACCAGTAAAACCCAGGGTTGACATCCCTGACTTAAAGTGACTTTATTAGAAATATTGAACTCCATAGAGTCGGAAATATGACAAAATTTGTCAAAATAAATCCTTAGAAATTTTCTGTCCTAGATTACAAAACTGCTGTTTTTGTTTTCTTTTATTAAAACTTACAGTTAATATTGGGTAAAATGTTATTTTTATATTTATTCATAAAGATACATGTCTAAAGTACAATTAAAACCCCGAAAATGTACATACTTATTATAGTTTTTACTTTTAGAGATTTATCTATGAAAAAAATTCTTGTTCGGTTATGCGTTGGAGTTACTGTACTTAATTTTAAATATATTTAACCTTTTTTCTCTTTCCGCTTCGGTTACACGGTCAAGTTTTTCTTGAAATTGTTTCACATACATTGCTTGTCAAAATTTACTAAAATTGATAGCTGTAACATAGACTGCAAACAACTTAAAATCAACTTGAAATCAAATTTTATTTTCAAAATGTCGTTGTCGAGAAAACAACTAAAACCGGTCGCTTCATGAAAGTTTTAGAAGAAGTGTATAAAATTATAGAAAAAGAGAAGACACGGAATGTCGTACGAAAATTTTGGGTGAAGCCATTGTTAGTAACAAGGTTCGTAAATTATTACAGAATTTAATTTACATAAGTATATACTATACATATTATGTATATTTATATTTATTTAGGATGGAACATGATTTGGAGGCGCATTTATTAAAAGATTTGATGTGGGAAGAAAACGAAAACGACTTTCGAAATTTTACCTGGATGGATATGAATAACTTTGAAGAACTTTTGAAAATGGTAATAATTTATAAATTTAAACTGATCTGTAATGAAATTTATTGGTTTTTTGGCCACAACTAAGTACACAATCGTTTTGAAAAAAGGAATACTGTAATGAGAGCACCATTACACCACGGCTGCAATTGTGTGTCACTTTAAGGTGTATATATTGCTACAGGCGACTGTTATAAATCCTTGGAATTTTGTTCAAGGGTTTCAAGGAGCACCAAAGGATTCTTTGTTCCAGAAGTGAAAGCCTTCAACATAAATATTTAAAGGTTAATTTTACATTAAAGGTTTTCCGATATAAATTTGTTGAAATATATTTTAAGCGTTTATTTTATTAAAAACTAGTTGATACTAGAAAGATACTTTTTAGCTGTATACATTCTCAAACAAACACTCGTTCTTTTTTATATAGCATACGTATGTATAAAGATAGGTTTTATCTGGTGTGCTAGATAACAAAGCTTTAATAGTTATCGTTCTCCACATATACTAAATCCAAGATTTAGTATTAATGGAAGTTACCACTTCCACTTCCACACTTATCGTTCTCCACATATACTAAATCCAAGATTTAGTATTAATGGAAGTTACCACTTCCACTTATCCAATCTTGTCCAGTTATTGACTCATGTTGTGTATTGTTTACGACGTTGTTTGAACCTAATTTTGAAACTACTACACTGCCGTTCTCAAGATATAATGAAATCCATATTTAGCTTGTATTGAGCACTTGTCTAATCTCGCTCACATAACTAGATACATACAAACAAACACACATTGGTTTTTCTATAAAAAGATACTAAAGAATATACAACCTTACAACGTGGATGTTTCTCTTTTTACTTTACTAGTTTTTGTGTATCATTTTATTTTTATTCCTCTGTTAACCGTTGAATTGTAAACATCATTTTGAGTTTGCAATAAGAGTAATTTTAAAGAACAACAGGTTATGGGCCCAGGCGGCGTAACCACAAAAAAAAAAATGTGTAAAAAAAAGAAAGAAGAAAAACGGAAAATTAAAGGGAGACCAAACTGAACACACTTCAAATTGAAAAGTTTGATGAATCTAATTATGAGAGCTGGGCAGTACAGATGAGGAGTTTACTGATCCACAGCGGTTTTTGGAACATAGTGTCAGGAAAGGTAAAGAAGGAATCACTAGCAGGTGAGCCGGAAAAAACCAAATGGGATACGGAGGATGAGAAGGCGCTTGTGACGATAATTTTGAGCGTGAAGCCATCGCAACTTGTCCACATTAAAAATGCCACAACTTCCTCCGAAGCCTGGCAAAAAATTCAGGTAACATACCAGCCCAAGGGACCAATACAAAAAGTCTCATTGTATAAGCATTTATTAAGCCTACAAACGAAAAACGGTGTCAACGTTATGCTGAGGTAAAGACATTTACCGAAATAATTGAAAAATTGGCAGAAGCAGGTATCGAAATGCAGGAAGAGCTCCTATCCATTATGCTCTTGTGCAGCCTCTCAATAGACTTCGAAAATTTTGTAATTGCGATGGAGACGCGTGACAATATTCCAAAGCTTAACTTTCTCAATCAGAAACTTGTAGAAGAAGCTGAAAGGTGAAAAGAAAAAATAGAAGAAAAAGAGTATAGTCAACAATTAATGATGGTTGGATACTCAACAGTAGCGAAAGCATATACAAGGTTCTTTGACAAGGGAACGCAACGCATAGTTGAAAGACGCGATGTTTTGTTTAATGGAGAATTTTTCGACAACAACAACAACTAAGAAGATACACAAGAGTCATGTAAAGCGAACGATTACTTAACAATGCAAGTTGAGAATGGTGATGACGTCAGTGATGTAACAAAACCGCAACAAGATCAACATATAGATATTTGCAAAGGTGAAGACAATGAAGAAAAACAAGAGAAGACGTTGAAGAAGAAACAGGATAAAACGTATCTGAAGAAGAAAACCGAGAAGACGTGTTTGACACTGCCGATGCAGAGAGCCCATTTGATCAAAATCATGAACACAAGCCAAAATCAACTAGAAAAGGGCGTACCAAAAATAATAAGAGATGGTAAATCTGGAAGGCCAAGTAAACAATACAATGGGTTAAATAATTTGGCTGAAATAGAAATACCTAAAACTGCAGAAGAGGCAATGTCAGGTAATGAGAAAAAACTTTGGTTGGAAGCGATGAAAACAGAATACTCATCTCTTCAGAAAAACAATACCTGGACATTGATAAATTTACCTGAAGGGCACAAAGCAATACCCTGCAAATGGGTGTTTGCTTTAAAAAGGCACAGACGAGGTAATGTTGAACGTCACAAGGCACGATTAGGTGCAAAAGGATGCGGCCAACGGTACGGAATTGATTATATAGAAACCTTTTCACCCATTATTAGATATTCGACGTTGAGTTTTATTAGCATTGGCTGTCGAGTATAAAATGCACCTGTACCAAATCGATGTGAGTACAGCCTACCTGAATGGCGATTTACACGAGGTAATCTACATAAAGCAGCCACAATATTTTGAAGACGAGGAAAATTCCAACAAAGTTTTGCGGTTTAACAAATCAATTTTTCGGATTGAAGTAGTCAGGAAAAGAGTGGAACACTAAACTTGATACAGTGTTGAGAAAAATCGACTCTATACCATCTAAAGCTGACCCATGCCTTTACGAGAAGACAATTAGCAAATGTTTAGTGTTGATGGCTGTATATGTGGATGATATAATAATTGTCTGTGCGGATAAGAAAATCGTCCCGAAAGCAAAAATCAATTGCACTAAGCAGTACGGAGGCAGAGTATATGGCTGCATCAGAAGGAGGCGGTGTATTTGTTTACAGACAGAATTGTATTACTCCGATGGCGAGCCAGCAGTCTTGTACATTGACAATCAAGGTGCCCAGAGGTTCTGTTTACTACAAAAGAAGCAAGCATGTGGATATACGGTATCACCATATAAGAGAGGTCGTTATATCTAATGAAATTATTTTGAACTACTGTGCGACTGATAGAATGGTGGCTGACATATTAACGAAAAATTTACCTAGAGTTAAGCATAATAACTGTATGAATTTGATGAATATGATAATTGCTTTCCCTTTCCCCAAATGACTTAAATGCGTTAACATTTTTATTAATAGAGATAAGTTTCTCCAATGCTTCATCTTATTTTGACTGTGTTTCTGGAAAATGCTTTCGTTTTTTTGAAGCACATCCGCATTAAAGCTCCCCCCCATACGGGCTCTCAATTTTACAATTTCAAGGATTACTTTAGCCTGATACTCTTTGCTACTGTTGACGCCTTCACCGCTTCACATATATAAACGTGGGTTGTAATGGCAAGTCGGCTGATAACACCATCTTTAGTGAGAGCTTCTTGTATCAGGCTTTACAAAATGGAACTCTAAACATTCCACAACCTGCCCAATTAATTAACGGCGAAGAATATAAAATTTCTTATTTTTTATTGGCGATGATGCTTTTGCATTGGACAAAAACCTTATGAAACCCTACAACAGAAGCCAAAAATTAGCCATGCCACAGGAAATTTTTAATTACAGGCTATGTCGCGCAACAATGGTCGTGGAATGTGCTCTTGATCGGCTGTCGAATAGGTTCTGAATATTTCACAGACCCATTGATGTGCAACCAAGAACTGTTGACAGTATTGTGAAGACCTGCTGTGTTATTAATAATTAGGAAGCCTAGGAGGACAATAATGTTAGAACCGGCAGAAAATTTAGTTGTGGACGCGTTTTCTGCAATTGGAAGCCAAGGCAACAAAACATATAAATATACGTGCAGAATCAGAGATGAGATTTCAAGATATTTAGCCACATATGGCAATGTAGATTTCCAATGCCAAAAAATAAATATCAAATTAACTTAATTAAAACTAACACGTTTTTTATATCATTTACACTGGTTCAATTTAGTAACCGGACAGTTAAATGATATGGATTTATTTTACCAAAAAAAAAACTTTTTCCACTAAAGTAAAAAAATGTTGTATGTATTTTATTTATTTACATGGGACTGATTACAAATACCACATGTTTGTTTGTAAATGTACAAAATTAGGACATTTCGAACAATTTAAAATTTTATCAATATAATGAACCTAAGCACAAAGCCGACGAATTAGAGATGTTTCAATAAAAGCCATCTCATTATACCAAAAGAGACTTGGACTATAAACAGAGTCTGCGTCACATCCTCATTTTTTGCTTTTTTTACTTTTATTTTCTAGACTGTTCGAAGAGACTATATTTTTGCAGACATTTTTGTTTCAGCAGCCATAGACTCATAAGCCGTAATTTTTAAATCATTTCGTTATATGACAAAGGATTTATATTCCAGAGTACTTTGTGTCTTCTGTATAATGCAATAAATTGCAACACATTATATTTATTAATTTTATTTGAAAACATATCTAATATTTTAAAATTCTTTTAATAGAATTAGCTGTTTTCTTGAAAGCAACTTGAAACACTCGATGGAAAGCAATTTTGATTATCAAGTTGGTATCAATTTTTAAAATTGTGAGTGTATTGGTAAAAAGTGTGAGTGCATCAAAACTTGATCGTGTACCCCCTATGTTAGCAGTAGCGCTAACTTATTAACAGTTGTCTCTTTTTATATAGCAAGTATTTCTGTGTTCTCAAAAATTTTAAGTTTTACTAAAACAAATAAAGTTGCCGTATTTTTAGATTTTTAGAAAAATCGGCATTTTTGGAGCAAAAACCGGCATTTTGATAATTTTAAGGCAAAAAATCGGCAAAATGCCGATAAATCAAATATGACAGGCCTGAACCTCTGGTGATCGAACCTAAGTTGTAACAAAGATCAGGTTGGAAGATCCTTAGATAGAAAGATCTGTCGCGTAATTGTTGTTGTTTACAAAGTTGTAAACACAGCGAGTAACTAAGAATAGAAATTGTAATTGTTTGTAAAAAGGTTACAAACAGTGGAACACAAAATTGTGTTAATTAAGAATTTTAATTAAAAACTAAACACAAGACTTATTTTATTTTAATTGCAATCTACGAACTCATAAATACACGTTTTTAAAATGGTAAAAACGTAACAATATTTTACAAGAGCGTGCAAAAAAACAACCGACTTCAACCAACTCTATTTTCTTGTTTATCATTAATTTTTTCTGATAATAATTACATTTTTCACAAAATATTCACGCCTATCATAAATAACATGGGTAATTTATATTCCCATGAAATTTTCATTCCCCTGGAAGGAAAATTATTATCTAATTTCCCATAAAATTTTTGTTCCCTTTTCACAAGTTATCATTTTACGTTGAATGTTAACAAAAATAAAACAATTAAAATGTGTGAATTTTTATTGAAAAGTATAAAGTTTACTCAAAAATTACCATAATGAACGGTAAAATTTAAGATAAAGAAATTAAAACGAAACTAAAATCTTGCAATTGTCAAGCAAAGAATTGTACAAGCAAAAGCTGGAAGAGAAGAAACAAAACTAACTTTTCAGCCAGACGGATGGAAATAAACTGGTAACTCTGGCCAAATAGTGACAATATAAAAATGGCTTAAACGCCAAAAAGAATATGGAGATAAAACTAAGTGTATATTAATCCCGATGACATACCTATCGAACAATTTCTATCAAATAAAATTCAAAATTAACAAAACAAAAAACTAAGCGGAAGCGATGAAGAGCAAGATAAGGATGGATTTAATGCCATATTCAGTAGATGAATCCGATGGCTCTAAGAATGGCGTTGATGCTATTGTTGTCAATATATTTTTTTTGTGAGCGAATTTTAAAATTCAGTCAACACGTCTCTCAAACTACAGGAAATACATCGTTTATTCTTTTTGTTTTTGCACTTTATTAACACTTCTAATCCTAAAATAAGTTAATAAAAAAAATTATTATCCAATAAAAAGGAATAAATACTTAAGTGATAAATGCAACTCCCCAGCAAACTCGATGTGAACAAATAAATGGAAAAAGGGAAAACATTTCAAGGAAAAATACTATTCAAGATCAGGATAATTTTTACAGGGCTATCATTCTCTACTAAATAAAGCGGGAAGCATTTCATGTGGAACTTTTCACGATAGGCGTGATTAAAGTTTTTATATTTTCAATAAAAAACTAATTCATTTATATGCTAATAATACTAATTATCCATACAACTCAATTCTCAGATATCAATTTTCATGTCCTCACTAAGTCGTATTTGACTTTATTTTGGAATAACAATGGTCTATAATTAGAATCGGGTGCTGCTCATTGATTATTGAGAGAAGTCCCACTCGGAATGTCGCGGGAATTGTGTATGTATGTGTAATAAAGTACGACTGAACTTTTATTTTTTATTTTTTTATGTATATAGACAATTTTGATATCATAATTTAATTTTTTCTTAAAAAGATGTAATTGACAGATATTTAAATAATTTTTTAGGCATAAATCTTTCTGTTTTATTATTTTAAATCCGTTTCTTTTTCAATTGCGAAATACAATTTGTGCTAAATTTTCCGCGCTGGAGTGCTAGCAAATTTTTTTTGGAAGTGCTATATGTGGAGTGAGCGTAAAAAAGTAAACACCCTCATACTTTAGAATTTAGCTTATATTTCAGAATTTAAAAATGTGATAAATTTAAAAGTTATATAATTTTTAAGACTGTATTTACGGCTTTACAAAATCTATAAAAACAACAACAACTAATGTAATACAACAAAAACAAAAACATATATTTTTACGCGTCAGAATAGGTATACGAAGCAAAAACTTATGTGATAAAAAAAGTAGAAATATCTGAGAAGTGATACCATTTTTCTGATAGGTACTATCGAATACATCAAGAATCTGCTTTAAAAATAATAACGCAAATTCTTTTTCCAGCTGGAGTATGACTCAGTCTGTCCCAGATGGGAACAAAGGTCTGCGTCCTTCGTATTTAAAATATAAGCAAAACTTTATTATGAGCCTTTATTTTCTACATTTAATAGCTAGTTAAAACTACCACACATTTAGTTCGTGGTGTTGGATTTGGTGTCGTCGGTTAAGAAAACAGGTCGTTTGCCAGTTAATCAGGCAGGATTAATGAAACGGTTGTTGGTATTTAATCTGTGGTAAATTTGGAAGGACCACAGGACCGATTGCCGGTAATTAATCCAGTAGGATTACAGGAACAGGAACGGTTGTCGGTAAACTAATCTACCAGGCTTACAGGAACAGTTGTCGGAAATTAAGCTAGCAGGAGTACAGGAACATGAACGGTAATTAATCTGTGGTAAATCTGGAGGGACCACAGGAACGGTTGTCGGTAGTTGATCTAGCAGGGTTACGGGAACAGGAACGGTTGGCGGTGGTTGATTTGGCGGGATCACAAGAACGGGTGTCTGCAATTAATTGGGCAGGATTACAGGAACTGTTGCCGGTGGTTAATTTGGCAGGATTACAGGAACGAGTGTCTGCAATTAATCAGCCCAATTGTAGGATAAATTCAGAAGACCTTACAATTGGGGGTTAGCAATAAATTTATTAAGACGCCCAGAGAGTCGCCCTGGTTACCCGTCTTGAAAATGAAGAGTCAATTTAGTCAAACTATTTCTCGAAATATCACTCCCAAACTGTGATCATTTACGTTAAAAATATTATGAACACAATGAGAATTTTCCGTCAACAAATGTTCACCAACGAAGTGTAATATTCTCATTGTGTTCTATATTTAACGTGCTTGTGTGCTGTATTTATTGTTAATAAGTATTTATTGTTAATAGGTTAATATCTGTTGTTGTTGTATTTGTCATTTATGTACCTTGTAACGTCACGTTACAGGGTAAAAAGCCTGTTTTTTGTACCTTCATGCACTTATAAGTTAATAACTTAGCCAAATATTAACCGATTTTAAATTTTGGAATTAAGAGGAATATAGGTATTAAATGGTGTATAATTTATAATTTTTTTACATGCTATTATGCCACCTATTTGTTATGGCAGAAAGGTGCTTTATAAAATACGTGCTTTTACTACGTCAGTTTCTACCCGATTTTAAAAAAGGAGGTATAATTTTATTCATAACTAAACGTATTACTTTAATAAATCCAAAAATAATACTAGTCCTATATAAAGTAGCGTGTAAAAAGGACTCTAATTTGAATATTTTGTAATTTATTGAATAAAATGTGTTGTTTAAGAAATAAGCACAGATTGCTTTAGTTTACTTAATTATATACCATTTAACAGCTCTGGTCCTCTTCACTCCAAACCTACCGAGCATATTAAAATCGGTTAACATTCGGCTAAGTTATTAACTTATACGAGCATGAAGGTACGAAAAACCGGTTTTTTATCCGTAACTTAGGATGTTTTAGGTGTTGTGGACATTTTTAAAGCAGTTTCTTGTTCTACTCGATGAAACCTATCAGAAAAATGGTGTCACATTTATACTTTTTCTATTTTATCGCATAACTTTTTGCCATACCTATTTATTTTCGACGCGTAAAAAAAAGAGTGTTTCAGTTTTTGGTGTATAACTTTAGTTGTTGTAAGAATTTTCTTGTTGTTTTTTTTATCGATTTTTTAAAGCCATAAATACAGTCTTAAAAAAAATATGACAACTTTAAACTCATCGCATTTTAAAAGTCTGCAATATAAGCGAATTCTAAAGTATGAGGGTCTTTACTTTTTTTCGACGCTCACTGTATATCTTTCTTCTCTCAATTAATAATTTGTTTTTATAAGAGGTAGAATAAGAAATCTATATCTTCAAGTTAACTTCTTATTTTTTATTTTTTTTTAATATATTTTTAATTTATAAATAATTCTTCCTCCAAAACAACTCTAAAATATTTTTATTTTAACATTCATTCGCAGTAAAGAAGCGGTATATTCCTTGTAACGTAATTTCTTTCAAAATGATTATCAAAATTGTTTAGGTTATCTAAATTTACATAAGATATGTATTCACAACAATACCTATATATATTAAAGAAGGAACATGGGGACTTCTCTCAGTCAATGAGCTGCACCCGATTCTATTTTTAATCTCATTGAATGTTATGATGTGATAAAACTTTTTTCTTTTTTAATATGGTTTGATCTGGTATTGAAACACGACCTTCTGGTTGGTAGGCGGGTGTCTTACTTTACCATACCACAGCGGCACAACAAAACATATGTTATACATTTTATTCAAATTTCAATTTTATTCAAATTATGCTTAGATATGTAATTAAAAATCGTTCCATTTTAATACATGTCTTTTGATATTCAAAGAATGTGAAAAAAATTAATTTCTTGAAATCTTAAAAACTAAATAATTTTAATGAATACGCAGATAAGTTCGTTTTGGCAATAATTTATCTGAATATTTGTTGTTATTTCTTTTTTCCTTCTAACTTATTGATCTCTTTTAATGCAGCCAATGATATTCGAATATAAGCAAGCGAACGAAACCAAATGCTTTAAGAAGCAGAATAGGAAGAGATATCCATGTCTCTCTCATAAAAGAAAAAATTAAGGGACAATTAGTCGACAATGAGATGAATGGTTTTCAGATTATTTAAGAAACAAAAAGATTTCTGCGTAGATAAGATTTCATCCCTTTTAGAAATTTAAGGAAAAAAATAATTATTGATCAGGATAGCATGGAATCAAATAAACTATGTCGCGTTTAATTTTAAGTTCAGGTGGTAATGTTTAAGGAAATGTAAGATTCTCGGCAGAGTTCCTTTATCGTTTAATGATGTTGGATACCATTTTAGAAATGTCTGTCGAGAAAGGAATTTATTAGAAATCATGACACGAACAATAGTATTCTGCCTATAACTCACTCCAATTAAATTCTCATGTAAGCAATAACAGTTTGCCTCAAACTTTCCGTAACAAATTATAACTACACAACTTCCTGTCATACCGAATTTTATTTAAAAATCATTGAAAGACAATAAATCCTAAGTAGAAAAATTGAGTGTTGTCTAAAAAGTAACACCAAGTCTTTTTACTATGACCCAGATGGTAATGATCGATCTATAACTGAAAGTTGCTGCCATACAAACAATAAACAAAAAATAGTTAAAAGGTTAGTACCACGGTGAATAGTGGGTTCGGCTCCCACCAGAGGCTCTGGTCTGTTACACTAAACCGAGCCATAAGAGATAAGACCATACTTGTAATAATCATCATATATACTAGGTATTTCTAAAAGGTATTTTTTTGTCGGTTGCAAATATCTTCCGTATTACTGCATAAAAATTATTGATTAAGTTTGAATATAATCTTCTACTCTAATGACGAAAAATAATTAGAGGTGTTAAAGTTAATGCTTGCTTAAAAAAAATTATATTTTAAAGCCTTACGGCTGTATGCAAAACACAATCTAAAAGTAGACTTGAAATGCATGTTAGTTACCACACACTTTAAGCTTAACAAACATTTGTTTAAAAAAAAAAATGATTTCTTTACTAAATTTTAAGTTTTCATGCTGGCAGCACTATGATTTTTTTTCTTTTGTCAGCGATACAAAAAAATGAATGCCACATATTTTTTGGTATTTTTTTAAGACAACCGTGGCTCAATAAATAAGGTACATTATATTCAAACACTGAGGGAAAGGCAATGATATAAAAGAATCTGCATGCACTTATTTTGAACTTTTCGCTTAAATAGAGAGGGACTTATGTATATTTTTAACACTATTCATAGAACTCGTCTTTTGTAGAGTTTTTGAAGAATTTAGAAGTACTCTCTACAATATTAACCAAAAACGTAAGATAAATCTGGTCCCATTCATATTATATTCGTTGCCATAGCTTCAACATTTTCCAAAAAATCCAATTGTATTTTCCAGGAGTTTTTTTTTTACTATTGTACAAAAATTTTACTATTGTACAAAAAATTCACCATTGGATTGGAATTAGGGCTTTACAGTGATCACTAATTTACCTAAAATTTCTGTTACAACAGATATTCTGTGACAATTATAGCGGTCTGGCTTGTATCACCATGTCACTAAAAGATTACTTTTTCTTTTGGTTAAGTTTTTATGCCTCAAAAAAGTTTTCCTTGACGCCAAAATAGACTATTTTGATTTTAAATATTCATAACATAAATGTCACTTTAAAGTATGTAGCTTCCTACTTTAAAAATTTTAAAGTTAACGTAGGTATAACAAACGGATTTTAAGCTAATAATCGTTTTTACATACAACATTAAGGAATTTTGCTTAACAAAGGTTTAACAAGCTTTGTTAAATTTTTTGCATATGACCGTTAAAGTTCATATTATTCTCTAATACAATTAAACTTAACATATTTTGTTGTTGCGAAAACTGTTCTTGGTAATACTGTTGTCGACTATATGTTTAGCTTATTTTGTGTTAAAATAGAGCAAGACCCAAAAAAATTACTGGACTGCAATTTAGCACAAATTAAAAAAATTATTTTCGGCAAGAAAAAAAACAATAATAAAAAAACAATAATAGAATAACTCTTTTTCTTAATAACATATTTACATGTCCACTGCATACTGTCTATACATAAGTCAGACACAACGTTCCTTTGGTATTGCTTACCACTACTTTCCGATTTCTGTCCATAAGTCACAAAAATTTTTAAGTTTGCTTTACTGTATGCTCAAGCGATATAAAATCCATGACTTCAAGTATTTTTTTTTTTTATGCGTGTGCATTTAATGCATTCAAGCGATATTTTTTTAATTTTTCCTCTTCTAATTGTTCACGTGATGACGTCAATAACAAATTTTGTTAAAACTCCTTTTGAATTTAAGTTGAGGATTAAAAGAGACCCACAACTGAAGCTCTATGAATAAAGGAGTCCTTTTTTCGAGTTATTTTTCTAGGCCTAGTGCACTGTGCTATAAATTTTTATGTCCCAAGGGCTTGAATATGAATTAATACGTTGTACACTATATTTAAGTAGCAGTTTAATAGTGAAGCAATGTCATAAACGATAATTCCGCTTATTTGATGAATAACTTGACGCTATGCCTTTGTGCACCATTTACTTTGACCTATGTCTCTGTTTTGTTTTATGGTTTTTATTCAAACTTTTGAAATTAACCAATTTAAGATTTGTAACAAAAAATTAATGAAGAATATAAAAATTTGTACAATTTGCTATATTGCCGTCCAGTGCGTATTACAATTTTTTTAAAATAAATTGGACACAAATATAAAAACCGCGAAAGAAAATAAGAATAAATCACGGTACATACCGAGCATACCATAGACAATACTTGTAGGTAAATACTTTAACCAATTTAGATACAAAGAAAAAATACGTAAGTATGTATATACTGTTACGAAAATAAAAATGGTATATTTGGTAGTTATGTGTCACTCTGTTAATGCTGTACTTATTGGTGTTATCTGGCAGCACTACCAATTTGACCATCTTTACGTTACATTGAGAGACGTTACGTTACATATGAGACTTCTTCGCAAACTGTAGGCAATTAGGTATATAAAGAGGCTGCCTTACCTACATATCAGTTAGTCATCGTTTTGCTGTCATAAAATAAAATTGTGCTTAAGCGAAAATAAAAGTGTTGTATAAATGAACATTAAGCTGTTTTATTAAGATAAACTGTATAAAAGCTATAATGTAATAAAATAAGAAATTGTAAACAACAACAAAGTGGTGTTTATTTTATTTTAACCCAATATAAACGAACTCAAACGTTTTAAAAAGGTTAAAACGTAACATTGGTGTCAAAAGTAGGATTGCGTATATTAAATAAAAATTAAACAATTAAAATAAAAAAACGGGAAAAAATTAAATTTCAAGAATTATAAGTGGACAGGCTCAAACTCGAAGTAAACAAATTGGAGCTCTCAATAACTGGTAACAAGACCGATATTCAAAAGCGATAAAAAGTAACATATAAGTTTTACTTGATGTTCATACATATGTATATTTACAGAGTAATAATTCAAATTTAAAGAGTTCAGGCAACAATTAGCCTTTTCTACTTAGAAACATATTTACAAAAGATAAAATAAAATTATATAATATAATAGTTCTATAAGTTAACGTTAAGTTAAAAACCTATTTAAATATATTAAAAAAAAATTATATTAAGATAAAACGTAACTAGATAATTGGCATCTGGTATCATAATTGTGTGTGAGTTTCATGATTCTATCATTTACCATTTCAAAACCGCTTATGGAGTGCAATCGTCTAGTCGAATAATGCTATGGAATATCATCTTGAGGAGCTTATATTGACTAACTTGAAGTTTTTTGACATGACAAAATGCAACATCATTCCACGCAGGGCAGCATAATAAAATATGGACATAAAAATAGCTTTAAATATTATAATTTTATTATCTTGACTTAGTGTTGACTTTGTCTATCTTGTTTGTGACGTAAGATACATGTTTGCTAAAGTTTATATTTGGATCCAATATTACTCCAAGGTACTTAACTTCAGACTCCCGTTTTATGGTTGTACTGTTGTTAATGCATAAATCTTTTTGCGGAATGCAGGAAGTACTTCTCTACGCGTGAAATATATCGCTTTAGTTTTTTTGCGGATTTATAAGAATTTTCCATTTCGTGAAATATTTTTCTAAATCTATCAAAGCGTTTTGTAGGCTTTCAATGATATCATCAGCATAAATTCCCTGACATAGAATAGCCGTATCGTCAGTAAATATGGATGAAGTACAATCATACAATATAGGGAAATCAGACGTAAATATAAAATACAAAATAGGAGATAAGCAAGAACCTTGGGGGCATCCAGCTGGAATTTGTGCCGGGTAGGTCTTACCTATGTAGACTTTAAATGATCGATTTCTTAAAAAGTTCTGTATTATTTTTGTGATTTCCAGTGGAAAATCACTTTGTAGACCAAACCATCGTACCATACAGAGTCAAAAGTCGACTTGATATAGTACCATACCCGTTGACTTTCCAACATTGAAGTTATGTTTAATTTTAGATTTAATTCTTAGTAAAGGATGTAAGCTGTTATGACCAGATTTGAAACCGAATTACTGCGTTGGAAGCACCTGATTTTCGTCACAGAATTTTAGTAGTTTTTCTTTGATAACTTTCTCTAGAACTTTGCTTAAAGAGGATCGCAAGCTAATTGGTCTATAAGATAATGGACAAGATGCGACTTTATTTGGTTTTAATATCGCAATCACTTTTGCCTCCTTCCAACAGTCTGGAAAATAACAATATTTTAGACAGTAATTAATAATATTTGTCAAGCATTGTAACCCTTCTTTTTTGGTAGAGTGATTGTGTTTTTAATTTTTTTAGTTGAAATATATTAATCATTATTAATAGTGAATTGTAGGCGCTGGAAAGAATCAATAATGTTGTCAACAGTAGTTTCTGTGGTGACATTACTAAGGTTTGCAGAATGCATATGGTTTGATTTGAATGTGTTAGCAAACAATTCACATTTTTCATGAGCAGTAGAATAACGGGTACCATTATTATTAAAAATTGGCATGATACTATGTTTCTTTCTCAAAGCTTTTATATATTCCAAAAGGGGGAAGAATATTTATCAAGAGATGACAGAACATTACTCAAAGATTTGTTCCTTTCAATAATAATTTCTTGCTTAATTTTTTTATTTAGTCTGCATCCATAGTCGTCTAAAAAATTACGATATATGGAGGTAACGGTTTAGTTTTGGGTCCTTTTGGTACGCTTATTTCGGTGGCATTCTTAATTAAATTTTTAAAGTTATCAATCCTCTTATCTATTCATACATTCACCGCTGATTTCTGAAGAGTTAATATTAATGAACTGTTTGAACTGCGCCTAGTTAGTTCTATTAAAATCGTATGCAAGGTTCGTAGTATAAAAATTTGAGTCATAAAGGTTTACCTTAACCGGTAAGTGATCAGAGGTTAACTCATTCAAAGCAATAGGCTCCGACAGTTTCATAGGTAAATTGGTCAAAAAAAGTCTAAAGTTAATAATTGATGAGATTCGTTGGAAGGTATATATGAAGGATCACAGGGGTATTTATTCCAAATATTATTGATTTCGATTTTCTGTTGAAAAATATTTCCCCAGCAGCTAGCACGTAAACATCCCCATGAACGATGTCTGCTGTTGAAATCACCTCCTAGAATAAAATTGTCATTAGAACGAGTTAGCATTAAAACATCTGCAGCAAAGTTGTTCTTCTTAATGCCTTCACGACCAGCAGCCCCTTCAGGATAATAGCACGAGAATATTAAAACGAGTCCTTCAGATGATTCTAATCTAATACCAATGTTTTCTATCAAGACAGTATTAACATTTGGGATTAAGTTATAGCGTATAGTCCTTTTTCTTATGATTGCTGCACACCCACCTCTTGAATTTTCCCTATCGTTTCTACAACAATAAAACGAATTATTTGCAATCGAAATTTCTGGTGATAACATTGTCTCTATTAACAAGCAAATATCTGTATCGTGTCCTAATAAAAAATCCAATAATTCAGTTTTTTTATGTATTCCCTTCGCATTCCATGTGATCATTTTAATTGCTCTTGTTTGATCCATTATAATAGAAATTTATGAGCAATACTTGACACCACTTCAAATTGGTCAAGTTTTGTTTTGCAAACTTTTAATTTTTGAATTAATGCAAATGTTATATTTTTGATTTCATCAAATGAAAATGTCATTATTAATATTGTTATTTTGTAAATTAGACCAGTTTCCAACCACTGGAGGAGCTTCCATAGAGTGAAGATCCAGAAATTGAAATTTGTATAATAATGAGGCGGAACATTCGTTTTGCATTTTGCATAATTACCACGTTTAGAGGCTTTTGCATTTTTAGTCATAATACGTTGTTTCATGTCTATATATATTTTTTACTGCTTGAACAATGAAGTAGATTTATGTTCTTGTCCACAGTTAGCACATTTAATTATATTTGATGAACATTCGGCTGCTCTATTTTCACCTGCATTCAAAATTTTTACAGGACAACTAGACGATCCATGGCCGTACATTTACCAATTGTAACATTGAGTTACTTTGTTCTTCCTGTTTCTAAGGAAATCCCATTTAACTTTTAAGTAACCTATAGCAGAGTATTTTTGTCTAAGCAACTTAAGAGTTATAGATCGGTGTTTTTGAAATATACAATATAAAATATTAATTGTGTGTTTCCTTGTCCAGGCTTTTGTGTAATTCGCAGTCAGTAAACTCTAAACCCATAGCAATTAATTTACAGTTAGGCTCAGATAAATCTACCTCATCAAGTCCAAATAGTAAAGCCTTATAATTTCACTTTTGGTGGCATAAGTAAAAATTCTAATTTTTTCAGTTTAAGCATTTCGCCTACTTTCCTAACATCAGTTTGAGTTTGACAAAAAAGTTTTAAACTAATAGAGATTTTTCTAATTACATATTCAGAAAGTTTTGATTTTTTACATAAGTGGTGGAATTATTTGTCTATGTAGCAAGGGGACTGAATAGGAGGTGTTCGACGATTGCTGTGAGCATGAGAGAATAATTCATAAGATGATGTCGTTTGGTTGCGACAGGTATCTCTGCGGAATTGTTACGGAATTCCTGAGGGATCGTTCCCTCAGAGTGAGAGTGGGTGATACACTCTCTGATCAAAGAAGTGTTGTTGCTGAAGTGCCATAGGGGCCACTACTGGGACCTGTTCTATTCAACATATTCATGTGGGATATACCTCGGCCACCTGACGGAGATTGAGGCATCTGGCCCCAGAGCGGCAAGGGTGAATGAGAGACTCAACGGATATCTGGATAGACTGCACGGATACTTCTGCAAATGGGGTCTCGGCCTGAATATGGAAAAGACGGATTGCATAATATATAAGGGACGGCGTGGATGGCTGTACCCCAACGCAAGGAAGTTCGTACCGGTGCTGAGGGTAGGCGGTGAGGTTGTAAGACTCTCCGACAGGATTAAGTACCTCGGAGTGATTTTCTCACTATATACCACTT
Source organism: Wohlfahrtia magnifica (assembly GCA_023159175.1). Taxonomy (NCBI): domain Eukaryota; kingdom Metazoa; phylum Arthropoda; class Insecta; order Diptera; family Sarcophagidae; genus Wohlfahrtia; species Wohlfahrtia magnifica. The sequence goes on along the minus strand of JAKWBJ010000162.1, from coordinate 851,064 downwards.
CTACTGTCGGTTACTGCGCCGAAGGGAAGATTTGCGTAAGGAGGTAAAGCTGATTATATACAGACTGATCATCAGGCCTCTGATGTCTTATGCCTTCCCTGTCTGGTTTGGGATTTCGTCCCATCAGATGGAGAGGCTTAGGGCCTGGGAGAGGCGTATTTTGTCGGTTTGTCTTGGATTAAGGGCTCGCCAGTTCCCCGATGGTTCGTTCCGGAGACCGTCTTGTCGGGTCATTTATGACCATTCGGGTTTCGAGAAGATGATGTTTTTCTTATGAGGACTGCCCTGGCATTTTGGGAACGATCGTCCGCCCTAGATAATGAGATGGTGACCGGCTGCTTCGAGAGGAGGAGTGATATGGAGACCCTGAGGGAGCGCGGATACCTGTCGCCTGTGGATCTCCTAACGTTGAGAGACGAGAGGCTGCTCTATGGCGACGAGGGCCTGCTATTTTATCACAGGAGGGTCAATACCCTATACTTGGACAGCCTGGTGTATAACACTGCACAGTGAGGTGGATGTCTGTACCCTGTTGTTGTTAATTAGTTGTAAGTAGTGTTTTAAGTTAGTATTAAGTATATGAGTGTTTCCGTTTTTCCATTTTTTGCGGAATATAGTATAAGAGTTGATTTGTTTTGGTGATGGATTGCGGCTATTCTGCAGTATTTTAAGTTTTAGTTGATAAGTCTATGATAAGTATCATTTACGCATAGAATAAGTGTCTACATGATTAATTAGTTTAAGATAAACTATGTAAGAATAGAATATTTGGATGAATAAAGTAAGCAAATTGGTGTCATCACCATGAAAACATAAAAAATGAGAAAACACTGGCTATAGAAAACCCGAAACTACCGATAGATGAGAGCCACATAAAATGGGCTTAGGTATACGCAACAGAGTTCAAAAAAATGAACGCCGTAATGTAAATGAGTTGGCCATAATGGCATTAGGCATCATAGAGTCTGTGACATGAAAAGATTGTCAGGTAACAGTGAAGCTTGTTACGGGAGTGAAAAGAGTAAAAACAAATGTAAGATAAAACAGGTGATAAAGCCAAAGAGACCATTATCAACATCAGACAATTTCGTCTAGAGGTTAACGAGGACTGGTCAGCGGCTCAGAGAAAAGACCCTTACTGGCAAGGATAATAGCGGCCAAAGAAAAAGACAAACGGTCTACTAGTAAAGATATATCAGCAGACAGCCCTCTAATATAGGCTTATTGGGCTCAATGGGATAGTTTTAAGCTGATTGATGGGTGCTTATACCGGAGCTGGGAGCTGCAGACGGCAATAAAACTTCGAATCTAATTTTGAATCAGTCGCATAAGGCACAAAGCGGAGGGCATCTTAGCGTGGCAAAGACATTAGAAAAATTAAAACGGCATTATTATGGGCTTGATGCCAGCAAGATCGAAGGCACCGGTCGGGAAGGTAACAGGATTTCTTACTGTCAGTAGCGCCAAGAAATATGGAAGTTCCAAAGAACTTTATGAAACGATGCACACACGCTTATAAATGGCCCGTGATAGGTTGAAAGCCAGGTATGTTCGAGCAGAAAATGCTGAGGGCTTTCATGAGGGACAACTGGTTCTATTCTACAACCCACAGCTGAAGAAATGAGCTATAAACTACCTGGGATGGGCCTTACAAAGTAATCAAAAAGTTAAACGATGTGATATAAACGATACAGAAAAACAATAGCTAGCAATCAAAAATGAAAGTAGTACATCTAGAGCGACTGGCGAGCTATGGGAAAAACGATAATGAAAATATTCGGGACTTACAAGCTTAAGTGAGTGGCAGTGTTACGAAAATATACGTTACCTAAAAAAAGAGGTAATCCACATCAGCGCCTTTTTAACAGTATTGTGGGATTATGGACTATTGGGTTAGGTCAATGGCAATGCCTTACATATTAGCGTTATCTGGCAGCACTACCAATTCGACCATCTATAGGTTACATTTGAATAAATGGATATAAAATAGAGGATATGAAACATTTCCGGAACTTTCCAAGCTGTAGGCAATTAGGTTTTAAGAGGCTGCCTTACCTATACGTCAGATAGTTATCGTTTTGTTGTCATAAAATAAAGTCGTGTTTAAACGGAAATAAAAGTGTTGTATAAACGAATATTAAGCTGTTATATTAAAATAATCTGTATAAGAGATATAATGTAGTAAAATAAAAAACTGTAAACAACAACAAAGTGGTGTTAATTTAATTTAGCGCAATTTAAACGAGCTCAAAAGTTTTAAAAAGGTTAAAACGTAACAATACTCTTCAATGCAGAAAACATAAAATGTGCTATCCCAATGTCCACTACGGTGAGTTTATTATCAGGTGATGTTAAACTTAAACAGTTAAATTGCTTTCAAGAAATAAGTGCACAATAACGTGAAAACAACGTGATATTCATATTAAACGAAGTTTTTACTTTCAAACATCTTTTCGTCATCAGATATGTATATTATTTTTTGATGATGCTTTTCACGGTTGCAAACATCTTTACTACTGCATGTTGTCGACAATGCAGTGTTTCAGCTTCGTTCTAAACGTAAACAAATAAAAATTAAAGAAACGACGAAAAGTTTGTTAAGTACATTATAGTCATACAAAATTTATTGTATGTATACGCGAAGTTATTTTAGATAGCCTACGCATATTACGGTTAGCCCTTCAGCCTCTGGTTTGCCTGTTACTTACAAAATGGATTCGTTTATTATTGTTGCTAAATGCAAACAATATGAGAGTTAATAAAGTTAATAAGTCAGTTTAAACGAATACTCTTATTATGAATAAGTCTGAAAAATACAGCTTTTTCGTTTCAGTTTTGTTGTACAGTCAAACTTCCCTATAATGAATTCGCATTGAACCAGAATATCACTTAATTACATAGAAATTTCATTATAAAGAAATTATATTTTTTCTTATAATACATTTAGAGATTTAAATACATACGTATCGACAGTTTACTAATCATCTCAAAAAAAGTTCGATTGATTAAAAAGCGCATTCCAATGTAGACATTATTAGTCTGTGTAATATGTATTGTAGAAAATTGTTTGCAATATGAATTAATTCCCTATTATGAATTCCTTTCGATCCAAAGTTAATGTATTTTCAGCTCCTTATAATGAATATTCATACACTGAATTTTTCTTTATAATGAAATAATTTTACAGATATAAATTTGATCATAATGCAAATTTGTCCTCATATTATAAATTGTTTTAAATAACTTTCTGTTATAAATACTTTCAACAACAATAAGCAACACTGTTTGCCATAGAAGGAATTATAATAAAATAAGGGAATACCTAAAAGCTGTACATAATACATAAAAGATGTACATATACATAAGAACAAAAAAAAATCCAAATCAATAACAACTTTTATAGTAGTTGGACGTGTTAAGTGAATGACAATGCCGCAGCGAAGTCGCATTTCTATTAAAAAAAAAGTTATCAACAAATTGGAGTAACCCTAAAAACGTGTAGAAGACGAACAAACAAGCACTGAACGCAAATAACCTCGACCCTGTGTTTTTGAGGATAATGATAAAGCAATGCTCAAATGGATAATCAACGAAGTAATAATCAAAGAGTTGGCTGATACATTGGGAAACGAGGAGTTTACAACTAGTGCAGGAAGGCTACACACCCTTATGTAGGGAATGGAATATGAATCGATAATGAATAGAAGATTGATACATAAATATGACCATAATTTATGTATGTACAGTTAGTGTCATTAATATTCGGTTTTTAAGTTTATCGATAATAACACCCTGGCATTAGCGAAATGGATAGGTAATCAGAAGAATAGAAAAAACTTAAATAAATGTTGTCAGTATGAGTATTCAAATATATGGAAAAAATGGCTCTATGGTAACCCTGCAACCGTGATAAATCGATCAAAGTTTGTTAACCCTGTTTACTAAGAGCCATTAATATTCGGTTTTTCCCCTATTTATATGCTATTTGCAAAAAAACATGTTATTCAGCTACTTTTCCAGCAATATAGAGATACGTTTTAATAAAAGTGCATAATACCTCCTTTCTTGTCTGTCCAAAATTCTACTTCACTGCAAATTATACAAATGGGGCGCAAAGGAAAAAACACTCCTTTAGAACAGTGAAAACTTGTTATTTTCTAAAAAGTACAAAGAGATTGCTGAAATTCTGAATATGAAACCAAATACAGTTGGGGACATTGTCAGAAGGCACAAAAATGAAGGAAGAATACACTTCATAAAGCAGACAGGTCAGCCAAAAAAATTGACCGAGCGGGAAGAAAGTTCAATTGTGCGAAAAATAAAATCTAACCCACGCTTAAGTGCTCCCAAATTAGTCACAGAGGTGCTCAATGAGTTTAAAAAGAAAATATCTGCATCTACTATACGAAGAACCATAAGAAAAAAGGTTTTCATGGCCGAGTAGCACGTCGTAAGCCATTAGTTAATTTACGCAACCGAAAAGCTCGTTTGAGTTTTGCCAGGGAGTACATTAAGAAGCCTGATGGGATGACGTTAAATTTGCGGACGAGAGCAAGTATAATGTATTTGGATCCGATGGGCGTGTAATGGTGTGGCGGAAGCCAAATGAGGAGCTACAACCACAAAATTTAAAACCAACCGTAAAACATGGAAATTGACATGTTATGGTGTGGTGTTGTATGGGAGCTAAAGGGACGGGAAAATTAGTTTTTATCAGTGGAATTATGAATAAGGAATCATATTTGAATATCCTCCGTCAAAATTTGAAAGAAAGTGCAAATAAGCTGGGCGTTTTACATTCTTTTAAATTCTACTAAGATAACGACCCAAAGCACAAGTCGCGTTTAATTCAAGAATGGTTGCTCTATATCTGCCCTAAAGTTCTCCGTCCACCTGCACAATCCCCAGACCTCAATCCGATTGAGAACTTATGGGATGAGCTGGAGCGGCGAATCCGCAACTACAAAATAACACCCATTGAAGACTTGAAATTGCGGCTTTAAGAAGAATGGGATCGTATTCCTGCAGCTTATACAGCTAAAATAGTAAAAAACATGTCAAACCGTCTAAGTGAAGTTATAAAACAAAAGGGTTATCCAACAAAATACTGAATTTTATATAAAACCATTTTTCTAATGTATTATTTGTTACTTTTCAAAGAAAACCGAATATTATTGACGCACAATATTTTATGCTACCTGAATTAATTTAGTTTTTTTTGTTATATTGTTATTCTTTTTTTCTGAATACAAATGTGAACTTTCAAGTGTCTAAATAAAAATGTTGAAAAAGATATACATTTAGCTTAAGACGAATCAGTTAAACATATCTTCTTAATAAAACCGAATATTAATGACACTAACTGTATATGATTACCAAATGGAAAAGAGAGCAACTGCTCTAGTACAAATAAAATAAATATAGTAAATATTATACTATGTTTGGAGAAATCATATCTGATTCGAACCCTTGTGCAGATGAGTACTAATGTGTTGACTAATACAGTGAACCAAAAAAGCTTAAGTACACCTTATATATAGAAAAACACACCCATGAAATACAATTTATTTGCAAGATAACAAAAAAATTAAAAATTAAATAATTTATTGTTTTGTAGGTCCTCAACATGCTTGCAGACGTCGATGCATGCTTCTGGCTAATCTTTTAATATTATTTTCAGTTATTTTTAGGAATTCTGTTGACAACACACTTTTAAGCATTTCGTTTCGCATTTCGTTTTTCGAGTACTTTTCTCTAACTAATCTCAGATGTGTTCTATTGAATTAAGATCTGAATATTGTGGAGGTGCATATAGTTTCTTACAATTATATTAAAACCATTCCTTGACCAAATATGACTTATATTTTGTATCAACATCTGGTTGAAAAAAAACATTATTTGTTTGTAGACCCAATTTCGATGCATTTTTTTTTTTGAGCCTGAGATGCAGAATTACCTGAATATGCTTATCCATTGTATATTCTATTTTCGTGCGCTTGCTCTCACCATTCACCCCTACACTATAATGTTACCACCGTAGTGTTTAGCAGTTAAAGTTAGATTTTTATAATGAAATGCTTTATTAGTTTTCTCCAGATTTTGTAAGTTAAATACGGTGCAAGATTATTATATTTTGACTCACTGCTAAATAAAACATCGTCCCGACAAGAATCTGGGTTGTCCAGAAACTCTTTTGCAATATCCAACCCCGTTCTTTATTAACTGCATATTATTACGTTTTAACCTTTTTAAAACGTTTGAGTTCGTTTAAATTGCGTTAAAATAAAATAAACACCGCTATATTGCTGTTAACGTTTTATTTATTTACTACACTATAACCTTTCTACAGTTTATCTTAATACAACAGCTTAATATTCATTTATATGACACCTTTATTTCCGCTTAACCACGTCTTTATCTTATGATATCAAAACGATAACTAAACTACGTAGTCTCCTTATATACCTAATTGCCTAGAGTTTGGAAAATTCCGGAAATGCCTCAAATGATCTCATATCCTCTATCCGTTAATTTTAAACATGTAAGATTGTGTTACCCTGGGATAATTTAATTGCCAATGCTGACATATACACATATAAGTATGGCATTGACAGGGTGACACAAAATATACCAAAATTCTACAATTTAGGCGTTTTTTTATTCCCGCAACAATATGTTAAGGGCTTTCTACGTGAAGTTCGAGCTTTGTAACCAGCTCCATGGAGTACATTCCTCAGAGTTTATGAGTGCACGCTGGTACTTAAGATTTGTAACAACTTATAACGTATTTTAGGAGCGAATTTTTTGAGTTCAGCTTTAACAGCATTTCGTATATAGACTTCCTCTCACAATCCAAATTTATTCTAGCGAGCTAAACGTTGTTTTCTCTGCAAACTTCCGCTATTTAAACACGATTTTATAATCGTTTGCTCACTAGAATGAGGTTTTGATATGATATTTTACATTTTACGTAGTTACTTATTTTCTGCATGCAGTTTTTCCTCAGCTTAAGTGGTATTTCTTTTCCTCGACTCATTTCGTCGGCATAATAGTAACTTCAGCACAAAAATAACCCAATAATCAGTAATAAAATTATTTTAAACTTATAAGTACTCCATTTTAAGAAAGCAGGTCCAAGTAAAATCTTATGTTGTTATGGAAACACCATTCGTTTCACAATAACAATAACTTTAATATGTCAAGAACTAACTGTGTACGAAAATTTTATTTGCGCCGTATTTAGCTCTTTTGACTTTTTTACTAGTAACTTTCTTTATATAAAAGTAATGGAGAAAATGTAGTAGTATTACGAAAAAAATCCAAATTATAAAAAGAAAAATAATAACCTTCAACTGTATTATGAATACACATACATATATGAACTTAAACTTTATTGGTTTTTTATATTAAAATCTCTTAATGTATTGTTGAGAGAAAAAATATCAACTAAATACCAGATTATTTAAAACAGCGAAGATATATAATTCTATTCAAGTTTGTGTATGATGAAATCAATTTTTGGTCCTATAAAAATTAAACTGTTTTTATTTACTTACAGAAAGTACTGCTCCGAAATTCAAATTAGATAAAACTAAAAACAGTACCTATTTGTTTTTTTATATCTTGAAGTTATTAATAACGATTTCCCAAAGGTATTGAATTAGAATTTTTATACATACATATGTACATACATATGATACATATATTGAGTTATGACACTATTGTAGTAAATGAGCGATATGTGCATACATATGTACATACATATACTTGTACACAAGTAGTTATTGGCCAGTTTTGTAAAAAGAAATTTTGAACTTAGTCAAAATAAGTTCATTGAATAATTCAATTAAAATTTAGTCACACATTTGTGGTATATTTGCAATAAAAGCTTAGACTATACGATCTGTACCGAAAATTTTAAATCGCAAAGTAAAACAACAAAAGGCGAAAGTCCAGCAATAATATTCGCTTTTACATCAGGGAACAACAAATCTACAAAAATAATAACAAAATAACAACAACAAAAGCAAGCGAGTTGTATAATTATAAAAGATAACTTTTTTGAAGGACACACTCTGTTTTAAAAATGAGTAATGCACTTCAGGTCTTTGACTCTTTCATTCATGTATTGTGGAATAATTAAATAACGTTGAATTGGTATTTGTGTTGAAGGTGGTGGCGATGGTTTTGGAGCTGCTGCCACTGCCATTGCATTGATAAAGATTATGGTGATGGTGGTGACTTTATTCGTTTTCGCCTTCGTTGCCTTTTTTATTTCGTCGTTGACTCCTTCTTTGTCGCCATTGCTATAAATATCAACATCCATTGTTGTTCTGATTACTGCTGTAGCTAACGAGAACAGATCTTATTCATATCCAGAGTTGCCGTTTTAGTTATTTCTGACCAAAATTGATTTTTTTTTACAATGTGCTGGTTGCCATTTTGTAACATAAAAATGTGGAAATAATAAAAGAAATAAAAAATAGTAAATACGTGCACATTATTGCCAGCACATACATATCTCACCTAAAATCCGAAAGGTCGTAAGCTACAAAAAATTTAAAATCGACCTTTTGATTGATTATGATGTACAAGTATTTTATTGAAATTGAAACACAGATAGATCTATCTAATGAAAGTGCAAATTTTTCAAAATTGAATCAAATAGGGGTTATAGTCAGTGGAAGACGGGCCAAATTAGGTTATATGAGAAGTAATTTTGTTTATGAGTCAATCACGTTTTGTTGAAATTTGAGGTAAAGATGCATATGTACATAGATCCAGCTAAAGAAACGGTAAAATCGACTTTTCTTCTGAAATGACACGTATTTTTCTTCTTAAACTAAAGTTATTTGTTTCCTAACATTCATCATCGACAAAAATATGTTGTACAAAATTACATTTTCAAAAGATATACTTTGAGGGGCTAATATGGGGTAAATTTTTGGTCCATAGTTCATTCCTACGAAAAACGTTGTTATTACGGTAAAAATGTAAGCTTCAAACTCTCCACATGCTATTCTATTATCAAGTGCCATCATCTAAGATAAAAATAAACTTCACAGAAGTGACAGGCGTGACGCCTCCCAATTAAAATAATAAATACTTTACGTCGCATTAAATATATCAACGGACGGAAGTTGTCTTAGAATTATTTTTTATAGACAGGCATGTGGCAAAAAAAAATTTATGTACAAAAAAGGCAGTTTAGTTCCCATTTATAATACACATATATTTAGATTTCCGGGCAACGCCGGATGGGTGAAGCTAGTAATAGTAAAACTGCGTATTTATTATTAAATAATTTTATAATACTTTATTATATGGAAGTTATGACGTGATCATCGTTTACTTTTTGTCCGTACGAATCTTCGTTCTAATGAAAAAGCCACGTATAACTGTTCTTAATAAAAACAGGTTATGACAAATACAGTCCTGAATTTTGAAGTCATACCAAAAGTAACTTAAATAGGGAATTGTTTTCTTGTCATTAAGGTGTAACATTAATTCGGGATATGAGTCCAGTTTTATCAGAATTAATTATTTTTGCAGCAATGATGTGCTCACCCAAGTGTGTTACAGTTAACCTTGTGCTTTTTATACACCCCTGTTTAGCGTTAAGATTTTCAATTAACGTTATAATTGCATTTTTATTTAAAATCAATTTATAAGATGTTAAACCGGATGGATATAAAGAGTTTGCTTAAGCATTATCTGTTTTCTCCGGTTGAACACAATCAGACCTGCAATAAATCTATTTTTCTCCAAGTAACAAATTGGAAATAATATGATCGTTCATTTTTGTACAATCGTCGTTGACGTTGAGTAGAATTGAAAAATATATGTTGTTCATTGATTTCTCTGGCGTTAAAAATTTTGGTGCTAAGTGTATTGTAACTAGAATAACAATGCTTCGTTATCGTAACTTGTTTGGGCTTCTAAGTTACCATTACCATATTTTAGCGACAATTTAGTAAACAAAGGATCATTTGTTTTTATATTTAGAGTCAACTTACGAATTTTACCATAAAATTATAAGGCAATCTCGTTCTTAATATGGAAGTAATTTATGTGCTTCTTTTTTTTAAACCTCTTTAACTGTTAGTTTGTTTATTACTGTCACTATACTCACTTGATAAAACAAATACTACATTGCGAACATGTACTATTAAAGAAGATATTTGTAACCGACCAAAAAACATCTTTTAGGTATAATATATTTATTATGATATTTCTGGTTTTTGGTAGAACAAATTTTGGCAGAAGTAATAGTTTTAAAAATTTCTTAGCTCAGTTGTAAGATTTTGTTTAAAATCAGTTCAAACACAATTTTTATCGAATATATAAACAATAAAAGAGAAATTATAATCGATTTGTAAATAGTAATAGTGTTCCTATTAGTAAATTTTGAAACAATATATAAAGGGTGGTCCAACCATAATGCACGACGTTAATTGTGAGTTACACCTTAACGTCAAGTTCTTTGCTCAACCTAATTTGATATTTCTTTGTTTCAGTGTTTGATAAGTTCAACCATGGATAGGCACACAATTGTGCAGCGCGTTAAGATTGTTGAAGCCTTTTATGTAAATGGGCGTTCAAATCAAAATGCATTCGATATTTTTTTTGGCCAGCACAACCGACCAAATGTGTCCACAATCGGGAGAATTGTGCGTAAATTTTATCAAACCGAGTCTGTAGGAAATGTGGAAACACCTGTGCATTCTCGCACAGTTCGTTCTGCGGTCAACCTCGAGTTGTCGTTAAACAAGTCTCTGTTCCATAGACAAAAATCAAAAAATCACTCATAACGGATTTTGACAATATATATATGTTTTGAAAATTAATAATCCGCATATAAAATACTGAGTTTTTTTTTTGCTACTTATTTATATTGTCGCAAACGTGAGCTTAACTCAACTAATTTTTAATAAAAAAAATGCTGTGTAAAATGTGTATTTTAGGTTCTTTAGACAGATAGCTGTAATAACGCTATTTGTTGAAGAAATTTTTTTAAATTTGATCTTTTAATTATCTTTCAATATCAGGAGCAAAATAGAAAATAGTTTTAAATTTTGTTTATTGTTTTTATTTTTTTCTAAAGGGTTTTAGGATTATTGCTGTATACTTTCGATTCAAACAACCCCACAAAAAAATAAATCGAAAGGTGTCAAATCGCACGATCTTGGTGGCCTCTCCTCCTATATGAGAAATAATGTGAATTTCTAACTTTTCTTTCAAAAGATCCATTTATTCTCTTGCTGCGTGACAAGTGGCACCATCCTGTTGAAACCACATATTCTCTACGTCTAAATCATCAATCTTCTGCCAAAAAAAGCTTCGGATCATCTCCCTGTAGCGATTTTCATTGACCGTAATCACATTTCCATTCGTTTTTACAAAAACATTGTCCGCTGAATTTTCCGGACCACAAACCACACCGAACAGTAACTTTTTGTAGATGTAATGGTTGATCCAAGATAACTCTTGCATTTTTTAACCCAAAAGCGGTAATTTTTATTGTTGACGTAGCCATTGAGCTGGAAATTGGAAAAATGAAAACGCCGACGTAATGTGTGGTCAGCTGGTTTTAATTCTTGGGTTGGTTGAATATTGTAAGCCTTTAAATGGTGAACTCGATGCAAAATGTCGAATAATGTGGATCGTTTGATATTTAATTGCTGCGAACAATAGCGAATGAATGTTTTTTAGATATCCTTCAACACTTCTGGATACAGTTTCTTCAAATTTCTCAACCATTAGCTTGATGGCATGATTTGTTGGAGCAATTTCTCTACTGCATTTTCTTCTAAATTTCCTAATTACATCTTGAGAACTTTTGCCATTTTCAATTTTTTTTTTTTTAATAATAAAAAAACGTTGTTCCATATTAACTAACCGGAATGCATTTAGAATCTGAAAATAAAAATTTGATTAAAAATTACAAGTAGAAAAAAATTGGCAGGAAAATTAAAATGATACCTCAATTCTGGACACCCATTACTTTAAAAAACCCACTTATTTCAATAAAAAAGAAACTCTGAAGGAGCATTAAAGAATATATATGAAAATATTTAAAAATAGACATTTTTATTATATAAAAATATAAATTTTTTTAATTCGGCTTTTGAAACTATATAATATGTTCTATCAAATAAAAATAATTAGAACCAAATTTGTCATACAACTTAAAATTTTAAATTTAGAGCATTTTTCACTAATTTTAAGTAGCTTTAGGCAATTGAAAAATTAAAAATAATTTATATTATTACTTTATATACATACCGCACTTGATCAACAAAAGGATATTAACTCAAAATTTTGAAAATTTCACTTTTTGCAAGAAATCAACTAACAACATCAAAATATCTACTGTAAAAATTTAAATGTATTTCTATTACTCCTTCATCTCGAAAACCACATTTAAAACCATTTTCGTTATAGTGTTATGACTACCTTTATATCACCAAAAAGGTATTATTTTAGGTTAATACATACAAAAGTGGAAATATGAATGGATCGCTTATTTTCATAAAAAAGGTATAATTTTTTTACTTACTATGAGGTATTCGGATTTTCAAATTCTCTTAAAATGTAACCACAAACAGTTTTTCACCTCTACTGAAAATTTTAATTTTTAAATTTAATAAAAATTAAAATGCCTTAACGTATATTTTTTTGTTTTAAGTATATGTGGGCGATAAGCTATTTTGTCAACATTTCGCTTATATCTATATTTAGCCGCAATAAATGCCTGCACGAAATTTCATTTATCTACGACGACTCCCAGTCGCTCTTTGCGATCGATGCCCTATACGTCGTGCCCAACAATTGAACATCTCACGAACATCACTGATGTGAATTTTGAGTAAAGATTTTAATTAACACACACTTACAAGGTTCAATTGACTAAAGAGCTAAAGTCTACTGACTATATCAAGCGTCGTCATTGCTGAATGTTTAGTTGAACTAACAAAAGTGAATGGTGACTTTACAAAGAAAATCATCTTCAGCGACGAGGCACACTTTTATCTCAGTGGATTCGTTAACAAGCAGAATTGCCATATTTGGGCAAATGAGTATCCACGAGTTATATGAAAAGCCGATGCATCCACAAAGAGTGACTGTTTGATGCGGCTTATGGGCTGGCGGTGTCATCGGGCAGTACTTCTTATACAATGAGGTCGGCCAAGCAGTTGCCGTAAATGGTGTTTCCTATCGCGAGATGATAACGGACGTCTTGTGGCCAGAAATTGAGTATATGGACCTGGACGATATGTGGTTCCAACAGGATGGTGCCACTTGCCACACAACCACCGAAACACTGGCTCTTATGCGCTAGGTATTCAATGGCCGTGTTATCTCATGTCGTCGCGATATTAATTGGCCTCCACGATCATGTGATTTGACACCGTTGAACTTCTTTCTTTAAGGATATTTTAAAAAAAAGTGTACGTCAATGAGCCAAAAACAATTCAAGAGCTAAAGGATAAGATAATTCCGCACATTAACGACATTGAACCTCAATTATGTCTCAGAGTCATTGAGAATATGGACCGGCAGATAAAGCTCCGTCACCGAAGCCGTAGCGAACATTTTTTCGATGTTTTTTTTTACACATAATTGCCATAGATCCTTTTATTACATTAACAAATATTGATGGATGGTCCAACCTTTATTTCAGTACAACGCTAGTGGTGGGCGCTGTTTTTTCTTGTTATTAAAATATCTATTTATTTTTGGACTCGTCGTGTAGTATTGATACAATTCGTTAAAAAAAAAGTGCATGTGGGCATTGCTGGTTAGTGCTATTGATCCAAAATTATGTATACATGCATACATACATATGTATGTGGTATATACGCTTTGTATACTGTCTAACTTATGTAAGTAAAGTTCAGCACAAATACTTTCGCGTTATTTAATTGGTGAAATTTTAATTTTTAAGTTTAAGGACTATTAAGTTACTACTATTTTAATCGTGCGGAGTTGGTTAGAGAATTTTTGTTATTTTTGATCCAATTTGTTTAGTTCTATGAAAATTTGGTAACAAAAAACTTCAAAGCTGCGGCAACACTGTTCATGACAATTCGTGAGTGCGTGCAAATTGAGAGAGAGTGTATTTCTTCGAATCGAAAGATAATCATTTAGCGGAGCTATTGCAATCAGTGTTGCCAGTGTTGGTAGAATTATAACAAAATTGGTAGAATATTTTTCGTTTGGTAGGGTGGTGGGCTAAATAGAATTATTTTAGATTTTGCAGAAGTTTGAAAATTTGAAAATCAATAAGTTATTATAGTATAATTTGTTAATTGCTCGCTATCCTCTTTGGCCTTAGTGTCAAATCAGTGCAGCAGTTCTCTGCACACTTATTTGACGCCTAAATATAGAGTACCTTCCGTTATTGCTGGATTACTTTAGTTATTGCGAAAATTCCTCTGTTATTTGCTTAAAATTGTTAAAGCCTTATCTGCAGTTTTAAAGAAATATAAAATGTTTAAATATATTTAAGTCCAAAATGCAAAAATTGAAACAAAATGGTAGAAAATGTGGGTAAACACTTTAATTTAGCGCTCACAGTACATCAACACGTAAAAATGTTAGTAAAAATTGTTATGCATTTCGAATATATGTTTTTTAAGGTTAGTAGATTTGTATCGATTTTGATAGATTTTCGTAAAAATTTGGTAGTATTAAAATTTTTTTGTGGTAACACTGGCTGCTATTGTTTCTGTTTGTATTCTTGTTGTTATCGTTGCCTTAATTTTTATTATATATATACATATGTATGCATGTATATACATATGTATGTGTATATATATACACATATGTTATATATGAACATATGTATTTATTTTTAAACATTTGTTTTTGTTATTTATTTTTAAAATAAACAATGAAATAAATGCAAAAACAGAGTTCATTTTATTGGAAATGCGTGTTGTATTCGTATTCTCTCTTACAGTACGTACATACATGCATGCATACGGATGTTCGAAAGTGTGTGTTCGTGTTTTATTTGTTTATGGATGAAGCCAGTCCATTCAGTCGATGTGATTAAACTTTATGAGCAATATATTTTGCATTTCTTTATTCGATGAATTTTTATAAATAACAAAGTTATGTATGTATGTACATATGTATGTACATATGCATGTATATAAAAAGAAAAACAATATAACAAAAGTAATAGCATTCACAGGAACAGCAAGTTCATAAAAGTTCAAAATTAATGCTGGTTAGACGGTCAAAAAATTTTATATATTACAAAAAAAGTTTACATTTTACAAATTTACATGATATATGCACATACATATTTATTAAGTTGGAAAAGTGTACATATGTACACAAGTGAGCATGAAAGTTCCATAAACATACAGGGGGGTAAGTGGAACAATAGTCGGCAATTTAGTATAGTATAGAATTGATGACTAGTTATTACAATTCATTAATTTGTTTTGTTTCAGATTATTAAGTTAAATTTAAATATTTTTTTATTGAAATTGAGAAATTTATTGTTGTTATGAAGAACATCAAAGTTGCCCATTGCTGGTATATAATATTAGTACAGAAAATATTAAATCGAGATTAATTTCAAACTGTTACTTATTAAATACAAATGTTTTTTACATATCTATATATTCAATAAGATCAAGAAGGCACGAAAGATAAATTCATATTAGGAAATCAAGAATATTATTTGTTTATAATTCAGAGTTTGTGCATAGGTTACATTTTAAGGCTAAAAATGAAAAAAGTAGGTCACAAAGGAATATATTATATGAAATTATATTATATGGCTTCTGAAAGCTAACCTCTAAAGCTTAAGTGTATAAATGGTATTGGAATGCCGACAACTAGAACACCATTGAAAACTACTTGTTTCTATAGTCTAAATCTTAAATCTTCATATCTTTTTCAACCACGTCTTAAGTAGCACTGGGCAATCATCAATAATTGTACGCACGACAGTCATATTAAAATCTAGCCTCATCACAAGCCAATAAAGTCTTAAGAAAATAAATGCCGGGCTTTATTTTGTGACAAAACATGATATGATTTTAATACTTTGTTTAACTCTTTCGCTTTTATAACCATATCTCAACAGTTTTCTACCTTTTGAAAACATTTCCGATTGAAAATTGATTATTTTAACGAAATTATTGACATTATAAATTCGGCTTCCTCCAAATTTTTTGGTAAGAAAACAAGCATTTTGGTAAAAACCGAAAGACAGTCACTAATTAAGCGAAAATACTGTTAAAAAAATTATCTAAGCTCAAATTGTTCTTAACATATAGAAAGCTGAGAATCTTTATAAATCTCATTTAGCTTTGGTTTAATACATAATTACTGTAATTCTTAATTATTTAAATACAAATAGAAAAACATCCGACTACAGATGCATGCCTACAATTAGGAACACATACCACATCTACATGTCATCAAGATTCTAGAAAGTGGTTTTATTAGAAATTCATCCTTTATTATTATTGTATAGGGTTCTTTTAAATACACTTTTTGCCCTTAATTGATTATATTTATATTATAGTTTATATTATATTTCCTTTCGTTATAAACAAAATTATGCTTTTAATGGAAATATGAAGTACGAAAACAATCTATTGCGAAGGCACAGTTTGGCCTTTTTTTTATGATATAGGTATATGTACATAAATATGTACATATATGTGTTGTAATTTAGGCTCATAGTTGGATCAAAAGTCCTCCAAAAACTTTCTTCAGCTCTCTCTGTTCTTCTCAATCGCCTTTATTTCTCTTCAGATTTTGCCAAAAGCTTGCATTTCAGCAATTCATGTCCGAAGCCACGTTTTTGTTTTGGTCACCCTCGCCTGTTAGTAGTGGGGATGCCAATTGGTAATAATTTTTTTTAAATGGGGACTTTTAAAATAATCCCATTTAAGTTAAGTTCGAATAATGATTTGTGTATAATATTAATGCTAAAAACTTAAATACATCTTCTAATGTCTGCTAATCTATAACGACTCTAGTAGTTCATTTGATGTTACAAACAAAAGCAGCGCCATCCAATTTCGGGATCTTTAAATCACTGGATTTTCGAAATCGGGATTTTTCGATTAGCATCCATATTTGGCACACTGTGGATTCCAGTCTAACGCATCATTGGGGCTTCACTTAATGGTTTGTATAGCCACTTACATTTGCGACGCTAAATTTGGATTGCCACTAATTCTGCTTTAGCCTTGTTAATACGGCTGTACACGTCTTTAGCAGTACCCCTTTTGGCTGTGGATAGGCTGCCTAAGTATCCGAACTCGTCCGTATGTTATTGACTAGCCAATCTGAACGCTGGAACAGACGTAGTTATGATCTTGGTACGGTTAAACGTAGGACTCATTCTACACAAACTGCGAATTTCATCGGTGGATTTTTTAGCGGGTTGCGATTACAATGCTAAGAATATTTATTTGGGGTATTGTCTAATGAGACCAAAGCAAATATCTAAATCAGAACTAAATATGATTTCGAGCTGAATAAGTGCATACGAATTAATTGGCTGAAATTTAGAAAATATATTAACACGCACTGTTATTGCTTAGAACTTCGATAGAGGTTGACTAATCTATTGAGAAGCTCGAAAATGATGGTTAGCTAGCATGCTGCTTTACTTATCCAAATCAATATTT
This sequence comes from Wohlfahrtia magnifica, assembly GCA_023159175.1. Classification (NCBI taxonomy): domain Eukaryota; kingdom Metazoa; phylum Arthropoda; class Insecta; order Diptera; family Sarcophagidae; genus Wohlfahrtia; species Wohlfahrtia magnifica. The sequence goes on along the minus strand of JAKWBJ010000162.1, from coordinate 833,395 downwards.
CTAGAATACACTTCAAAGATGTGGAGCAGTTAGCTGAAAAAAGAATACGGCGATTGTGGCAACAACATGGTTCCCCTCGACCAAAACAGGAGTTAAAGGAGTGTACTAGGAGACTCAAAAATCTGCTGGATTTGAGAAGGACTACGTCTTTAAACAAATACCTCGAAAATCTGGATGCGACTGCCAAAAAGATTCAAATTATTTTTTACGGCGAGCAGCGAAAACACGAACACTTGAAACAGGTTTTTACATGGAATACTGCAGAGGATGATGTAGAAATTGTATCTTTAGTACCATAGTTCAATGCAGCCTTACAGTTGAGACATTTAAAGTATTATCAATGATTTAGACACAAAGAAGGCAGGAAGATTAAGTCTCTTTATATTTAGTGCCGTTTTGTGACTAGAATATTATTTCCGTGCTTGGAAAGTACTGCTTATCTCATTAGCATAAAACCTGGAACGAATCACACAGACCTATAAGCCTATTGTTGAATATGCCTAAGTTGCTTGAAAAGGTACTAATAAGGAAGCAAAGTCTGATATTAAATGAGGGTGACTGTTTTCCAAATAACCAATTTGGATTCAGATGACTGTATAGCATAATTAAACAAACACATAGTGTGATGAGGGCCATTATAATATAAATATTGTTCCGCTTTTTTATCGACTAATCTTGAGTAATGCTGGCCACGTCCGATTGAGAAAAAGAAATACTACGGACCTGATACGAAGAAGAGTGAGAATAACGTCAAAATAATCCAAAGACTCCATGAAAAAAATTCTTCTTTTTTAATAGAAAAAATGTATTATTAACCACTCAATATTTTTTAATATACATATGTGTGTGTAAGATATCAGAACATTCAACAGAATAAAAAACAAGAAATGTATGTATGTACTTCAATTTTTAAGGAGATCTGAGCTGCAAATTGTTTTAGAAAGATAGCATGTATAGGTTATAGTGGATCTCATGATTATTCCTCTACAAATGCTATAATTGTATCCAAAAGCACCGCAGACATTTTAATCACCGAGGTGGTGGTCCACGCTGCTCGTCCGGAGAGTGTATTTAGAAATATGACACAGAATTACCAACAATAAGCCATAGGATCGTAACTTACGAGAAACACTAAACGATATTGATTATTCGGATAAAAAGTTCTCAGCTTTTAAAACCAATGGAGCTACATAGAACCATACAGTTAATTTAAATAATGTCAAATATGCGTCTATGGCAAAATCTAGACTTGAAGTAGAGGATAATTACATTTTAAACGAAAACATATTATAAATCTATTTTGAAGCTCCTTGCGCTTCAAGTACTTGTATTGATAAAATGAAAGTACTAGATATGATGCTCAAACATGTCATCCAAGCAGTATACTCAAAATAAATCTTAGATTATGCACTGGAAGGCCGAGGGCATAACAATTCCATCCGCAATGTTAGAATTAGAACATTTCCTCAATGTAAAACATACTGATATTGTGTTGATAGATGAGACTTTTCTTCAATCAATCTATAAGTTTAAATAAGGAAATAATATTATTCATAGAGGACTACTTGACACATTGTGTAGGTTTCCTTATTAGGATCTAGAAAAATATTCTCTAATAATAATATAAATGGTCTAATAAGAATTACTTCTGCCTACTGTCCAAAATATTTGTCATATTCTACTAGCAACCTAGAAATAAAAGCAACAAGAAAGACTTCTTAATTTTCGGAGATCTTACTGCTAATCATTCCAGCTGGAATTGTTATCGTAACAATAGAGGTGGTATAGACTTTACAACCATCAAATTGTATCAAATTATTACACCTGTTTCACAAGATTCGGTGGTTGATCTTCTGCAGTTTTTCGGTATCTAAGATTAAAATCCACGCGACCACGTACCAATGACATGCGCAATTTATGGATTCATTGTTGTTAGCTCGACACTTGTCCCATAGTATAACAAAGCAAACAGGATTGCTATAAAAAATAGGTAGATCTAAAGCTTAAATTTATATTCTACAGTAAAAACACAAACCAATGTTGAATATGTTTTGTCAAAGACTACATAAATTATCCAGAAATCTTCTGAGCTGGTGTCCGTAGCAGAGATTGAAACAAGGTAAGTAAAATTAACCCGAATTAGTCTATATTTGATTGGTCAAAGAAGGAAATATCGCCGAAAGTTGTAAAGAAGTATTGATTTAGCAGAAAGAAGAATACTGACGAGCACCATAAAACGGCTAATCTTGTCGATAAAATATCACGTGTTAACTAATAGAAATAACAGCTGGTCGAAGTTTATTAAGGGATTGCCGTCTACAAAGAACAAATTTTAGTTATTAACGAAGGTCAAAATAGGTAAAAAGACAGCAGTTGAGGTACTGAATATAGATGGTGCTGATAATTATGACAGTGAAGTCAAGGCAAACACTATTTGCCAAGTATTTGTTTATTCTCACGGAATCAACAGTAATATAATATCACCTTATGGAAGTAAAATATTGCAAAATTTTCCGTAAAAAAGCAACGAATTAACGTCTTTTGAAGAAGTACGATTTTATGTAAACCTTTTAAAGAACTCCAAGACTTCAGAGATTAATGACATTAAACCAATCGTTCTTAAACACATGCCGGATACAATTTCTGTTATTATATTTAAAGTTTCTAATTGGTGCTTATATAACAAATATTTTCCCGATAGTTTTTAAAACGTTAAAGTTATTCCTATTGTAAAACAGGGGAAGAATCCAAAATTGCCAACGAGCTACCGAGCTATTTTTAAAATTTAACAATTTACTTTCCGGAAGGAACACTCTACGGTACACCAAATTAAAAGAAATGTAAATCTTGTAAAATTAAGCAAATCACAGCGCTAAAGAAGATGGCATTATTTTCGTGGATATAAAAAACTTTCAATATGGCATAATGGGGTTGTTTATGTTAGAGGCTAAGAAACTTCGGATATCTAATATTTTATTGTTTTAATCTTTTTAAAACGTTTGAGTTCTTTTAAATTGCGTTAAATAAAATAAATAACAGGAATTTATCGCTTTACTCTTTACAGTCCTTTTATTTCTACACTTTTACTTTATACAGTAACTTATTTTACTTCCACTGAATACATAAATTACTCAACACTTTTATTAACGACTTTACTCTTTGACTGTTAAATTACGACTGTCTGACTAAGCTCAATGCGACACGTTTTATAGCATATTTACATTAATTTCTAATATTATAATATATATTCTACAACCTCTTATTTATCTATGTTATTTAAAATGTAAAGCTTAAATACCCAAAACTGAATTGGCAACGCAGTTCAAATAAATGCAGCCTTCTCAGTGTGATCGTATACTTGACACAAACCGATAGAATAACTTAATAAAGCTTACATCTTTAAATGTATAATGAAAATTTTAGCTGGCGTTCCACAAGGTTTTGTTTTATCACCGATTCTGTATTCCATATATACATCTTACAACATTTTTCCCAAAAATTCACATGCCGATGACAAAGATATAGTTTCAAGTGATAAAGTCTCAAATGCTATCGTCAAAAATATGAATAAGAATTTCTTGCATGTTAAAAATTGTAACTAACAAAGTGAAAAAAATTACCGTAATCAAAAATTACCATAAATTCACAGGCCGATGACAGAGATATAGTTCCAATTGGTAAAGTCTCAAATACTATCGTCAAAAATATGAATAAGAATTTCTTGCATGTTGAAAAATTGTAACTAACAAAGTGAAAAAAAAATTATCATAATCAAGGATGCCTGTGTTTTTTTGATGATAATTTTTCGCTTTAATAAGTCACCAAAGAGAATTCTTTGTATTCCGCTTTGTATTCAAGGAAACCCAATTTTTGACAATCGTTTGTCGTTTAAAGAACGTGTATAATGTTACATGCTTGTAATAAAGCTATAAAGTGTAGAAGAGCACTTTTTCCTCTATTAAATCGAAAGTCTAAGCTAAACACTAAAAATAAACTTATACTTTACAAAATGTTCATTAGTTTAAATATAAACTTATGGATGCCAAGTATAGGCTGCAAGCTTCGCCAAAATATGTATATTTAAAAAACTCCGAATTATTCAAAATATAAAAATTTTAAAATAATACTTATATAATCCAAACAGATTATACTCTTCTGTTCATTCAAGCCATAACCACTAACCTTTCTCGAATATTGAAACAGATCTTCACATCATATTACAATAAAAAGTTTGAGTTAAAAATTCTTTTTATTATTTCAGTAATGAGATTCTATAGAAGGAATTAAATTAACAAATTTTTCAAAATAATTAAAAATTGATGTTTTCTGATCTATATTTTTCCCTTAAACTGTGTTATTATTAATAAGCTATTTCTTTTGTAAAAAATAAGTTCACCCAGAGAAAAAACAACAGAAATACAACAAAATCAAGCTTAAATCAACAAGAAACAACTATGAAAACTAGTCAAGGTGGAAAATCATAAATTCAACAACGTTCAACGTAAAAACAATCTAAATTCAATACCAATTTGGAAACAATTTTGATTTAAAGCTGCACGTACTTGTTTTAGCATTGGCCAATTTACAAAAAAATGGCAGTTTTGATTTAAAAACGAGCAACGTTTGTTTCAAAATAGAAACGTTTTGAAATCAAAGTTGAAAATATTCGAATCAAAATAGCACAAGTGTACTTGAAAGGTCTACCGCCTTCAAATCGAGCACTTTCTACGTAGATCATTTTAGTTATATTTTCAGTTCAATCCTTATACGTTTTTAATTCAAAATATAATTTATTTTTTCGTACATTTTATTTAAAGTAATCAATTTGCAATATTTTTAAAAGGATATGAAATACATAAATTTCATCATTTGCTGCAATTATGATATGGTTGAAACAAGCATTTGTATATGTATGCGAGAGAGGACATCGTATGTATATAGTGTTCGAATGGAAGTACTTCTGCTGAAAGAGAAATAGATTTTTTTTTAATTTTATATAAATATACAATAAATCAATATATTGAAATTTATTTAATTTGGTACTTTTCTGGATTTGGTATATGTATTAAAATCCAATAAATTAAATATTTCTGGGATAGACAAGTAGTTTGATTAGGCTTAGTGAATTAGGTCTAGCGTTAACAGGATATGAAGGCCACGCGAGTATTCTGACGGAGTGGTCAGTGGTCAATAGGTAGATCAGCTAGGCTGTTTGATGGTTGAGCACGAATCAGTCCTGGATTTACAAATGAACTGAATATTATACATGGATATTAGGCTTACGTACAGATTGCCGGACTACTGCAGCGCTCTCCATGCTAAAATACTAGCTGTTAGGTCAACTCTATGTTGACAGCCAGTCTGTACAGAACAGCCTGGTGGGGCGGTGAGATTTAAATTGTTTAGTGAACCACACTGAGGTCAGAGTGTGCTGTGTACTGGGTCGCAGCGATATCAGCAACAACAAAGTTGCCAGCGAACTGCCTAGACCGTGTTCGGAGAACAGGTCTTTAACTGTGGTACGATTGATAAGACCACTAATTAGTAATCTCTTTAGAAAGGCAAAAGAATGTATCTCGGTATAATCCGAAGGCTCAGAAGGTGATACGAGTGACTGCAAAATATCCAAGGCCTATGGTCTAAGTTAGATGAATCGAGAGTTCAATTATTCTTGGAGTTGGATACGAGTACACTTAGGAGTGTAAAAATTTTAATAATGGGACACTGTCTCTTGCGGGGACCTTCCCACGGGAATATGGGAATGAGCTGGAGACAGTAGAAAATATTGCGTGCCGCTGCCAGTGACTGTATGTGTTGTAAAAAGACATTCAAATGTATTTAATTACTTTTTAATATCGACAACAGTAATAACGAATTAAAATCTTTTAATAACGATTTTTTGTTGATATTTCAGAATTAAAAAAATTAATATAATTTTCTTTTTTCATAAAAATAAAGACTTTTATTTTACGGCTTTCTATTTTCATTTATTTTGACTTTAGGTTTTTGTAACTTAATTCTAAAATGTTCAAATGTAAGTTAAATCAAAGATGAATAACCTCGAATAAACAATGAGTTTTTAATATAAGCATTAAAATATTCCTCACAACGTCCAATGTAATTTCAAAAGTGTTTTCACATTGAATCGAAAATGTATTTCTTTAATTTTAAAACGTACGCCTTTAAATTTCTGTTTTGGCTTTTTAAAATCGACATTGAAACGTTTTCAATTTTGGGTTGTCGTCTATGATATTTAATTAATTCAGAAATCCAACATTTTTATATTAAATTTAATGTAGAGTTAGGTTCTTTAGCTCTTTTAATGAGCTAGTTCGTTGACTTACAACACAAACATAAATATTAATTTTTGTATATTTTGAGAACGGTAATAGAAAAAGTTTTTAAGTTTGTTTCAAACATCTTCGTAGACAATACCAGTAAACAAAAAGTAATAAAACGTGGACAATATCAGTAAATAACTGGGCGAGACTGGATTAGCATTAATACTGAATATGGAACAAGAACAGCTTCTCTCAGCGAATAATATACAAAAATTAAGGATTCTAGTGGGCCAGGGTTAAATAAATGTATTCTGTGGGTAGAGAGGCTGAGTACCCCTTTAAAACGATCTACCTAGACCACTTAATGTGAAAAAAAGTTTGGAGAGTTTGCTTAACTTATTTTCACGTTTCGAACACATCTTTAATACGTAATTTTAAAATGGAAGCAAAATCTAGCTGGTGTTCGCTATGAGATCTTAACAGTTTTCTTTTTATTTGACGAAAACTGGTCATTCATAATGGAAAAGCTGAATTAAATTAGAGAATGTGTAGCAAATATGCTCAGAAAAATATATGTGTGATCAATTGTGAACACTTTTAATTGCAACCGCAAAAGTAGGGTACCTGATGAACATTTTTTTATTTTTGTAATAAAAAATAAACCTACTTTAAAAAATATACCAAAAAGTAACGATCGTAAGGCAATATTTTTGAAACTTAAATTCTGAATTCGATAATTTTTATCCAAATAAGGAAAGCCTTTTATTGATGAACATTGTAAAGTTTTTTATACGATATACGAATTAATTTCATAAAATTTAGTATATTTTGTGTTTTTGCCTCGGTTTTTGAAAAAAACGATATTGTATAATCATATTTTAAAGCTTGATTTGAAGAATATGTGCTAAGATTTTTTGTTAGATATTGACATTTAAATGTAACTACATACATCAAAGCTTTCGTTTTTTGCTATAACCTATTTTAGCTTAATTTTAATATAAAGTTTTGAATTACAAGCTTTCATCAATATTCTGAACCGTCTCATTTAATATGGCATACTGCTCAACTAATGAAAGTGAGTTGAACCATATTTCTATAATTTTCAAATCTGACCAAATTGATGATATTTTCTTCGATTTCAATTTCACTCATTTTCGGTTTACAGAACATACCGGACTGTTAAGCGGTAAAATCCAAATATGCTCTTAAAAGGTTTGAAATGCTCTTTAAGTATGAACTGAGTGTTGAAAACACGCTCTTAAAACTGAAATATACAAAAAACCCTCTTATGGGCAAAATATGCACTAACAAATCGATACCAAAATTCATGAAATGGATAAATATCCTACATCCGACTTGATTGGTTGCATGAAAAAACATGCATCTGCATATTTCTGGTTTCCTTATCACCAGTAAATAATTAAAATTTCTATATATTCCTAAATATTTATTTTATTGCTTCAGAACACACGTGCACGATAAAAGATTAGTGAAAGTTTATAAAAATATACATATATGTAGGTACAAACATAAAATACATACATGTGTACACAGAAATAACATATAAACATCTTGCTTTTTTTCGAATTTATTTATTTTTTTGTGAGTTCCAAAGCAACATTTGCAAAGTAACCATACAATGTCGTGCATTCCAAAACGCTACTATGCAAACTTTTACAGTCTCCCTTTCCTAAATGTATTGTAAAAGATTTAACTGCGCAAACAAAAGCAAACTGTGTAGTATAAGTTTTGTCGATACTTTTAATTTAAAAAATAGTCTTGTTTGCTTTGTAGCGATACAGTATTATTACTGTATTTTGATGCTTTGGAATTCCGCCCTTATTTTATTGTTTTTTTTTTTTTAATTTTTGACAAGAAATAGTCACAATTTCTTTATAAAAATTTATGAAAAAGGTGGAAGTACTATATACATATGGTCCATATTGTTACAAATATAAGATTGGGCATCCCAGCGTATATTATTACATCGTTAAAATAAATAAACAAAAGCTACAAGAACAACTATACGTGCTGTTTATAACCGAAAACAACAAACATTAGCAGAGATAAAGTAAATAAAAATAACACAGAAACAACAAATACTAAGTGCTGAAAGAGGTAGATGTTTACATATGCATGGCAACAAAAGACCTAAAACTTAAAGACCTAAATTAAAAGAAAGAAATGGAATCTACCTGAACTATCGAGAGGTTCGAGAGCTTTCGATGTATTGTTTACTCAGCCATATAAAAAGCACATCGATGCAAACAACAATCAGTTTATTTGGTGTAAACTCAGCGAACGTGTTACTGGTTTAAAGAGAATTTGAACTCTGTGTGAAGAGAGTTTATAAGGAGTAAACTTGTGAAGCTAGTAGTGAAGTAAAAACCAGTTTAGTTGGAGCTAACTCAGTAAACAGAGTTAAGTGCAGATAACCTCTGGTTGAAAAGGTTGTGATCGAACCTAAAGTTCGATCTAAAGTTAGATCTTTAGGAAGAAAGATCTGTCGAGTAATTGTTGTTGTTTACAAAGTTGTAAACAGACGGAGTAATTAAGAATAGAAAATTGTTATTGCTTGTAAAAAGGTTACAAGCAGTGGTGCATAAAACTGTGTTGAATAAAGGAATTTAATTAAAAACTAAACACAAGATTTATTTTATTTTACAATCTACGAACTCATAAATACACGTTTTTAAAAAGGTAAAAACGTAACAATGTGTATGTAGAAATTGCTGCACTTGTGGTTTTAACCTAGTTTGTGGATTATATGCATATTCACTTTTAAGTAAATAATATGTACATACATACATATGTATGTATTTGAAATTTGAAATATTTTTATAATTGAAATTAATTTAAATTACAGTATGCCTTTGTATGTCTGGAAGGAACTATAGGCTACATGTATACATTTATAAAATCCAACTGGGTGGTACTACGCCCATACGAAGTAAAAATTTATTCGTCTATATCTTCGAAACGGTAATAGTAGGAGTATCTAAATTTGGTTCAAATTTTGCCTTCGTCAATACAAATCATCAGTCAATAAGTGAGCGAGATTGGATAAGTGGGCGTGGTACCAGTGTATAATTTTTTTATTTATATGTGGAGAGAAGTAACAGTTAAAGCTTCGTTAGCTATGAACAAGCACAACTGGAAAAAGGTTCAAAAATGATAACTATTATTACGAAGCACACCGGGTTTTGGCTAGTAAAAGTAAAGAAGTGATTGTCATTAATGAACTGGACAATGTTTAAAACTATGCAAGAAATCAAAAATAAGTAAAATACGACGAAACAGATTTGTGCATATACTTAAGTGTATGCACAACATATGTGCGAGTATTTTGTATTTCAGTTAAAAGAAAATAATACTGTTATTCTGCTGCCATACATTTCATTATTTGCATTAAAAAGCTATAAATATTTTTTTGGATGGTAAAATAACGAAATAAAAAAATAAATATCCCATAAGATTTTAAACGACTAGAGTATTCAATTCGTATTTTCATTTAAAATCAAATATTAACAGGAATTTTAGCAATTCATATTAAATTTCGTATTATAAGTATATTTGTATATTGCAGGACTTTATTCGATTATTCGAAGGAAATAAAATATAAGGCGCTGTTCAAAAATAAAGCGCACTAAAATTATTATTTTTTCTCTGAGTTATATTTATTAAAAATAATCACAACAGAACTACATGCATAAGTATTTTTGTTATATAACCAATTGAATATGCAATTTCGGAAAGGGCACATCTCGCACTTTTTGGCAATTACGTGTACGTCAATGAGTCCTAAATGCTTCCATTCCACTTACTACGTTTGAGAAATTGACATCACTAGCATTCTTTCTACTTTAGACGTTCTGACAGATAGGTCACAACTCTAAGAGAAGTGCCCTTTTCGAAATTATTGTTTAAACAAAGAGTACAGAAAATGCAGTGTAACATCGCTTTTTTTGTTTAACGCCCAAAGCCGTTGTTTTTTCTTCTTCTTCCTTATAGAGCTTATAGAGACAAAGTACCTATTAACTATCTGAAAGTTGCAGATATTGTAAAACTCAAGCAATATATATTTTAGATGAAATACAGCAATGGCCAACTAGAAATGAAAAAGAGCTTCATGAAGAAGATTTTTTATAAAAGTATATTATTTATTTTTGGTAGAAGTATTGCCTTTAATTTTTTGATACCTAAAATAAAATTTTCTGAAAATTAATATAGTTTTTTTCGTCAAGTTTTGTATACTCGATCTCATAAATTTCGAAAAGGCACATCTCATTAATTTTAAATATATAAACAAACATATATAATAAAATCAATATCCAAACATATCTGTAATTTTCGGTTAAAAACTAGCCATAAATATAATCCGTATAAGTTTTTTTGAACTATTACAGATCATTAAAAAATAATTAGTTTTTTTCATTTCCTGTAAATCTTAATCGGACATGTGCCCTTTTAGAAATTGCACATTCAATTTTATTCAAATTTATGTGTCATAATTATAGCGCACTCTCTTTTAACAAATAGCTTTACCGTATAATCGTTACTTTTGTTACGAAATTAAAAATTTTTTAAAAACATCATTTGAAAACCACCTACTATGCTAATTTACATTATTTAATAATGCAGATAAAACAGTCATATAGAACAGTCTATAGAACAAAAAATGTCTATTAAAACCTGCTTTCTGAGGGCATATCACATGCTGAAATATCGAATAGGCGTGTTGCATCTAGAAAATGATCGCCATTTGGTACAAATGTGTAATCGAAATCGAACAGCTAATAGCCGTCAACGAGCTTTGGAATGTCACTGAGGGACAGTAGACAGTAGGCGTGTTGGCTATGGCCTGAATTCGTTTACACAAAAACGTCATTCTTATCTAAACAAGCCTCAAAAACTGTATAATATAAAAATGTTTCACACAGTAACTTACAAAAAAAAAAACAAAAAAAAAAATGTGCATCTTATTGATGCGTGGGACCAAGGCTGTCAGATCTGGCGATTTCTCGCCAAACGTGGTGACCTAATTTTCGGTTTGGCGACATGGCGATTTTTTTTTGGCGATTTTGTTGACTATTTTTGACAAAAAGTACAAAAAAATAAAATTTATATTTTAGCATTTTTATGTGTGAAATTCGGGAACATAGTGTATTTTAATGTGACGATTATAGATGGCAGCGGAACTTAAGTCGTTCTCGGCAAAGAGTAATTTGTAGTTGCCTATATGGATCTTAAAGTAATAGATTTTTAGGTTTCAGTTTACTTATGTAATTCAAATTTCGGCAACTGGCAAGGAAATATTTTCATAAGTGGTACGAAGAAATTTTCAACTTGAAAATTATGGAATAAATGAGGGTTTGCTTGAAAAATTCACACATATTCCTCAAGGCTACGAAATAGAACATCATTGAAAAGGTATACATCTCTTGCTTTAAAATCAAAAAATCGGATAGTATTCAGCTAAATTATTAGCTTAAAAGTATACGAAGATACGCGAAACCGATTTTCAACTATAAAAATTATTTTTTTAGTTTTATAGCTTTGGGTAAACTATAAACTATATAGTAGTAAACATTGTACACTTAATGCTAAAATTTTTGCTTAATAGAATTTATAAAATATATATTATGGCGAATTTTTTCCCACTTTTGGCGAAATTTAACAAATCGGAACAAATTATTTTTTATTATTTAAACAATTTTTTTTTATTATTTAAAAAAAATGTTAAAAAAAGTTGATATGCGATTTTGGTGTTTTATTAATTTGAATTTTGCGAAAAAGCGTAAAAAGATCTGACAGCGACAAGTAGCAATGGAGACCACAAAACTATTTCTCTGGTCTCTCTTTATTTTTTGCACACATAAATTTTGTATTTGTTAACAGAAGTGCCAGATATATAATCGTATTTAAAAATCGGCATATATCAAAAATAAAATCGGATTTATCGGCACTTCGATTTAAAAAAATCCATTTTAAATACGATAATGATATTTTTATTAACAAAAACTAACAAAACAGAACAATTTAGCAATATTTATAATATACAAAATAATGTAAAAATAATAAAATAAAATAAAACTTATACAAACAAATTACATTTTATTGTTAGTACAATGTTCACATTTGCTAAATATTCGAGAAAAAAAATTTAAAGCAAAGTGCAGGGAAATTGGCTATAGCCAACAACAGCGAATTCGATCAAGATAATGATCTTAAACACACGTCTGGTGTCACAAAGCTTCCGCTGATCTGTAACTATTCCGAACTTTAAGAAATATCAGCGTTGAACCCAGAAATTTATGTAATTGAACATTTTTTGGATGAATTGGCTAAGGGAGTCCAATTAAAGGAGTCGACAGCTTAAAGCAGGGTTTGCAAAAACTTGTTTTTTTCTTTTTAGCATCATTTCTAAGTCGTTAATATAAATTAAGAACAGTAGCGTACCTAAGCCGCTTGAGGTACCCCTGTATTAACATTTTTAGCAGATGACATATATTCACCACATTTAGTTCTCTGGTTCTGTTCCTTAGGTAAATTCTAAACCATTTTAATTTGATTCCTTTTATACCGTATTTATCTAATTTATTCAATAAAATTTGCCTGTCTACGGTTTCAGAAACACGCTTTAGATCTAAAATAAAACTGCTATCACACAAAGTTTGCTGTATATTTCGGTCTTCCATTGTGATATTACCAAGTTTAGAAGTGATTGTGAATGTACGATTTTCTCCAATATTTTGCTAGTAGTTAATAGCATATTCACTAGGCGAATTTCTTGAGGATCGGTACTATTTTTTACCTTCCGTATCGGCACAATGCATGATTTCTTGGAGACATCTGGAAAGTTTCCCGTCTGCAGAAATAAATTAATAAGCTGTTGAAACTGCGAACCAAGTATGTCATAGTTGTTTAGTTCCAATGGTACCCATTAATGGACCATAGAGCTGTTTGGTACTTTTATTTCTTTTCTTCTTTCATGCGCCCTAGGCTATTCGAAAACCAGTGGTTTCTGGGATAAGCTTTTTCTATTTAGCTTTTATCATAGGTGTAAGTGCGTAATTTATAGAAGATACAAATTCATTGGCCATTTCGGTTTAACCATAATTATTATATATTGTTACGAAAATAAGGTTGGGCACCACAGCGTTTATTACATCGCTAAAATAAAATAAACAAAAGCTGCAAGAACAACTATACGTGCTGTTTACAAATAACCAAATCTACAATGACAACCATTAGCAGAGATAAAGTAAATAAAAATAACACGGCAACAATAATAACTAAGAAGCAAAGAAAACAAGTAACAGACAATAAAGAAGCAACAACAAATACTAAGAGCTGAAAGAAGTAGATATTCACAAACGCATAGCTACAAAAGAACTAAAAGTACCTGAAATATCGAGAGGTTCGAGAGCTTTCGATGTGTTGTTTACTTAGCCATAAAAAAACTCATCGATGCGAACAGCAATCAGTTTATGTGTCGTAAACTCAGCCAGTGCAGTTTAAGTAAAGTTAACTCAGCGAATGTGTTATTGGTGTGAAGAGAGTTTATAAGGAGTAAACTCGTGAAGTTATTAGTGAAGTAAAAACCAGTTTAGTTGGAACTAACTCAGTAAAGAGAGTTAAGTGTGGATAACCTCTGGTTGAAAAGGTTATGATCGAACCTAAGTTATAACTACGATCGTGTTGGAAAATCTTTAAGAAGACAGATCTGTCGAGTAATTGTTGTTGTTTACAAGATTGTAAACAGACAGAGTAATTAAGAATAAAAATTTTTATTGCCTGTAAAAAGATTACAAGCAGTGGTGCAACGAACTGTGTTGAATAAAGGATTTTTAATTAAAACCAAACACAAAATTTATTTTATTTTAACTACAATCTACGAACACATAAAAACACGTTTTTGAAGAGGTAAAAACGTAACAATATGTTAATTCTTTCATGGAGGATTTTATTACGAAAATTATTATTTTCATAATTTAGCGTTCTAATTCTTAATCCATTTAGCTTTTAAACTTTTTTCTTAATGGGAATATTAATTTCCAAAGATTCATATTAAAGTTATTTGTAGCTGTACTATTTTCAATGTTTCTCAGCACATAATAAATTAATGATGATCTTGTACTCGAAATCCTAGTTGATTGCGTAACAATTTGACGAAGGTAGTTATCACCTGTTATTTCCTCTAATATATTCTTATAAATGTTATTATCCAACCAATCTATAGTAAAACCACTCATTATAAGATATTTCTCTTCAGCATTAATTTTTTCCTATTCAGTTTCGACAAAATCTATAAAAACATTTTCCGGTGATTTTTGTTTATCCGGCAATTTATAAATTCCCATTAAATAAAATTTATGGCATTTATTTCTAATTTCAATTTTCGGCCACCACATTTTATCTATTGAATTTCCTTCCACTATTCTTGTATTTTTAATGTAGAAACATACACCACCCGTATGCCCTGACTCACTGTCACATCGTAACATGTTATAGTTACTAAAGGATAATTTGCAATTTTAAATAATAATATTTGTTAAATGTGTTTCTGTTAAATATATAAAATCCAGTTTCTCTTCAGAACAAATTGTTTTTAATTGATTAAAGTTCGTTGTCAACCATCCTATGTTAAGATACATTCCTTTAACTGCTATTAGTTGCTAGTAAGCAATTCTTTCAGCCTCTAATTAATTTTTGCGTTGCAAAACACGAAAATCTCCACTTCTGCAATCACGATTAGTATCAATTTCAGTTAAGTTTAAACGTTCTTTTGCTTTTCTACAGTTAAAACAATTTAAAATATTGTTTTTACACTCTTTGTAAGAGTGATCAGCTTTATTGCATTTCGCACAAATTTGGTTAAGATTACTACATTTCCTTGCTGTATGGTTAAATCCCTAACAGTTTAAACACCTCAGCACATTACAACTTTCATAAACCATGCATCTATTCCATTCAATGTTTATTTTATTTTTCTTCATAATTCTCTTAAAACCAATTCCATCAGTTTCTATAATTGCATTATACAGTTTTGGGATTTTATATGATTTATCAACTTTAATACATTCTAAGTGGCTGCATTCGATATCATTTTGTTTCCTTTAAGCTTCAATAATTATATTTTTCTTTAGCTCTTCACACATTCCATGTATTACTATCTTAGGGTTTCTCATTTTTGGCACTTTGTACTTCATACTCATTACCCATTTTATCTTTGATCTTATCAGAAAAAACATTGCCATCATTATCATTTTGACATCTTATAGCAACAGCACCATCATTTCTTTTTGTAATCCCTTTTACATGCACATTAAGAGACGATGGCTTAATCTTCTCTTTAACTTCTTTCTCCGTTGATACTAGTGTCGCCACTTTTTGTATAATTATACAAAATCTGTACTATTGAAATTTAATTTTTTTTTTATTTCTTGTATCATTGAATTTTTGGATAATTTTCGTACTATTTTTAAAACTATAAAAAAAGATACGTAGCTTTTCGTTGCAAAATTGCTTTCTTTACGCTTAAGTACGCTTTTTATATTTGGCAATACTATTAGTTACTTATGTGTGTTGTTAGTTATATTTGGCAATACTACATAACATTTTTTCGTTTTCCAACGTTAAAAAATACATTTTTTGTATGTACTATATAGTTAGTCTCTTCTTATTCGTATTCATAAGGGGTATATAAATAATACCAACTTTCCTGAATAAATTTGTGTCTTTTACACGCATTGATAATGCATTACATATTTAACACTGAAAATTCGGTTAAAGTTTTTATTTATTATTTTAAAGAGTGTGAATCTTGGTCCAATTTGTGGATAAAAGAATTTAATCTACATATAGTATCGGGTGGGCCATCTATCGGCTTAAATTTGAACCAGCTGTTGAATGTGGCAATACTTAAGTCATTCTATTCTGTCACAAAATTCAGAATATATTACCTCCACTGAACGAAATGAATCGATTTACGCTTGAGGAACTTTGAGATTTATTTGAAATTTATCTTCATTTAAAATCATCTTTTCGGATGAAGCCAATTTTCATCTTAGTGGGTACTTAAATGAGCAAAATTGACGTATTTGGGGCTTAGAAAACCCATACGAGGTCTTACAGATGCCAATGCACTCATTACGACTTTTTGGTGCGGCTTATGAAGCGGAGGCATCATTGGCCCAGTTTTCTTATTTCATAGTTCGCAACTATTACTGTCAATGGAGACATCTATCGCACATCTCATGCCACAATCGATTTATTGCGTCAAACGTTTGATGGCCGTTCAATTAGCCGAAATGTTGATGTCAGTTGGCCACCAAGAAGATGCGATTCGAGACCATTGGACTATTTTCTGTGGGGCGCCGTTAAAGACAAGTGTTATGCCGTCAAACCAGAGGCGATTGAGCATTTAAAGTTTAACATTCGTAATGTCATTGCCGAGATGGCACTCGAAGAAGCTCTCGAAAATTGGTCCGATCGAATGTGGTACTGTGAGTCCAGTCGCGGCAGCCATATGAATGAAATAATATTTCATTTTTAACTGAAACAAATGTACTTCACAAAAAAAAGTAAATTTGGCAAAATATCAAACCGTTTTTGTTTTATTGCATTTTTAAATTTAAACTTTTAAATGGCCCACACTATATTTGCCATTTTTTCTATTTTAAAAAAAGATCTCAAAATCACATAAAATAAAATACATGAGTTCTTGTGTCTATAATTAAGAAAGTAATATTTTAAATAAATAATAGAGTAATATATCATATAAATATGTTGTATAACAATATGTAAATAATTTTATTTATATTTCTAGGCCATGGATAAATCAAATTATAAATTTAGTATTCAGTGGTTAGAATACTCGAACTTTAAATTCTGGTTACAGAAGAATAAAGTTGGAGATGATGAGTTTGCATACTGTAAGGCTTGCAAAAAGCAGTTTGTGTGCCATAAACATGTCTTATTGCGGCATTAGCAGTCTTAGCAGCATAAAAGACTAGCTAAGGCTATTAACAAAAATGCAAATATTGTTGAAGCTTTCCATAAAAAAGAACATTTGTAGAAAGCATAAAACGGGCCGAGTATAAAATTGTTGGAATGTTAGCTGTCACCAATTTGCCTTTTCTGTGCATTAACAATATTTTGCCAATATTAAAGGTATCGTTTAGAAATTCAGATATATTAAAATTTGTAAGAATGCATAGAACTAAGGCGACAGCTATTATGAATAATGTACTGGGTAATTGATGAAGCCATCGACATAATGGTTACAAAGCAAATTGCATTTGTTGTTATTTATTTTGATAACATCTGTTTTAAAATGCAGCATTTATTTTTCGATTTAAAACAATGTTAATCATAAAACGCGATGGAAAAATACAAGTTACTAAAAGAAACTATAGCGAAGAAGGCAATTTCATTTGAAAATTTCCTTCGTATAATTTCCTGTTTCAAAAGTGGCAACACTTATTGATACACTCTCATGTTTATTCTTCGGTCTAAATATAACGGCCATATTCTTTGTTGTTGATTTTAACTTACTTACATATGTTTCTTTTCCCGTTATTAATGATGACTTTCGGGAAGCATACATTTTTTATTTTCATTTGAAGAAAAGTGCTACAGAGTCGTATCGATTGTTTGTCGAGACATTTGGTGAATCCTAAACGAATCCGGGACAACTATCAACTTCGGCTGCAAAACTAGATCGATGCGGGAGGCAGACAACGCTGTGTGTCTGGTGAGACCAGAAAGGTGTGGTGTACCACGAGCTTCTAAAACCTGGTGAGATCGTTAATACAAATCGCTACCGACAACAAATGATCAATTTGAACCATATATTGATCGAAAAACGACCAAAATGGGCCACAAGACAAGGCACGGTAATTTTACAACATGACAATGCACCTGCACACAAAGCCAAACCGGTTCAGGATACAATCAAAGCAATAGGCTGGAAGCTGCTACCCCATCTGCCATATTCACCAGATTGACTCCTTTCGACTACTACTTGTTTTCATCGATGGAACACACTTTGGTTGAGCAGCACTTTGGGTGACTAATTGGTTTGCTTCAAAAGACGAACAGTCTTATTGGCGTGGAATCCACAAATTGCCTGAAAGATGGAAAAAATGTGTAGCCAGCAATGGCCAATATTCTGAATAAAATGTTGTTTACTTTCCCATTAAAAATTAGTGTTTTATTTTCACAAAAAACGCTCATTTCATACCGTTAGCCTGGTATATATAGACCTGGTATATATATATGTATATGGTTGTGGGCATGAATACTGTTTACATACATTTATTTTCATAATAACGCAGAATGACGTGAATGCTATAGCATTCAAAAAATTAAAAATTATTTTGAATTTAAGTTTATAATAAACTATATAATAGATATATTTTTTTTTTTTTTTTTTTGAAAATGCTATAAAAAAACTACTGAATATTTTCTCAAATTTCTTTTTTATTTGAAAGTACAATCCTTCCGGTTAATAATGGAAAATAATTTCATTCAAATGGCTGCCTCGGCTGGCCATGCAGTAGCCTACACAATCGGTTCAATCTTTAAGCATATTATTGATTGTGTGCGGCTGTATTTCACCAATGGCTTCACGAATATTGTCCTTTAAAGCGTCAATTGTCTCTGGCTTGTTGGCGTAACACTTGTCTTTGACGGCACCCCACAAATAATAGTCCAACGGTGTCAAATCGCAGCTCCGAGGTGGCCAAACGACATCAGCTCTGCGGCTCATAATGCGATCTTCAAAAACGGAGCGCAAAACATCGAGTGTAGCTTCGGCTGTGTGGCACGTAGCGCCATGCTGTTGAAAGCAAATGTTGCTAATATCCTCCTCTTCAATTTTTGTGAAGAAAAATTCGTTCAACATGCCCCGATAACGATCGTCATTGACTGTAACGGCCACTCCTTGCTCATTTTCGAAGAAAAATGGCCTAATTATGCCTCTGGACCAAAATCCGCACCAAACAGTGACTCGTCTTTACAGTGCACTTGCGATATATGAACTAATTAAAACCAGGCCAGTGAATGACATCTAGTTCGCCCTTATAAACGGTTTTCTCATAAAAATAAAATAAAAAATGTATTTTAAATTTTTTATTTATTGGATTTAAGAGGGCATCAATTTATTTTGAAAAAGGAAATAAGCTAAAGTATTATGGGAAAAAACTTGAGATTTTCTTTTGCTTAGTGCAAAAGCTTTAAAATATGAACAGCTTATTTAAAACACTTTGCACTAAGTTCATATTTTAGAGCAATCAATGAAAGAAAAAGTTTTCATATATTAGGGTGTTCATGTAATCGCGAGTGCATTTTATTACAAATTTATATAATTTGATAATGATAATATTTGTTAAGGTGTGGACTAACTGATTCCTAAGGTTTGTTTCGTATTATCTTATCTTATGAAATACTTTTAATCAAATTTCAAAAGTAAACCCAATTTCAAAACTAAATAAGAGTTATGCTATGCACCTTTTTGAAATTTTTAGTGTCCACGAATGTGTTAACAAAGTTTTTTACATATATATATTTATTAAAATATATCTGTAACAAAGTTTTATAAAAACGTAAACGTTATTGTTTATTGAAATTTGTAGTACACCAATACCCCGGTTTGCGTTGCTAATTGGGACAGGAGAAACGCGACGCAAGCCGAAACGACGCAAACCGAAGCACGATTTTATATATATTTGTATTGATTTGTATTTAATTTGTTCTGAGATTCATAGTTTCACCTGAAAAAAAGTTTAAAAAAAAAATACAACTTTTAGTTTCTTTTTAACGGGCTCTATTAAAATAAAAACATAACAATTCATTTGAAAATTAGTAAGAAATGAGCAACAAAAGCATAACTAATATTCGGGTATTTTCTGTAAACCGAAATTGAGTGGAATTGAAATCGGATGAAACTTAACCATAATTTTCAAATTACACAAAATGTTGATATTTTTTCTTATTAATACACTTAACTACCTTTTAAATAACTTCTTTGATTATCAAAAGTTTAAATAATTGTCGAATTTAAGTTTTATTTGCTTATGAACTTTTACTCGATTTCAATTTCGCTCGTTTTCGGTTTACAGATGTGTTAATTTTTTTATTCTAAACTGAAGTCATCCAAATCGTTTTCTATGTCTACGGTTGGATTTGGCAAACTTGCTAACTCTTTTGTATAAAATTGTCTAAAATTTGTTGAATTTCAACAGCTTTTTTCCAAATAAATTTCCTTATAACAATTGATAGCGTTGGCTAAATTTTCTGACTTTTTTAAACTGCAAATTTCGTCCGGGTCATTGTTTTTAAAAATGTCTATTGCCTGCCATGTCAATTGCATCGCTTCAGAAATCTTAGCAGCAGTAAGTTTTTTCTTTTACTTCGACCTCCAGCGGATTGATCATCCAGCGCATTTGACTCTGAATTGCAATCAAACATTCATTATTTAGCTCTTTGTCATATCATAGAAGATCATTGATATATTGTTCTTGCATTCCATCAAAATTTGAATCTTTTACTGATTCTGCAAGTTTTTCACATATGCGTGAAAGCATCATTAATATCCTTCATAACTTTGGGAATACAATCAGGCCATAATTGACGCCAAGCCACGCTCATACACGATTCTTTTACTTCTTTCCAAGATAAGTTTATATGTTCAATTGCCATCATGATATTGTAATTCTTCCAAAAATCTTTCATGGAAGGCAAATTATCTACTTCAGTTGCTTTTAGAAGTAGATGAAAAGTTCGTCGCAGATAGTATGACTTAAAGTAAGATATAATACCTTGACCCATTGGTTGTATCGCCGATATGGTCTTATCTAATGTGTTCTGAACAATCGTCTAAAAAGACAGAATAGTATTGTCAAGTAACAACAGCACTTTAAATTCAATATTTTTTTTTTAAGAAAAATAACCCTTTAACTCGGCGTCAGCACAATTTTCCTTCCAATATTTATATTATGATGTATTCACCATGCTTTTTTATTTGCACGCCAATGAACAGAAAATTCGCTCTTTTTGACATTTTTAAACGCCTCGAGTTTTCAGAGTTTGTAAATTAAAAATAGCTTAAATTTAAATTTAATTTTTCTGTGTTAGCTTTGTACAATGATTTTCATATTAACGACGCAGATCGAAGCCATGCGACGCAATCTAAAACAAAAATTACACAACTTCAAAATCACAGAAATTTAAAAAAAAAAAACGGCTAAAAATTAAAAGCGACGCAAATCGGGGTATTGGTGTAATTAAATTGGAATGACGGTTTGCGTTACCATATGGATGTACCTGGACAATTTGGGTTAATACACGTTAAAAGGAAAAAATTCCATTTTTACGTGAATCATTTTGTTTAAACACGATTTTGAGTAGTCTTTCATTTAAGTATTTCAAATATTATTTTCTCCTTGTTTTGTTTCCCCCCAGAGACTTTGGATATCACGCCGAACATATGGTGTTTTGTTACCTGTTTGTAATAATTATGATATAATTTGTAATTATATCCTAATTTAAAAAATTAAAAAATATATTCTTCTTTTTTTTTCAAATATTAAAATGTTTAAGTATGAAACACATACGAGTATATACATCAATGCCTATGAATTTCTTCAGTTCCTGAAAATTCCTAAAAAACAAGTACTGAAAATACCTAACCGGCTATTCATCGCCATCAAATGGACTCTTCAATTTTCAATATATCAAAATCTTTTTACTTTGATGACTTACAAACATTTCTAGTTTCAGAAATATACTATATATTTATCGAAACACCGGATTTGTCTTCACAAAAAACGTATCTATTACAAGACTGTGACGTGTACGTGGACAAACAAAAAGGAATAATAACTTCTCTTAAAAATATACCAGTGACAGAAATTAATTCTTATGGAAATAAAAACATTTTATTGTAGGAATTTTCAAAATGACTTTTTTAAAAGGGTTAAAAATATTGCTGTCTCTACGCCTTTCAAAAATGTTTCAGCATAAAAACACTATTAGATATTAATTTTAAAAATATTTGCAAAAAACACTTTCAGGCAATAATTATAATTATTCCTAGTAAACCATAATTATTCTTTTTTTTTTGCTATAACAGTCGTGTGAAAGTTAAAATTTTGTCTCACTAAATCTACGGTCACATTTGTCAAATATTTGACGAAAAACGTAACCACTAGTTTATAGAAACATTTCCTTTTATGTCAGCATTCCTTAAAAAATTATTTAACAACAAATAATAGTACCAAAAATATTTCGATTTTTAAATTACTTAATATAAAATAATAATAATAATAATAATAATAATAATAATAATAATAATAATAATAATAATAATAATAATAAAAATATTTCTGTAAAATAGTAGTCACACTTATTTTGTCAAATATTTGATAAATGTGACCGTGGCTTAAAATACATAAATACACTATTGGGCAAAATAAAGTGCAAATTTCGTTTTCTATATTTCATTGAAGAAAAAAATGTCAAAAGCAATAATATCGTTAAAAATTAATTGAATTTATTAAATTCGTTGATATATTAATATAAAACACATAAGAACTTATATATTTAAATCAAACCTTTACAGCAAAACAGCGTACATCAAAACACTCTTTGCCCACGGTTGGTTAAAATAAAGTGAACTTCATTTGATTTTAAAATTCTGAAGAGGTCGACTGTTTTTGCTACTGATATGAATATGTTATTGTTTTTGGACAATTGATTGTTTTTAATTTTATTTTCCCAGTCTTTTACTAACAGATTACTAATAGTTTTCGACAACTGATTCCTTTGGATGTCCTGTGGAGATGTCTGAAGATTTTTTAATTTTTTGATAATTTCATTAAAGACTAAAACTTTTTCAGAAGTCATCTATATGTGTATAAAAGAGGACTATAAAAAGCGTTGTAATTGATGTTCTCTGAAATGCGCCAACTGCGCTTAATGGAAAGGTGAAATTAATACCAAGGTTTTTATGTATATTCGGTTTTTGTAGGTCCATTGGTTCGCGAGTTATTGACTTTAGAGTTAACACCTTTGCATTTCATAAATTTTACTTGAAAACGAAATTCGTTACAGCTTTTAAATGTTCTTAGAGTTAAAAAATATTTGTATATAAAAAACATACGAAGAAAGCTTTAGCATTTGGTGTGTGGCTTCAATATTGTTCTTTAAAACGGTAATAGTGAGAGTCTCTATATTTGGCCAAATAACTTTGGGATCATCAGTCAAAAATTGGGGCGAATAGGATAAGTGGGAGTACCACCTCCCATACAAAGTAAATATTGATTTTTGTACATCTTTGGAACGGTAATTGTGAAAGGTTCTGAATTTGTTCTAATAAATTAGTAGTTAATAAGCATCATCGGTCGAAATATGGGCGAAATTGAGTGAGTGGGTGTGGCAATTCCTACACAAATGACATATTGATTTTTGTATACATATCTAGAGAAAGAATTTGGTGACTTTTTTGATAGTAAAAACCATCGGTTAAAAAGTGGGCGGAATCGGATAAGTAGGCTTGAGACCTCCCATACAAATTAAATAATGATTTTTGTTTATCTTGAGAATGGTTAGAGTTGTAGTTTCTAAATTTGGCTTAAATAACTTCGCAGTCAAACCATCATTTATAAAAATATGGAGTTTCGCATGTGTAGAGAACGGTAACAGTTAATTTTCTGTATTTATCCACATCAGTCAAAAAGCAGGTACAACACAAAGGCTCCCAGCAACGCGGGAGAGATTACTCTAGTAGTTAATAAAAGGAGAGCTACTAAGTTCATTATATTATCCTTTCATATTTCTGTGGTAATTATCTAATATTATGCATTTGCACTTTATTTTGTCCAACCGTAGCCAAAGAGCATTTGCTTTAATGATGTTTTGCTGCAAGGGTTTAATTTAAATATATGAGTTTTTATGTTTTTTAAATTGAAATATAAGCGAATTTAATAAACTCAATTAATTTTTAACAACAATATTTAGTTTGATTCATTTTTTCTTTAATGAGGATTGATTAATTGAATGATTTTAAGAGGATTCTGAAGCTTATCCATTGCAGAAACCCTGACATCCCTTCACGTGATTGGATGGTTGCCAGAGTTTCCGCATCGGAGGATTATTCTCCTGCTGAACAAGGAATCTCTGCCATCTTTACGGAAGAAAGGTGGAAAGATCTACTACGGCTTCCAGTCGATCTTTCTACCGGTCTACCGGAGAAACAGAGAAAAACAGGTTCAGGATGAGAAGGATCCTGCTCCGGAGGGTATGTCTTATGACGAGACCACTAGTTCTTTTGCTCAAGAAGGTGCACTCTTAGGTGATCTTGTTGATCGAGTGGACGAAGTGGTTGACGAGAACGCCCTCTTGGACTCTGACCAAGACGACGTCAACGTCAAAGTCATCTCAGGAGACAACAATGGTGAAGCTAACTCAGGTTAACCAGGTTAACCTTCACCATTCCAAAGCAGCTTCATCTGCGCTGCTCCTCCCCATGGTTGAGAGAGAAGCGGATCTGGCACTGGTTCAGGAACCCTGAATAGTTGGTGATAGGCTCTGTGGACTAAGTGCGGATAACTATAAGCTGCTACATGTTACAAGGTCAGGTAATATCAGATCGTGCATTGTGGCCAGCAAAAATTTGAGTATCTTCATTCTGTCTGATTACAGTGATGAGGATACGGTAGCGGCGGACTGGGAGCTTATCATTGGAGCCGACGCCAATGCACACTATACTGCTTGGGGAAGCGCGGATACGAACGCAAGATTTCTTTTCGATTTTATCCTTTGTAGTAGTTGAGATATAATGAATACTGGCAGTGAACCTACCTTTGTGGTTTCCAATAGAAGGGAGTTCTTGATGTTACGCTGGCCAATTCTAAGCACTCAGATTTGGTTAGAGAATGGAGGGTTTCTAGGAAATACTCCGACCATCTGTACATTGACTTTAAGATTGCACCTGGGAGTAGGGTATTTCAAAATGGGAGGACGGACTGAGTGGAGCATAGCAACATCCTGTTCCGGATCCTAATGATCATAAATGGTTGCCGCGAAATCGATGCTTCTGTTGAGACTTTGACGAAAACTTTCGATTGGGTAACAAGGCATGCAGACCAAGGGTCCGTAAAGGTAAGAAGAAATCACCATGGTGGAATTCCGATCTGAGCGACACCGAAAGTCGTGTCACCGTCTATTTATAAGGCCATGAAAAGGGCGACTGGTCTACTTATAGATCCTCATGGAATATATTTAAAACCCAGATTAGGAACACCTTGGTATCATCACCGGCGGTCCTGGGTTTCATTCAGAAGCCATGTGGAAACTGGACCAAAAGTGGACAGGAGACTTTGAAAGTTTTGCTGAACGTGCACTTTCCGGGGAGTCTTCCTATGGATGAGCGTCACGCGGGCAACTCATACGCTTATACTGAGTCCTACGTTCCAATCTCGAATAAGGAGCTGAGATGGGCATTGGGTAGCTTTGCCCCGTACAAATACCCTGGCCCGGTATTATTGATTCTGAAAGGAAGTAAAACCTCCCATACGGGTCAAAAGGACTTCAGACTTCTGTTTTCCTGAAGGCTTTGGAAAGGTTGATCGACTGGCATCTTTGCAGTCGATATAACCCGACGTATTATTTTCGTCCCAACATGCCTACACTAGGGACAAATCTGTTGAAACTGCGCTTCACTCGCTTGTGGGGTTTATTTAAAAAGCCCTCCAGCACAGGGAATATGCTCTAGTAGCATTACTGGATATAGAGTGGCTTTTAACAATGTGTCACCGGATGCGATTAGGTGAGCTCTGTTGGAGCTGAATGTTCATGG
Organism: Wohlfahrtia magnifica; assembly: GCA_023159175.1. Lineage (NCBI taxonomy): Eukaryota > Metazoa > Arthropoda > Insecta > Diptera > Sarcophagidae > Wohlfahrtia > Wohlfahrtia magnifica. The sequence continues at coordinate 807,250 of JAKWBJ010000162.1, read as the reverse complement.
GTCCGTGATCAGTTTCATAGGAAGACTGACCAACAGGGTTATTGTCTCAACTATATGGTCAGCCACCGTCGTCTATAGGGTGGCTGAAAGAGGTACCTCACAGGGGGTTCTTTCCCCTCTCCTGTGGAATTTGACCGTCAACACTCTACTCATGATCTTGACTCTAATAGTTTCAAGACTCTAGCTTATGCGGATGATGTTTCTGTGGCTGTGTCGGGAAAATTTCTCTGTACACTGTCACAGCGCCTTCACACATCTCTGTGGCTTCTTAGTCGGTGGGGTACTGACAGTGGGCTGAGCGTTAACCCGGGAAAGATGGAATTGGTACTGTTCACACGCAGGCACAAAATTCCGTCGTTTCTCCTACCGCGTCTGCGCGAAGTATCTGGGAGTAATTCTGGACTCCAAGCTATCCGGCTCCAGAATACGCGTGCGAGGTCGGTGATAGCAAACGTTGCGCTGTACACTTGTCGTAGGGCCGTTGGGAAGTCCTGGGGTCTGAATTCTAGGAATTCCTATTGGATTTTTGCCACGGTGGTTAAGCCCATACTTATGTATGATGCGATTGTATGGTTGAGGGGAGGTCTGTCGAGAAGTCCAAGTAGCAGGATCTTTGCAGGCTTCTCTGCGAAGGATTGTTTGTATTACTGAACTGGCTTCCAATGGACCTGATGACTAGGCAGATGGCGATTATATCTGCGATAAGGTTGAAGATGTCGGAGGCATGGTCTGAGAGGGATTACGTGCCATACTATTTAACATCTTTGTGTATTTGGATACGATCCCTCACAGGATAGATTACTGTACACCAAAACTTTTCTTGGATAGAATGTCCTCCGTGCGCATCTGCCCAGAACCGGTAATTACACACGGTTCTGTTCAGCTATACACGGATGGATCGAAATTCTCAGAAGGATTTGGGGGCGGTGTCTTTTTCCCTGCATACGGGGTGAGAGTATCCTATAAACTGCCGGACCATTGCAGTATCATACAGGCGGAAGTCTCGGCAATAAAGAGGGCAGCAGTGCCATAGGGTATATGATGTTAATATCCGAGCGAGATGGCGAGGCATTCAGACCTGTAGATTATGTAGGAATGGGTCACTCTTACACTCGGGGGAACTGTGTGGTAGATGAGCTGGCGAGAGTGGGCTCTCTACTCGGCAACGAGGAGATTGATCACTTGGTTGGGATGCCACTTTCCTCTTGAGACTTCTGGTTTTGCGGTACATGTTGGGCAATTGCGGTGAGACAATTAACCCATGTGCTCTGTATCGAGACAGATCTCGCCCTTGTACGACCGGGATCGCTCGGGGCCTGTCACGGGCTGCGAATTCTGGTGGCTGTCAATACCGGGCACTGGGTGGCTGGTGTGTACGCTAGGATATTAGGTCTATCGTTTAATGACTACTGTAGGTGTTGTCAGGATGAGGAAGAGTAGGAGACTGTTGAGCATTTCTTGTGCCAGTCTCTAAATCTTTCGAATATTAGGACTGCTTTCCTCGGCTGTCCGTTTCTGCATGCTATATCGAACCTGGCTGATGTGAGTATTAGTGAGATTTATTCTTTCGGTTCGAACCGGGACGATACCTATTTTGGGCTTCAAAGTGGGATTAATGTTGGACCCAAGTGAGCTGGACCCGTGTCTGGCTACCCTTCGTAACTAACTACATGTAATATACTATATTTTTTGTTATTTATAAGTAATCAGCACTTCGGTGAGAGTCGATATATTTTTATTTATACAGCAATAAAACATACATTTTTTATCCTACATTAATATAAGGTTAAATAAAACTCGTTTTCTTTTTTACTTCCATTATTTTGTTTATAGAAAAGCACGAAAAAGAAACAAAAACAATTTGTGCATCAATGACACATATACAAGCATACTTAGTACGTAAGTGCGTACATACGTATGTACGCTATGCAGCAAAATAAAATATATATTTTTAATGAATATGATCATTTTGCTAAGAATTTAAAACCACTTAAGATATGTATTTCCAAAATTTACTTTAAATAGGTATAAAATAGTAACGCATTTGAAAAGTAAAAATCAATATTGATATATACAACATAGAAAAAATTAACTTTTACGAAATTTTTTATAAATTAAAGAATTTTTATAAGAAAGACAAAATAGAGATAAAAATCAAGCAAATTAGATTAAATTATTTCCTACATAAAATTATAGCTTTTATTATTTGTTTCGTGTACCTTTTTTTTTAATGACACCTCGAAGTCGTTTCGGTATACTATTGACCAACTTGACTAATTTTTCTAAAGGTATCCATGTTTATTTAATCTTGTTGGCAAGTTTATGGCTTTAGTTTTACTATTTAAAGATATTTTAATGTCCCGAACTGATGTTATTTTATCAATAGAGTTGTTATTTTATCATCCCCACATATTGCCATCGATTGTTACTAAATTACTGCCTCTTCTTTTAAAATGGCAGACCTATAAAAGAATGATCTCTAAACTCTACACTATACTGAACGAAATTAAGTCTGCCGTGGTCAGAAAAAGCAAATTACATTTCATTTATTATACTTTTAATCAATAAGTAATTAAAGTAGTGGTTAATTTAAAACATATAAAAAAGAATTGAATTAAGCATAAAAATGAATTATAATAACAACAATAACAACAATATGAAAAGAATGATATTACCACATACTACAAGGATAAGAAAAAAATTAACCAAATAATCAAAATTAATTACATTAAAAAACTTAAGTTAAAAGGAAATAAGAAAAAAAGTAAATAAATATGATAAGAAGGAAATTAAATAAATATAAAATAAATACATTAGAATCGCGAAAAAGTTAACCGATGTGTTCCAAGAGTATTTAACTTTTTCAAACTAATAACTTTTCTTAGCGGTTTTAAAAATTGAAAAAATACAATTATAAACATACATATGCAGACTTTTCACAAACATTTCTTTTCAAGCAATCACATACATGGAGAACTTACACACTACGTATGCGTGTGGCTATTTTTTATACTTACGCGATGTTTGCAAAAAAATGTCATAACCGTAACCATGTTGAAACAACCAAATTTCAATTGATCCGTTACGGTGTCATCGTATGTCACCACTAATCAAACTCGTTTTTGCTTATAAGTCTGCTTAGTTGCGTTATACCAAGTCAATTTCATAGAAATATCGACTTGATACTGATATTGTGACTATGATTAAATTACAAAAATATCATAGCGAATATGTCGCTCAAATACGCCACCGGGTTAATTTGTGCTACTTACACCTATTCCGAAATGTATCGTAGGTTTAAGAAATTCGAACGCTCAGAAATTGATTGTATTGCTTAATAAGTGAACATTTTAGAGCGGTACGTGGACGCTGAAATCCGGTTAACTTATCCGAGCTATTAACGAATTAACTTTTTCAAGATTCTACTGTAATTATCTAAATTGTGGTATTATAGTAAGATTCCATTATAGCTTAATAATTCTGCCCAAAGTGTTGAAATATCGTAGATTTAAATTACCTTGCATTGTTTAAGATTTCAATCTGAGGTGGAAGTTGGTTCCAAGGACAAATGGCATTAATGAAAATTGTTGTTAAAAAATCGCCTTATAAGCAATGGTGTTAACCCTATTACCACTATTCGATGTTTAAAACGCAAGCCGATTAAATTAAATAGTCAGGCTGCCCAGTATATATGATTCTATATAATTATAGCAGAACACGGTATCTTAGCAAATTGTCAAAAGTTACGTAAATTTTTTTGGATACTGTGAAATGCTCCTGTTCCTTCTAATACCAAAGACATATCTAGCGATATTATTATATGTTACGTTAAGCCTACTTCTACTTGTCACATCACAGCCAGCGAATATTTCGAAGCCATATATTAAAGTTGGCAATAAATAATAATATGGGTCGAGCTTAAACGCCCAATATAAATACTGAAGATGACTGCAGAAATCAAACTTCTTGGCAAAACATTAGCAAAGACTTTTACATAAACCTAGTGGAGTTCATACAAAAACCTTTTGAGGCTATAATTAAAACAAAAGAAGGTCATATATAATATTAATAATGAAAGTGTTTCAAGGCCAACTAATTGATGATCACATGTCTTTATTTACATATATTTTTTTAGTATTATTTCAATAGCAACTACTCACTATAATAATTTTGTTGTTAAAACAGCAATAACAAAAATGTTGTAATAATATACAATATTCATTTAGTTTAAAAAACATGTGATCAGAAACTTGAAAAATATTTGTCAATTTTCAGTTTTTGCAAGAAAACGATATGCTTACGGTGGTCATATCTATCCACTGTAAAAATCTTAGATCATTTTCTCTGCTCTTTCGCAAAAAAAAAAAAAAAAAAAAATACAATCATTCTTTTTTGTGATTGTATTTCATATTAAACAGAAAGTTTTTTGTCTCTAGGGAAAGTTGGAAAATTTTGAGTTGATTCACATAGGGAAAAGGCTACATACAATTTGTACGAATGTACATATGTATAATCTGTGTATAGCTAAAAGGCTGAACCGATTGTCTTTAAACTTTTACAGAGCCGTCCTTGTAGGAACCATAGCCTATTTGAAATTTTTCAACTGGATATTAAGATAAAAATTAACTTAGGAGTATAGAAACACGGCGGGTTTTAGCTTATATGTTATAAAAATTATAATCTCGATTATTTTTAACAAAAAGCATTGAAAATATGTAACAAGTTACATCGTTTTGCACTAAGCTTGCTATATTTTTTTTCTTTTGTATGCAAATGGGTTATGCCAATTAATTTAAATACAGCTATTGGCGGAGCTATAGATCTTTCTAAGTTGGGGCTTAACAGATCCTCTACGCAAATAATATACAAAACAACACAAAAATTAAGGAATCTAGGTGGTGAGCACCACCTTAAAACGGCCTAACAACGCTGCTGAATGTGGACAAAAGTTTTAGGAGTTTTTTTAAACTCATTTCTACATTTTGAGCACATCTTTCTTGTATACTTTAAAAATGGAAAATGGTTTCTTATGGTTTTCGCTAGTTAATTAAATGAGTTAGACAGAGGGATAGAGTATTGTATAGCGAAATGCTCACAAAATCTTGATGATACTAATATTGGCGAACTTGCAAAAATGACCAAAATGTAGGGTGCCTGGAAAACGGCATATGTCGAAAAATTTTGGAAACTGATGAACATTTTCTTATTTTTTTAATAAACAATAAACATACTTTAGAAAAAAAAAATACTAAAAAAATGATCTAACAGAAATATTTCCGGCACTTCAATTCTAAAGTGCAAATATTTTTTCAAATACACCATTTTTTTATTTTTAAAATGCCAATTTTATCATCAAATTTTGTATTTTTGCCACGGTTTGTGGGAAAATGAGCCACTGTGCAATAGTCTGATGAATGAAAACCTTTTCTTATAGCATTTCAGCAGAAAAAATGTGCATTACGAAATCGCTGATGTAAGCAATACATAGTAGCAGTCAGTGATGATGCCTTCGCTTATTTCCTTGCTTAGATTTAACATATACAGTATTGGAACAAATAATAGGAACACTTTATTTCTTTTTCCAATATGTCATAAAATTTGACGTATTGAAGTTTTTTGGTGGAAGAGTAATCCTTATATATAACAAAAATACTTCAGCTTATGAAGTGCTCCAAAACTTAAGCATTTAATGCAGAGACTATGGGAATAGAGCGTGGAACAACTTTCGGTTTTGATAAACTTTTAATTGTACTTCAAAAATTAATCAACTCAGTAAAGGCCGCCAAAATTAACTTATTGCTCCTATTTCAAGTCGAACAATAAGAAAAAAAACTTATGCAAGCTTGACTTATGGGAAATACTTTATTTAAGTTTAATAATTAAAAATTTAAAAAATTATTAAAATAAAAACCTATTATTTGTTCCACCACTGTAAGTGCCATAGGCTGCTTAATTGATGCGCTCCCCTTAAAAAGTAAAGGACGATGTAAGCAAGTAGCAATAGCAATTACATATGTACAATAGCAATTACACATGTACATTGAGATTTAAGTTCTAAATAAGCTTACTGATACGTCTATGGTATAATAGTGAAATCAAACGGTTATTAATCGAGGAGTTTTAACTGTTTTTTTTAGTTTTGTCGAAGTCGTTTTGTTTTTTAAATGCCCATTTTTCGAATATCAAATAAACCGGTTATTTTAACACGAATAATCGGTAAGTTGAAATAGTATAACTTTTATATGGTATTAGTTTTTGCTAATTGGAAATATGCTTATAACTTACCATAAGTATTTTTCCAATATAAACGTCTTATTATATGCATATGTATATAATGGTCTTAAACGTCTCACGAAGAACGTCAAAGCCATGTAATAATGAATAAAATATGCACACTTAGTCAATAATAAAGGTAAAGATACATAACACACGTTAGCCCTTTAGCGCGTTTGGTACTTTAAGACTTTCAACGCTAAAAGAACGACAAGTTACACGACACGTTTTAGAGACGACACTAGATTTTTGCTTTTCCCGCACTTTTATATTTCCCCGAAAATCTGCATTTATTTTTAAATATCCCGGTATCCCGGGAATTCCCGATTCGGACAAGTAATAAAAAAACTGCATTTTTCTTTTAGTAAATACATTTTATTTTAAATTCACATTTATGAGATCAAGCATACAAAATAAAAAAAAACAAAAACGATTAACAAAACCGAATATTTAAAAACAGAAAATATACATAAATAAATTCAGTTTTTGCGATATAGACAACTACATAACTAAGCATATTAGCTTTCTACAAAGCAACCATAGCTTCGCTTCAATTTCATTAATCAAGTAGATTTTTTTTAAGCCACTGCAGCTCCCTCAATATGATTGTGTAGTGGTAAAGATCCGTGTTAATTGGCGGTGGTGATCTTTACTTTAGCATTGTAATTTTTTCCTAGTAGGTAGCGTTTTTACTGATCATTCGTCTGATGTTTTGCCATCTTCACCAGAGGTACGCTGGAAAGTCAGGCAGACATCTTCTTTATTTTTTTTAGATGGAGTTGTCTTTATTAAAAATTCGAAACCAACCATTCAATTTTTTCGTCTTGACCTCTGCTTGGCTACGAAACTGGGTCGTTTGTGTTGTTATGCGTGCGCTCAAACCGCTACACCACTCTACCCCCAATACGTATATAAAATGTAAAAGTAATTTCGTTTGCCCCAGACTTTAAGAATACATATGTACATTCCATACATACATATTTACAAAGATAACGACATTTTGTTGTTTAGGATAAAAATAAGAAACAACACTTTAGTGAGCTGTAACTCACTCCGCTATTTACATTGTAATTGAAGCTTTGTTATGTGCATATGATATTTTGGATTACACATAATTTACACATTAAGTGTTTAAGAGCTCGCTTAATATGTAATGCCGACATCATTGATGATTGTATAGGTACTTCGTTTTATTTACCGCTGGGATGTTAATTGCATCTAGTAAGACTACGACTAAAATTACATTGAAATTTAAGTTCTAAGTGAACTTATTGATACGTCTACAAACAGAGTGAAATTAAAACATAAGTTAAAGGTAAGTTACACTACCTATTCCTACCGATTTTGTAATTGAAGGAATAATGCATGTTAAGTTAAATCCATCCTAAAAAGGCATTTATTCATTTATTATTAATTCAATGTACATAATCATTTCATAAAGAAGGTTACATTTTAAAATTAAATATGCATAAAAAATAAATACATATAAATATTGAAATTCATAACTATTCTTAAAAAATCTTTCTTCTTCTCTCTACATGTTTTGCAAAACATATGTTTTTTTAAAGATTTAAAACAGACTTTGAGATCCTCTATTAAATTTATCAATTGTGAGGTCGTCTTTCTTTACAGTTTCTGCAAAAAAAAACAAATTCTCAGTATATGTATAATGAAATTTAAAGTAAATCTACCGTTGCATTATGCAAGGATCTAAATTCTTTAAGGCCTTTATTTTCAATTATACCATCATATATTGTGCATACACGCAGTATTCATCAAGGTGTTTTCTATTCCTCCTGGTCGTAAAATAGTTTTAATTTTGGAGATACAAACAGAAAAGTACACGTTTATTTTTTGAAGAAAATTCTTTTATTTATTTTGATTGAGTAATATATTAATACATACTTTAATTACTCAAAAAGTTAATAGATTAACTAATAAAGTGTGCTTCAAAATTATAAGGTCACACTAATATTTGCTTAATTCATCCAAACTATAAAATGTTATTTATGGTCACTTTATTCAAAAAAAAAAAAAAAAAAAATTCTACGTTCAAATAAGAGAATAATAAGCCGGTTTTGCTCTTAGAGATGTACCGTTATATTATGTTTATTTTAAATTGATGTAAATAAGTGCATAATTCAATGCGCCAAAATGATAAGTTCAGTGATTAATAAGCAATTAATCTAATCAGAAGGTATCACAGTTGTTATTTTTTTGTAATAATTTATAATTTAAACAACATCTGCGCGGTATGTGTCGCGGGAAACCTTTGTCCCCATATGAACAAGGACAAATTGTGGCACTTCATGAGCAGGGATTGAGTGTGCGTGGAATGGTGAAAAAACTGGGACGATCTTTGTGTGTTAGTTTTAGTACATTTAAGATAAAATGAAAAAACATTTTGCAGTGAAACAGTAGGTTTGTTCAATAACTTTACTAGCAGAAACTTGCAACGAGAGGGTAAAAAAAATGTTTGCATAATTTCTCTCAAAAATGCTCAAAAGTAAATGAACACTTTACCAGAAAAAACTCGCAAGCTAAAATAGTGCTGTAATATGTATGTACATAGTATAATAGATTATTTTTTGAAGAATATTTTGCATTCTTTTATTATGTTAAAACTCATAGCCAACGTTTGTCGAGCTCGCACTAAGTATTCAACCATTTCAGCATCGTTATCACTCTATGAATCAAAACATCCTCTAATACTAATTTGTTAGATCCTGCATCAGTTATTTCAAAATCTTTAGACATCTTCTTTTGTTGCTGTTGCTTCTGAGTTAATCACAAAATTGTTTTCTATACGTTTTATCGCTTTAAAAATTTACTTTTACTTACAATTTCTTAAATTTCGAACAATTTTTTTAATTTGCAATTTTTTTTTTTAGAAAACTTGATTTGTATTATAAACACAAAACAGATGTTTGAATAAAAATGCAAATTTTACCAGGAAGAATTTGCAAGAATTTTTTTGTGTCTCAATCTCTTACTCTCTTCTGACGCTCTCTCGTTGAAAATTTGTTGAGTTAGTGAACACTTTCCCAGTAACAATTGTCACAAATTCGTAACAATTTTTAGTTATTGAACAGACCTAGTAACTGACTCCGCCACTTACATTTTAATCGTATTTTTGCTTGTGCATACGGTATTCTAGATCAGGGGTGAGCAACCTTTTTAATCAACGGGTAAATTTAAATTTTTTGGAGGGCCTTGCATAAAGTAACACTTTTTAATAATATACAAAATTTTATTTATAATAAACATTAATATAAAAAATAAAAAATTAAAATGAAATAAAGATTTCACACACAGATTTTAATGCAAAAAAAGGTAAGTATTTTTAGAGAGAAATTTGGCACCGTTTTTTCGATAGAAGCTGATCGATATCAGCTGGAATTGATGAGATGGTTAGACGTACGCAGCTTTCTAATCGTGCATCACTTAGTCTTGATCGGTGGTCGTTTTTGATAAATTTCATGGTTGAAAATAGTTGTTCGCAAATATACGTACTTCCAAACAGAGACATCATTTGCTTTGCATTTTTCGTCAAAAGCGGAAATTTCTCAGGGCTCACATATGATTTATAAAAGTTTTTGATGTTACTGAAAGAAATATATTTTTTAAATCGGTATTATTCTGCATGTCAATCACTTCCATTTGAAACTCTTTGGGAACTGTATCCACAACGATATTAAATGCTGAGGAAAACATCGTAATTGAAATTCGATGATTAAAATGTTTATATATGGTGCGTATTTTTGAGAAGTGGTAACGATTTCTTTTTCTAAATGTGGAGACATATTATTCTTCAAAAGATACTGTTTCCACAATTTTAATTTGCACTAAATCCCTGAATTTTATCATACAAACAGTCCTTTGCCTTGAAATTCAATATTAAGATCATTGAGATGCTGGGTCATGTCGATAAGAAACCCAAAGTTGCACAACCATTCTTTATTACCAAAATGAGGGAAGTCATATCCTTTCATATCCAAGAACAATTGTATTTCGCTTTTTAAGTTGTATACTCTTTTAAGCATTGCACCTCTACTAAGCCAACGTACTTTGGTATTTAAAACCACATCGCCATATTCAGTTTCTAAATCCTTTAGGAATTCTTTAAACTGGCAGTGACTTAACACTCGCGACTTAATAAAATTAATTAATTTAATTATTGGTAATGTGACATCTTTTCGCACACAAATTTTCCTAGTGAATTACGCAGTGGTTAATGAATATTTCCCTTCCTGTGGCCTTCTTAATGTCTTGAAAAAGCCTTCCTGATACTCCAACCTCCATACTTGACATTGTTCGTGCTCCATCTGTCGATACACCTATAATCTTTTCTAATAAAATTGAAAAATTTTCCAACACAGACTTTAGTTCATCGTACAAGTCTTTCTTAGTTCATCGTACAAGTTTGCAAGGAACCACAACCTTGCATAGGAATCAATGAACACAATTCTTCGGTAATATTAAAATTGATGTCAACACCATGTATAAATATAGCCAGCTGTGCTGTATCGCTAATATCGGAACTCTCGTTAAGTGCCAAAGAACAGTTTTCGAATTTGCAATGCGTTCACAAAGCGTTGTTACTATGTTCTCTGACAAGTCTTCTATTCTCCTTGCTATGGAGAATCTTGATAAACTAATGTTTGAAATAAAATTTATTTTTTCAGGAAATGCTATTTCTGCGACAGCAGTCAGACATTCTTTTATCATCACTTCATCCGCGAAGGGTTTCATTTTCTTGCCAGTATTTGACTGACAACCTAACTAGACTTTACTGCGATATTTGATAAAACAGTTTGATTTTTAAAAAAATTCTGTTGTTTTCTGAAGTTTTTCTCCATTTGATTAAACTTATCTATCCGGACTTGTCCTGTTAGGTTTTTGTATTGTTGTTCATGTTTTGTATCGCATTGCCTTTTTATGTTATATTCTTTTAAAGTCGACACAGTTTCTGAGCATATTAAGCATACAGCTTTATTTTTGACAAAAGTGAAAAAATAACCAAATTTCCACTTTTCTTGAAAATTCCTGTGCTCATCCACAATCGTCCGTTTTTTGTTTTCTTTTCAGACATTCTATTATGGAAAAAATTTTAAAGTTAACAAAGTTTGGGGAAAAACTTAATTTTGAGTAAAGAAAACTCTAATATTACCTTTTTGACAATAAAATTTCACAAACTTTTTCAAGAAATACAAAAATTGTTAGTTAACTGCTTACCGGTCTAACTAATTGTGTGACAGAAGCAAACACAAATAACCATAGAGGCGGTGCGTTCGTATTTGATGTTTGAACAAAAGGGAAATCGCCCGTTTTACATTAAAAAGAAATATGTATGCACAAATTAGTGTCGCCAACACTTCTTTTCAATTTCGCTTTATACAAGTCACAGTGTCACGATGAACTGTAACGGAATTCTATTAAAGTCATGTTGTAGAAATACGGCGTTATGCGGGGTTTCCCGTAATTAATTTTATAATAATATACAGGGCCGCGTGTTGATCATACCTGGTCTAGGTGCTTCGTTTTATTAGCTGCTGGGATGTTTACACGAAGGAGGTTCGCTCTCTCATTTGTGACCGAACCTTGATTAAAATCACATGGTTTATCATACAGAGTTTTGAGAACGAACCACCTAGTTTTGTTTTGAATCTTCCTGTGAACCCCGAAGTATTTGCTAACATCTCCAATTTCGATAACTTTATCGCTGTTTTATCTGAACTGGCTGTCAAAACAAAATCAAAACAAGAAAAAAAAAACAAAAAAATGTACAAACATTTACATAAAAATGGAAAAAACTGTGAAAAATATTTTGGTTTGTAATTACTAAACGATACAAAAATATCTTGTAAGTGATACTATTTTTCTGATAGCCGCTATTGAGTAGAACAAGGATCTATTTTTTGAAACGGCTGCAAAATCTCGAGTTACGGTTTTCGAACGTTCATACACTTTTGAGCTAATAACTTAGCTGAAAATTACTTGATTTTAAGTTTCTTTTTGGTTTTGGAAAAAAGAGGCAGAACTTTAAATAATATAAGTATAAGTCGTTTAGGTAGGCTTAAAGAATCTGGGTGTATTGCTCAAGCAAACACATTTTTCATCCTTTTTTTCCATATTTTGGAAAATTTAGTACATTTACATGTTATGCAGAAATCAGTCAACAAAAAACAGTGTGTACAAACAGTATGTCTAGCAACCCTAATAAAGGGTGACCCAACCATAATTTTTTTCTCCTTTACTATTGTAGGGAGCATATTGGTTTTCCATAAAGCATCCATTGCTTTGTTTCAGTTTCTTTAATCAATTTCAAGCTAAGTAGATGATTAATCTCCCATATGATTTTGCGTAGTGGTGAAAATCCTTGCTAATGGGTGGTGATCTTTACTTTAGAATTATTTTTTTTATTTTTTTTTTTGTCACACAATTAACATCGTGCGTTTTGGTTGGACCATCCTTTATATACATATGAAAAAATGTCAAAATAAAACCATCGCACAATGGCTCATTTTGGATTTTTTTCGTTGCAAAAAACATAATTTTTGAAATAATTAAGGTATTTTAAAAAATAAAAAAGGCTTGGGACTTCAAATAACGTTTACAACATCCTGCTAGGAGGGCAGAGTGCTCCCAAAATCGCAGGCAAAGTTGGATAATTTTTCCTGTATCCATTTTGCATGTTTATACAAAAGTTTTATTTGTATCGCTAATACACATTTTAAATCTAAATTAATTTATTTTAAGGAGTCACTGTAATTATTAAAGATGAATGTCTGTTTTTTGTATATACATATGTTACATATGTACATATGTGTGTATGTACACTAGTCAGAAAGAGTTTGTATACAAAACTTATTATTTCATTCAGGACTATATTTCAAAGAATTCGCTTCAAAGCTTAAACCTTTTGGTCTTGTAATGTCTTAGATCCCAGTAATATATTGTTACGTTTTTACCTTTTTAAAAACGTGTATGTACTCGTATGAGTTCGTAGATTGTAGTTAAAATGAAATAAATCTTGTGTTTAGTTTTTAATTAAAATCCTTTATTCAACACAATTTTGTGCACCACTGCTTGTAACCTTTTACAAGCAATAACAATTTTCTATTCTTAATTACTCCGTCTGTTTACAAATTTGTAAACAACAACAATTACTCGACAGATCTTTCTATCTAAAGCTCCTTCAACCCGATCGTAGTTATAACTTGGGTTCGATAACAACTTATATTCTCTTCGACCAGAGATTAACCACTCTAAACTATCTTTATGCTGACTTCAAACCAACAAGACCCTTTCGCTGAGTTAACTTTACTTAAACTGCACTCGCTGAGTTTACGACACATCAACTGATTGCTGTTTGCACCGATGTGCTTTTTATATGGCTGAGTAAACAACACATTGAAAACTCTCGAACCTCTCGATATTTCAGGTAGATTCCATGTCTTTCTTTTAATTTCTTTTTAGTTCTTTTGTAGCCGTGCGTACGTAAACATCTACCTCTTTCAGCTCTTAATATTTATTGTTGCTTGTTTATTGCCTTTTACTTGTTTTCTTTGCTGCTTAATTATTGTTGTTGCCGTGTTATTTTTATTTACTTTTTCTCTGCTAATGTTTGTTGTTGTAGATTTGGTTATATGTAAACAGCACGTATAGTTGTTCTTGCAGCTTTTGTTTATTTATTTTAGCGATGTAATAAACGCTGGGGTGCCCAACCTTATATTTGTAGCAATATTATAACCAAAATTTGTATTTGAAAAGAAAGTAGTATCATTGCTAGGCATCATAAATAAAAAAGTGCATTTATTTACTCAGAAAAAGTCTGCGTACACATAAAATATTAATCTATTAGTCGTTGTTTTTTAACTTATAGCTGTTAATTTCGTTGAATTTTTAGTCAAATTTGTGTATGTAAGAAGATTAATTTCAATTTGTGAAATAACAATCCTTTTTTTTGCAATGGGTTCAAAAAGAAAAGCATTTAACCTGACGAAAAAAACTTATTATGTTTTTCAGAACGCAAGAAAAAACCTTCAAAGAAGTTGCAGATAAGGTAGAGAAAATGCGTTCCTCTATCTAGAAACTCATCAACTTTTACAAAGTAATTTGAGGCTTTGTATCAAAACCTTGTTCTGGCTGTGCAGCAAGATCCCAAAATAATAGCGTCAAAAGTAGCTGAAAGTATTAATTTAAATTTTAACAGGAAGGAGTATATGTGATAATATTTTCAAAAATATCTTAAATCTAAACGGGAAAGTGTTATATTTTTGGATAAGAATAAGTATTGCATTTTTAGAATAAAAAACGTCAATTCGTGTGGAGAAAATTCGGTACAGCACTACATAAAACTAACTTGTGCGTCACGGTCACTCACAGTGGTGGAGGTGTAATGTTTAGGAATATGTGCTGGCTAACGTGGTATACAATGTGCAGGTTATTGAGCTCACTGTGGCCAAGAGAGCTTACCTACACATTCTAAAGGTCAACTGGAAACAAAATAAATAATCATCAAATAATTGTTCTCAAAAGAACAACACTAATTTATTGTTAATGCTGTTATAAATATACAAAAATATGATTTTAATAAATTGCAGACACTTTTGCAATCTTACTTTTTTTAAATTAATTTGTATATAATAAATTTTATTTGCTGGATTTTAATATTTATTAAAACTATGCAATAAGATTTAATAAAAAAATTAATTTTATATTCTTAAGAGCTGTTGTTGTGTAATTTTCCTTAAAATTTTCCAGTATCTCGCTATATGTCTGAAAGACACTATAGGATATATACATTTTAAAAATTCCAACTAAACGGTGCCTTGCCCATACAAAGTAAATATACACTGTGGTGCAAAAATGAGGCAATTAAATACAATTTGTGTACAATAATAAAAATTTTTGAATTTTTTGATTCAATATTTTGTCATCTCTTAAAAAATTAATAAGCATTACTTTATTCGGTGCTCTTATTCAGAATATACCGACCTCTTGAACTCAATTGCATTGGCTCACTTTTGCTCCAGCCAACAAATACCGAATTAACTGTTCATTAGTAGACAAATTTTTGCATTTAACATTATTAATTTGGAAAACTTAAAGATTGTGTGCGTGCTAAAGTGAAAAATTAAAATAAAAAGTTAAATGAAGCCCTTATCTATTGATTTAAAGGACGCAGTTCCAGAAAAGGCTAAAAATAGCGATTCAATTCGAAAAATCGCAATTTTTTTTTAAATAGGACAGCGATCAGTAGCTAAATAACTACAAATTACAAAAATTCTATTTCTGATAAAAGTTTTCGAACAAAATATGGAATTTCGAAAACAATTACTGACACTGAAGCCAGAGCCCTTGGACGCTCTTTCTGGTCTATCTGGCATTTTTGCTAGGGCTAAACGCAAATTGTCTTGCAAAATACGAAGACAGTCTTCCTTACGCATTATGCGTTCGAACGTACGACTTGCATTTTTCAAGAAAAGAATTTCGCTATATAACGTTTTTGGAGATAATGTATGCTTTTTATTTGTCGTAGAAGCACGTTTAAGAGTCCTCCGGACAGTTTCTCTGCTAACATCTACAGAAGAGGCAGAAACTGTATTGTTAATTCGATATTTTTTGGCTGGTGCAAAAGTCAGGCAAAGCAATTTAGTTAAAGAGGTCGGTATATTCTAGGGAGATTGATTATTCGACTTTTTTCAAAAACCGATTTTCGAATAATTCGAAAAGTAACACTTTTTAAAAAACCGGTTTTTGGTTAATAATAATTCAAATAACAGGTTAACCGGTTCTTTTATTTAAATAAAATTGTTCCTAATTCTTGAAGCGCAGAGCTGGACTACATCGTTTTCGAAATAAGCATGAGCTGATAGAGAGCTTAAAATTAAAGTGGCAATCAATACTAACAATAATTCTAACAAATCTCATAAAAATTATGCCAAAACGATGTGCGGAGGCCATAAAAAACAAAGTTTATTACGCAAAGTACTGAAAAATCTACTGAAAAGTTTCGAACAGCTACTCAAGGAGCTAGTTTCGTTTTTGTTGTATTACTTGGTAGAGAATGAAATTAAAGGTTTGTTATTATAGTTGTAACTTAGGTGCCTAAGATAACAAAAATTGAATGTTTTACTTTGAATAAATCTATTAGTAACATACAAGTCCTTAATTGTCTCAACAAGAAAATTAGCTTAGATTTTGAGCAACACTGTACGGAAATTTATGCACCGCGTACTGAATAGCTTGTGTGTCACTGTGGTATGTTAGGTATGAACCCACCATTCAACCAAGAAGTCTTCGTTTCAATCCCAGGCCACATTATCTGCCAATTTTCAACGGCGATATCACCTCACAACATTCTGGAGACTGGTTATGTGTGTTTACGCTGTGTAAACTTAATAGTTTAATGATTGCTTACAAAATAAAATTAAAAACGATTTAAAACAAAATAAGAATTTAAAAACTTGTTCGCGGTTCAGGTGTGACATAAAGAAAATACCTATTACAGCTGGAGTTCTGTACTTTCTCTACTGCTGTTAAACGTTGTTCTCGATTGTGTATTGAAATGTGTTATAACCTGGCGATTTAACACAAAGTTGGAAAACCTGAACTACGCAGACGACATCTATCTCCTGGCTTACAGACATTGCAAGGAAAGATTGATTTTATACAGACGAAAGCATACAGAGCGGACTTGATTATGCGAATTAACGCTAATTAGGGAGACGTCCCGTCGTTTGGCTATTTTGGCAGTATCCTCACGATTTCCGAAGGTTCTGGTGCCGATATTTGAAATAGATTGAAATATGCAGCTGATCTCTTGGCCGACTGAATGCTATTCTTGTAATTAAGGAAATTGTGAGAAGTAAATGGAAATGGATTGGGCACACACTGAGGGAACCAAACTACGACTTAGCGAAACTGGCCATTGAATGGAAGCAGGAGGATCGAAATGCTAGCCTAATCTTAGAGAAGACAGACTGAAAGAGAAGATGCTTCCCATAAAATGAATTGGAGCCAGATTAGATCATCGAATTTAGATAGGCGTAGATGGAAACAATTTGTTATGGCCCTATGGTTTAATTAGGATCTTTAAAGGATCTAATAATAACAATTTACAAGCTTAGTAGTGTAATTTAATAATTAAATTTGTAGCTTTCTTCTTTAAAATATTTAATTTTTTCTATTTTACTTAAAATAACTAAAATAAGTCTTAAAATACGAGTCTTAGATTTGAGATACATTTCAAAAACACTATTGTTTTATTAATTTTAGCACAAATTTTATCTGAAATAACGTTTAGTGAGTAATATTTCTCACAAACAAATACAAATATACAAGCGCTAACCTAGCGCGTTTTTAAAAAAGCGCTAAAGACAAAAACTGAGACTTTTCGGTAGCTGAAACGCGCTAAATTGACGCTAAAGGCGCTAAATTTGCAACACTGTTTAAATCTATAGGCAACAAATAAACAGAGAGAAGTAAAGAGAAGACAGGTGGAAAAATACAGAGCGAGAAAAAAATTGTGGTTGTTGATGGTAATAAACACTTTATTTAACATGATTTATTTATTTTAATTTTTTTAATTAAAATAATTTTTTAATTGTTTTCTGTTGTTGCTTTTCCTTATTATTTTTTAATTCCTTTTCGTTATTTTATTTTGTTTTGTTGGTTTCCATTATTATTTTTTATTGCTTTTATACTCTACAAATTTCTGTTAAAATACATATGTAGACTTAGAATATGTGAGAGCACTCTCTTTCCAGTATACACATCCACTTGTGTAAGAAACAAAATGCAATTTTTTCATGCAGTGTGTTCTGAGAGAGACACTTACATTACTACCAAAATTGAAAAATGCATTTTTATTAGTTTGCCTGACCCTGCTTTATACGTATGTCGCACTGCGCGTTGCCCCATAGACAAAAATCAAAAAATCACTCTTTACGGATTTTTAAAACGTTTAAGTTCTTTTAAATTGCGTTAAATAAAATAAACATTATTTTGTTGTTGCTTTATACAGCTCTTTTTCTTTACATACTTTTACTTTATGCAATTATAACTATAGTCTTCAACTTATTTAATATCCGTTTAATACACCAATTTACTCAATACACGACTCTTAGAAAACTTTGCACAATGTGCCATATTTTATAGCAAATCATGATCAATTTTTAATATTATTGTAGTTACTACAAAGTTATATTTACGTTAAATTCATAAGGTAATAAAATCAAAATACACAAATGTGAATAGAACTGGCAACACCGTAAAACACGCAAATTGTAGCACCTCTAATAGCACAGACAATTAGGGTAGAGGCAGATACACAAGGCTTTTGACACAAACCAATAAATATTATAATAAATTTTATAGCTAAGACTACTACTGTACTTTTAGTGTATTTTCTCTTTAGACATTGTTTATTTTCGTAACACTGCCACCCATTTAAACCTGTTCGTCTCGATCTGGCTCATTATATTTCTTCCATAGCTCGCCAGTCGCTCTAGATGTACCATTTTCATTTTTGATCGCTCATCCTTAACTACTCTGTGAGGTTCATCCCAGTTGGGATGCTTCTTTGGATAAAATCCTTTTTTCCGCTGTGGGTTGTAGAGTGGAACCAGTTATCCTTCATGAAAGCCCTCAGTATTTGCTGCACGATCATATTTGGCTTTCATTCTATCGCTGACCATTTTTATACATATGCGCACAAATTCGAGAAGTTCATTGAGACTTTCCTGTTTTTCAGTATGTGGCATCTCTCTCCATGGTAGGCTTAACACCAAACTCTAAGTCACCAGACAGTCACCATTAAGAGTACTACCCTTAATGGCACAGACATTTAGGGCAGTGACAGATGCACGAGAGCCTTGACACAAACCAATAAATGCCATAATAAAGTTTATAGCGAAGACTACTGCCGTACGAATTTAGTGTATCTTCTCATTCGACATTGTTCATTTTCGTAACAATGTATGTTTTTGGAAAGTAATAATCCGCTAAAGAAAATACTAAAAATTTTTTTTGCTACCTCTCCACATTGCCGCAAGAGGGCGCTAAACTTAACTAATTTGTATAAAAAAATCCTATGTTAAAAAATTTATTTTGGGTTATTCAGACAAATAGCTGTAAAAACTCTATTTGCTTAAGAAATTCTTAAAAGTTTGTTTTTTTAAACTACTTTACATAAGCAAAACAGAAAAAAAGTTTTTAATTTTGTTTTAATTTTTTACTGCTTTGAAAAGCGCACATATTTCAATTAAAATTTTAAATTCACCAAACTTTAAAGTATTAAAAATATATACATATATAATAATAATATATATACATGTATGTATATAAATATATATTTTTATTTTTGGAACTATCAGTATGTTCTATTATATTAGAACCAACTTTGTTGTCCTACAAATAAATATACAAACTACAAATAAATATATAAAAATAATCAGGAGAGTATTAACCCAAAATTTTTAAATTTTCAGTAGAGGTGAAAAACTGTTTGTGGTTACATTTTTAGAGAATTTGAAATTTCGGATACATCATAGTAAGTAAAAAAAATTATACATTTTTTATGAAAATATACGATATATTTCTATTTCCACTTTTATATTAACTCAAAATAATAACTTTTTGGTGATATAAAGGTAGTCATTACAATATCACGAAAATGGTCTCAAATACGGTTTTCGAGATGAAAGAGTAATCGGAATACGTTGAAATTTTTACAATAGATAGATATTGATATTGTTAGTTGTTTTCTTGCAAAAAGTTAAATTATAAAAATTTCGAGTTAATATCCTCTTGTTGATCAAGTGCGATATAATATATTAACCCAGAAATAATTAAAATCATTATTAAAATTCCAAATTTGAATTACAGAATCGAAATTTCGCCGGATTGCAATAAATTTTTAATTTGTTGTTGCAAAATCCACAAAGCTAAAAGCTTGTTATTTGCAATTTATTTATTTATATCAGTAACTATCATTCCGCTATGCTATAAGAAACATTTTTTTATTAAAAAAATTAAATTAAAAAATGATCTTAAGATAGGCTATGTTTGATTTAAATATAAGTGGGCGAAGTGCCTGTTCGTTGTCCTATTTTGTTAAAATTTTGCATATATCTATATTTTTCCCTAATAATTGTCTGTACGAAATTTTATTTATCTACAACAACTTTTATTTTTGTCCATTCGCTCTATGGGATCGATGTTCTGCGCGCCGTCTGAAGAGTGCAGATCTGTTAGTGGCTAGTGTATGTTAGCCATTCTAATATATCCTGAAAAAATATACATACATACATAGCTATGCATGTATATGGAAAAGAAACAAAAACATTTAAAATTAATAAAAGAGACTTTGAGAAGACGTCAACAAAATTAACGTTAAATAATGTGCAGGCTGCTGTTGTACCCTGAACAAAGTATTATTGAAAATCTTTGATAAGAAAGTAGGTATTAAAGAAAAACAAGAAAGTACTGATGATCAATTCTTTATAAGTTACGACCAAGAAAAAAAATAAAAATACACTTAAAGCATGGGTAGGTTTTTTGGATTAAAAAAAGAACGATTAACGACAATCAAGTCTTTTAATACAAATGCGACCAACCAGTAAAACTTCGAAACAACACATAACGATATGAGTACAAACAAACTAACTACAGCAATTGTGAAAGCAAACAAAAAATCACAACGAAATGTTAAAAGCAAAAAAATGAAATAAAAATTATAAAAAATAAACATAAACCAAATGAGAAGTTTAAACGAAAAAAAAAAATCAAGAAAATTAATAAAAAGTGAAGCAAAAAAAAGTACATAATAATAAAAAGAAGAAAGAAACGCACACACTTTCGGACAAAGAAAGAAAACAACAACAACACATGCAATAAAAAAAAACATAAAGGCGAAAAATTTGCAAGAATTTTGCAGCGCAGGCTATAAAAGCTAAAAATTATTTTAAACTCGAGTTTATTAAATAGAGTGCTGCGCGAGTGTCAAGATCAGTCGGTCAAAACGCAACGAATCATAAATTAATCGAACAATATTATATAAAGAAACAGAACAACAGATCCCCGTCTGCCTCTCTTCGACCGACCGCATCCGTTCGAACAAAAGCGAAATTATTTCGAAACGAGGCAACGCCCTTTTTTCTGCTCTGCATTGAATGAAATTGATTTCCATATACATATTTTACAAATTATTTTAATATTAAACGTATACTTACGTACATATGTATGAAGTTAAAATTGCCACATAATTACACTATACAAATATTATTGATTTATAATTTTAATTGGGTATATTTTTGAAACTTATAAACAAAAAATAAAATAGAAAACAAAAAATGTGAAAATTTTATCTCAGACGAACACTAAAAAATTTTTGTTCTAAAACAGTGCACAAATAAATTAATAAACTATTAGAAGAATAAAAAAATAGAGAGAAAGCAAAAACAAAAACAAAAAAGTGAAAATCAAATGGTAATAGAAATAAAAATGGAAACAAAACAAATAAATGAAAATAAATAACAAAAAAATTGTAAATAAAAACTGAAAGTGTTCTACTGACACGGATTACTTTTACCGGCGCCAACCTTAATAGTGCTGCGATAATATTGACATCACTATACAGACACAAACAATAAAATAGCCTTGGCAACACAAAAGTTCATTATCAAACACTATTTCTATGTACGCTTTTCACTTTTGCACGGACATACACACACACTTACTTATCTACTATGGGGGAAAACTAATAAGAAAACAACAAATACTCTGATGGATGGGAGAAAATTTAACATAGAAAATCTAAACACAATTGGAGGTCGTGAGAGAGATCGTTTACTCGCCACATTATCATACGAAGAGCAAAGTACGACTACTATCCACTATAAATAAATACTATATTTTGCTTCTCATTAACATACTTTTGCTGTTATTTTTGCCATAACATAAATGATTTT